>JAXQQM020068953.1:600000-773446 GCA_034641835.2 Pinus albicaulis | reverse complement strand
TCTTTATCTTGCTCTGCTCGGTGACCATGGTTGTCCTCTTGGAATTCTTGTAGTAGGAGCTTCAGTTGTACATCACACAAAGTTGGGGGCTCTAGGTATACACCTATTAGCTAAAGTTATCTTTTATGGCATTGTGGCCCTTAAATTTGGAGGTGTTCCACCTAAAAAAGTAGGTATTAAAGAAGGATGCAGAGGAAATTTTTTCAATTTGAGAGAAGTTCCTTGTGGAATTAATGAATTTCTGGATGACATGATGCTACCTTTGCTCACATAAGAAGGTTCTGGAGGAGGAACTGAATTATTTTGACTTAGTTTTGGCATGGAATATTGAAACAGTGGTTTTGATGACTGCATGGATGACATTGGTGAGGACTTTGATGCAGACAATACTGACTTTGAAGATGGGTTAGAAGACCTTGGATAAGATGCAGCGTTTGGTGTTGTCACTAAATTTTTTGTGTGTTGTTGGCTTTTATCCAGACACAATTGATCTTGACGAGGGGATTGAAGACCTTGAAGAAGCTTTAGATTTGGTTTTTCTCACTGAAGGTTTTCGTGTGGTTGTGTTTCTTAAATGATCATTGCCATAGGATGTATTTGGTGTATAGATTATTGACCTTGATGAGGGGATGGAAGACCTTGAAGAGGATACATATTTTGGTGTTGTCACTAATGGTTTATCTGTTATTGTGTTTGTTAAACTTTTTATCCCAGAGGAGGGTGGTATCCAATGTGAGTTTCAAACCCCCCTCACAGTTTTCATTGAATTTTCTATCAAATGTTAGGGAGTTGCACATTATACAAAGTCAATCTCATGTACCAAAACCTTCACAAACATCCCAAAAACAGAAACAACCTATTATATGTCAATTAAATATACATAAAACCCATAAGAAATATGGTAAAAGCTAAAACTACCAATCCCTTCAACTAGTAAAGAAAAACAATAATAAATCACCCAAAGGACCAAAAATAATAGTACAATAGAGAAAAATAATAGTATCTTAGCAACTATAATTGGAAGGCATAAATTAATATCATAGATTCCAACTGCAACACTGAAAGAAAATTCCAAATAACATAAAAGAAGATACACCACTGTATTACACAAGTAAACATTGTTAATGGAAATATGAAACATGGATTTTCAGAATCATATCTTTATCAGTGAAATTTAATCAAACCATTGAACAGTTTCACGTTGAAAATATTTAAATAATTCAACAGAAACCCTTGACCTATATTATACAGTTTCTGGGATGGAAATCAATATGTAGAAACCTTCACTTGGTTTTAATTGGGTACAGGGGGAATAACTTGGAATTATCTTGTATGTATTCTCATTTAGAGCTCAAATTTTCAAGAAGGATTTACGTATCCACATTTCAAGAATCACTAGAAGTGGTTGATAAATAATATAGAGAAAAAAACTAACCAGCGATGTAATCAATGGATTTCTTGGGAGGTAGATTGGCATTGGCCAAGGAAGTGTTGGAAGCAAGTCAAATCTATTGGCATAATATGACCTACATCCCTAAGGGGTATTGAAATAATTAGAAAGAAATGATTTAAAGTTTTTGTGGATGGGTAAGAGGAAGAAAGAGGGAATTCCACTTGTCAAATGCTATTCCTTGTCTAAACCAAAAGAAAATAGAGGTTGGGATTTAAAATACATTCACTTCTTTGGCAAAGTTCTAGATACCAAAATTCCATGGAATATTATTTCCAAATAGGAACTCTGGAGGTAGGTGATATACCAAAAGCACATTGAACACATTAAAATGGAATAATTAGATAGGAAGGAAAACAAAACTATCCAAAATGGGTCTATAGTCTAGAAATCATTGGCAATGACTTTCACTTTGGTAGGTGTATGGTTAGTATGGGGAGTTGGAAAATGGGATCAGTTCAGAATAGCCGCTAATCTACAGGTTCGATGTGAAGAAGCCTAAAAATTACTAATGGATTTGATTTTTACTTTGCAACGTCAAGGAATTCATACCCCGGGTTAGGGCGCCGATGCAATATCTACCTTAATTTGGTAGATGGAAGAAAGGAAAGGAATTTGGTTTGAAAAGATGGAAATATGCCACTCAAAGGTATTTTTGGATCAACGTAATAAGATTCACATGAGAATAAGCAAGGAGGATGTTCTGCTATACTCAAGGAACCCTACCCTAGGGGGATATACTCCTATGTTAGGGTACAAAGAAAAATTTGTAAATACAACCTAGGAAGAGGAGGCCTATAGGTGAAAATTTCCATGGAAGTTTTATGCTCATATACATTCAAAGGTTTATATGTCATTAGTTCTTTGGAACAAAGCACTAAATTGGAAAATACTTTAAAAATGTAGCAAGAATGGTCCAGGGTGGTGTACACTATGTAAGAAGGAAAGAGAATCAATTTATCATTTATTAACAATTCCAAATACGCGGGTAAGTAATGGGAGGAGATTAAGTAACTAAAAATTTCTAGGGAAGGGTGACAAGCGCAGACTATGAAGGACGATTTGAGGAACTGGACCTGTTGTACCTTAAGATACAATCCCTTAGTTGTGATAAGGAATCAATGCTTAAGAAATTTATATGACTATGTCACAAATATATATGTATCTGTTTTATTAACCCTCAAGTATTTATGATCAAACCATTAAATATAAAATATGATGAATGCTTCACAATGCTACCATTTGTTGATGTTGAATCAAGTGACTGGAAGAAAATGAAAGAAGAAGGCCAAACTGATATGTTGTTTTATACAGCAAATATCGTCTCAAACCACATAAGAAATATATGAAAGAAATAGTTAAAACAAAGGAGTGCCAATTAAGGTTTTTAACTCTTACATACAGAAGCAAAAAGAGACCTGCTGCTCATAAATTTGTTTTATTCATAGATAGAAAACACAGAATGTAAACTTGAATACATTTCAACATAAGAAAAATGCTAGAAACTTTCTCACTCATTCATTAATCTTTGAATCTCTGAGTACAAAAATAATTTTCTGAAGGTCCAAAACTCGGAACCTTTCCTTCTCTTGAAAATTACATTAAATACAGTAAAAAGAAGTTTGGAACTGCTGTAACCAATCCTAACTACCAAAACTACTTAAGACTTCGAAGCCTGTCTATTACATGCCTTGAAAATGTCTTATTACAATTATATTGTCTTCAGAAAATAACATAAAATAAATATCATAATCTATAGGAATTTCTGATGATGTGGCTTGTTTTTCTGGGTCAAATGATTTGTTTTCCTTTGATGTTGATCCTTTAGGCAGGTCTATTGTCCAAGCTCTGCACTTTTTCCATATTTCAACCTTCATCCTCGATGAATGTGTCAAATTGTGGTATTCCAATCTGAATGCAATAATTCAATCATAGGACGGACTTTCTGTGAAAAGAGTCTTTACCATCCATAATAGTTGAAAATGCCTCTACAAGAAGTTAACCATTGTTTCTCCTTTAAGCACCTGGGTCTTTCCATGCTTGTTAACACCTTTTATTTTTGTCAATAATAGTAGGTTCTCATAAGAATTCCATGGAAAAAAATTTCCTTCAGCCCCCCAACATGATGGCAAGCCTACTCTTGTCATTTTTTCAAATGACTTATCAAACTGACTCACTGCTTCCTTGATTTCCATTGGCTTCTTTTCTGCAGCCTTTCTGAGATCATTTTTTATAATCATTTTGTGAATTTCAACCGCATAAAAAATTCTATCTTGCATGTCATTCTCCTCTAATTCTTGATCTGATTTAGAGTTAATAAAATCAATGAATCTTCTGGACCAAATGGCTCTATTAATTTCCTTTTTTTATCAGACATGATTGGTTCTTCACATTCTAAAATAAGACTTTTCTCTTTTGTAACTATCATCAAGAAGCACCAATTAGATTTCATTTCTGAGATAATATCAGTCCAAATGATATCTTTGGCTTGTTTTAGTGAGAGATTTCCTTTCAACCTTTCTTTGAGATTTTTAATCTTAGCTTCAACATTTCGGAAATCTGTTTTGTACTTGTTAGCTTAATTTTCTATGACTTTAATCAGCTTTGTTGTAGTCTCTAGATCTGTTTGAGCCTTCTTCCGATCTCTTTCATTCATCTGCAACTCAATATTTAATTGAACAATCTGTGCTTGAGGATCATCAATACCTATAGGAAAAACAAAAGTACAACTATGGTTATCAATATGATTTTGCAATGAAATTGCAGTTTGCTTTATTTTGGAGATTTATTCAACTTTCTACATGAGCTGTTGTAAACGCTTCTCCTTTTCCTTCTCTACCTCTGCCACTTCTCCAACCATTGAATGCTCTCCAGTAGGTAATTTTAGTTTTTTCCTCAATGTGAATATTTCTACCTCAGCACTTTGCATTAATTTATGCACAACAGTCTTGTCACTAGGGTCTACTCCAATATTTATAATGATTTTTTTCAATTCCTCATTCTGAATTGTTAAGGCTCTTGAATTAGCCTTCTCTAACTTCAATTGTTTAATTACCTTTCCCAACATATTTTCTTCCTTTACTGCGATTGCATTAGTCTTTGTGAGGTCATTTACAATCAACTGACCTATTTTCATATGAAAATTAATTTTATCTATCAGTGGGATTTTCTTCACATCCGCAGTCACATTTACAGTGTTGAAACTGTTGGAAGAACCAATTGACATAACTGTAGGATGTGACAGGGAAATTATAAATTGATCTTTCTCAAGATCCATTACAGTCAACAATCTTGTTTGATCAGCAGTAACTTGATGTTCATCTTGGGCCTCCATGCTGGCCTTCATCCTCTGATTTCTTTCCTCAATTTGTGAAAACATCTGTTTGATCAAAGGCACCTATTCATGAGAAGCTTTATGACTCTTGGGTGAAGTAGGAGCATTTTTCTCTTCTCCCAAAGGTAAAGAAAAACCAGGAGATTTAGATGTAGTATCTTTAACAAACTTTGTTCTCTTTTTGACTCCTTTCTTCTCATCCTCTAGATCAATAACCACTTCTTTGTTTCTTTTATTTGTTTTCTATGCTATGACAGGAGTCTGAATATTTGCACCTAATGAACTCATCATACCTTTGCTTGCTGCCTTCTCTTGTTCTAGCCTACTTTCATGAATGAAAGCAGAGTACCCATTCTCAATTATTCTATTTGAAATTACACCAAAAGGGTCATAAGCCCAACTCTCCCCTAGTAGCATATGCATCTCATCCAGAATTCTTGTTACTTCATCAAATGCCTGCCTCATATTGACTATGAAAGGGCCTACAGTCATGGGTAATTTATACATGTGTCCTTTTTTCATAGGCACAAAGTGAACCTAATCAACATTTAGGCTCTATCTAATAAACTCTAAAGCAAAAATCCTCATTGGTACAAATGTTGGGAGTCTATAAGGCTAAAAAATTTCTCCATACAAACTTATTTCAAAGTAATCCTAAAAAATAAACCAATCTCCATATTTGCAATTGTTTTCTAAATGCAAAAAATCCTGAGCTTTAGGTAAGAAACAGGGAGGAGGAACTCCATTCAATATCTTTTATGCAACTGACATGTAATAGTTAGAAAAATCAAACAATCCAGCCTCATTTTTCTCCCTTATGACTACATCTATCCAGAATATCATTGATTGCCTTATTTTGTTTTCATCCATAATATTTAGACCTAAATGCATGAATTCTTCCACATTCTGATATAAGAACAAGTATACTATCAATGAAGGAAATTTGAAAGAACCTGTTAATAAAAGGCTCATTAGCTGTGAATTGACTGCTTCCTGCCAATATGATGGAATATCCAGCACCATCCCTGGCTTCATCATCAAAGAAATCATCCCTAGGACTGATTTGTCCACTATATTATCATCATTTTTACCCAGAATTTTTGCAATATTACTTAATAATGGATGAGTCTCAGTGTCAAAAACCTCCATAGAAAACTCTTTACAGTCTGGCTGAAACTGCTTCATGTCAAGTTTCAAATAAAACATGAACTGGTTAAACTCTTCACCTGTAAGATTATCATAATATTGTACCAGCGAATCGTCAGAAAATTGGATGGATGACTCTGACTTAGGACAGCAAAGGGCTTGGCAGATTAACTGGGTGGACACTTGCAGAACGTTCTCTCCTTGGGAATTCATAACAAAACACTTCCTTGGATACATGACAGATACCAACCAATAGATAAATTCAGGGAAAAGACGGGTCTTTGGAATGCATGCAGAAAGAATTCCAAACTTGACCATGGTAGAATAAACAAAGGAAGGAATATCATTCAAGATAACTTGTTGATAGAAAGGAAGTTGGATTACAGAACATATGGTATCTTGAATATCCATCTCAGTATCCATGAGAGGGATATGACTAGCTGAACCTGATAGAGATGACCGTTTAGCCATGGTTGAAAATTTACACAAGAACAATTCACAGGGTGGTCAAATTTGTGTAGGTGGCGGAAAATTAAAACAAGGTGAAGCACAAAAAATTACAACTGTTTTAAAAAACAAATGAAAATATCCTTTAAATAGGTGGCGTGGATTTTAAATTTAAAGCTGACTAGACGCGCTAGTGAGCCGTTGATTCCATCCGACGTGGAAGACAGCTGTGAACAGCTTGGTGTCTCACACCACTGCGGCGGCTCCTGAGGTACAGAAGAAATATTTGGCTGGTGCCCCCACAGTCGATCTCCATCGTTCATCTCTGTTTTCCCCACAGTCAACCTGGTCAACTGCGGAGGCACTCGTTTCGACATCTTACGTGATAATTGTGCTCGTGGGTTGGGCCTTTTGATAAAATCTTTTATCATCAGCGCCTTTCGCCCAACAAATCAATCGATTGTTAAACATCAAATGTGGAACCCACTTATATAAAGTTTAAATACTTAAAATTTAACTCAGATATAACGAACATAAATATTTTTGAAGCTAAAGTATAAGGATTTTGATACTTTAACATATTTTTCAACAATTTCTAATTTTTATATTTGAAAAATAAAAAGATATGAAAATGATCCACAACTTCTGGCTCCACCTGGGGATAGTGCTTTTTGCCACGAAACACTGAGAACATGCAGATTGGTGCCTTCTCTTCGGGCATGGAGTCAAAATTTGCTTGATGAGAAATATACAGTGAGAGAAAATCGAATATGTACAATGATGGACTAACTGCTTTTAGTGCTGGAAATAATGTTTCAGATACTGCCCATTCACATGAAATTCTACTTCTTATCCATCAAGATTTTCCAGCATGAAAGTGTTATTTGATCTGGCTTCAGAAATTTTGTAAGAACCATACCATAAAGGATCAAATTTACCATGTTTCCCTTTCTCTTCCCTTCTGGTATCCCATATTAATACCATATCTCCAGTTTGAAACATGATTTCTCTTGCCTTTCTGTCAAAAATGGACTTCATTTTCTCCTGATAAGTGACCAAATTGTCTCTGACTTTATTTCTACTTTCACTCAATTCTATCACCTTATTTAGTCTTCTAATCAAGGCATTAGGTTCCTCTTGAGCGTCTTGAAGAAAATATATTATTGGTCTTGCTAGCTGAGTGGGAAATAAATCCTAAGTACCATATACTACTTCATAAGGTGACTCACCAGTGGATCTTCTGGTAGTCATCCTTACAACCCACAAAGCAAATATAAATTTTGAATCCCAATCCTTCTAGTTCTCATTGATTGTTTTCTTCAAGATTTTCACCAATGTTTTATTAGATGATTATGCTAATCCATTTCATTGAGGGTGATATGCTGTGGAATGAGACAATATTACATTATAAGTTTGAAAAAAATTTATGAACCTAAGTAAGTTGAATACTTGAGCATTTTCTATTACAATATTTACTGGACATCCAAATCTGCTAAAAATATTCTCTTCTAAAAACTTCATCACAACCAAATCATTTTCTTTTCTAGTACGAATTTCCTGTACCCATTTTATAAGACAATCAGTAGAAGTTAGAATCCATTTAAACTGCCCACTTGATGGTGGATTAATCTCTCCAATGAAATCCAATCCCTATTGTCTGAAGGGTTCTTCAACAATCATAGGAAGAAGAGGTAAAGGAGCTAATCTTTTCTTTTCTGCAAACAATTGGCATTTCTGGAAACTTCTAATAGTTTTGTATACACCAGAAAATAAAGAGGGCCAATAGAAACATGATTTAAGAGTCTTATGAGAAGTTAATTTCCAGTTGTAATGACCTCCACACAAGAATTCATGGTATTCTTTAATCACCTCCATGGTTTCCTCTTCTGTCAAACATAACAGGAATACACCAGCAAGATCTTTCCAATACAACTTAGCTTCAATTATAACATAAGTTTGAGCCTTAAGTTTCAAATCTTTTTACTTAGCTCTTTTTATTGAAGGAGGACAAGAAAAGAAACACAGATAATGAATGATGTCTTTATACCAGTCTGAATAGAGAAATTTATATTTAATTGCTAACTTTGTCTTAATTTGATATGTTTCTTCAGTCACTTCATCTACGGGTGCAAGTAAGCTAATTCCCAAATCTTGGAAATTAGATTATGTCAGCAGTTTGGCCAGTCCCTGTCCTTTGACTAACTTTGTTGGTTTGATATCCAAGTCATATTCTTGGATTTTGGCAATCCATTTTCCTCTTTTTCCTTCCGCATCACTCTGTACTAGCACATCCTTTACAGTAGAATTAGGCACATATGCTACTATTTGAGAATGAAGTACATAAGTTCTGAAAGCCTTTAATGATTTAACTAAAGCCTATACCTGCTTCTCCAAGATATTATACTTCAGCTCTTCATTTGTGAGGACTTTGCTAAAAAAGGCTACAGGTTGTTCACTTCCTTCTTCATTTTTTTGTAATAGCACAACAACAATAGTAGAGGATGATGCAAATGAGAAGATTTGAAAAGGCTTCAAGTAATCTAGACTGATCAAAACATGAGCTTATTTAATTCTATCAAAGGATTCTCTTGCATCTTTGTCCCATTTTACTTCAGCATTCTTTTTTAACATATCTGTTATTCTCTTGACAATCTCAGCATAATTTGGAACAAATTTCTTATAAAATTGATTTTTCCCAGAAACCTTTGGATATCCTTTTTACTTTTAGGTAGTGTAATTGTCTGTATATCTTTAACCCTTGCTGGATCAATCTTCACTCCTTGATTTGAAACTATGTGGCCCAAAAATTAACCTTCTTCTAAAGCAAACAAATATTTCTTGGGATTTAATGATAATCCAAATTTTCTACATTTCAAGAAGGTTTTTCACAGATACTCTAAGTGCTCATCATCATAACTTGAAAAAATAGTAACATCATCAAGATAAATGACTACAAATTTATCACCCACAAAAGCAATATCCAGTGCCCTTTGGAAAGTAGATCCTACATTCATGAGGCCGAATGACATCCTGGCATACATGAATGTTCCCCAAGGTGTGTTGAAAGAAGTTTTCTTTTGATCTTCCTTCTCCACAGCCACCTGATTATACCCGAAAAAACCATCAACCATGGATAACCTGAATGCTCCAATTACTTTATGCAGAACAAAATCCATCTTTGGTAAAGGTTAATTATCCATTAGGGAAGCTTTGTTCAAATTTATGAAATCCACACATAATCTTATCTCTCCATTTTTCTTCCTGACTGGTACCATATTGGAAACCCAATCTGAATATCTTAGTGGAATTATGATTTTTTCTTGCAAAATTTTCTTTACCTCTTTTTCAATTGGAGCCAGCAATAGTGTGTTAATTTTTTTGAGTTTCTTCTTGTGTGGCTTAACCCCATCTTTTAGTGGTATTTTATTCTGAATAATATCTAGATCATAGGTTTTTAAATCTTCATATGACCATGCAAATACATCCATGAATTGTTTAAAAAGATCTACATATCTTTCTTTGTACTCCTTAGGAACTCCTTTAAACAATTTGACAATTTTAGGCTCATGTTGAGTTCCTAAATTACAGTCGTCCATTTCTCCATATTGGGATACCTTTTTGTGGTTCATTTCCACATCATTAGCATTAAACAATCTCTCAAGAGGTACTAAACCTCTGGGCAAAATATTATCCTTCAACTGAATTATCTTCTGATCACCAATTGAATGTTTCATATTTTTAGACATATCACTTTGACCACTTTCATCAACTTCTAAATCAATTTGAATGTCTTCAAAATTTCCAATCATTGTTAAAAATTGATTAATTTTTTCATCATCCTCAAAAACCTACCAATGTTTTAAATTATCAGGGATTGAAGGCCTGTGTCTCAATTAAATTGCATATCTCAACCTTGGATTAATTGGTGGCTTAAATGTACTGGCTGCAACTACCAATGAATTTTCCATTCTATTCTCTTCTCTTGGAATAAACTATAAATTGAAAGCTTCAAAATAATTTTTCAACTAGATCCCACACCTCATTTCTATAAAACCTCAATCTAGTATGTTTAGTCTGGTAACTATTCTTAATTTGTCTTATGATTAATTCAGAAACACCAAAAAAATATATAGATTGAACTCCCATCTATTTAGCTATTTGCAAACTTAGAATCAATGCTTCATATTCAACTACATTATTAGTAGACTCAAATTCCAATTTGAAGGAAAAAGGTAAAAATTTACCTTTAGGAGATATAAATATGAATCCAGCTCCAGTGCCCTCCTTAGAGAATGCACCATCAAAATGACACTTCCAAATTTTATTTGAACACAGCTCTTTAAATACATTGGGTAAAGAGAGCTGCTTTTGTGAATCTTCAGCGAATTTTGCATCTTCATGCAGCATGAAACAAGAAAAATCCTCCTTATCTTGACCAAAAATGGGGGAATTACCTGCATATTTATTGGTAGTAGTTTTCAAAAATCTGGTTTCTCTGTATAATCTGCTTTCCTCCCCATTAAAAACATGAATAATAGCATATGTGAAATCCAATTTCAAAACTTCTCCAAGCTTTGCCCCCCAAGATCTAGACAACAACATACCGAATCTGGTAGGAATATATGCTACTGCCACATCCATCATAATACTCTTTGCTGGAATTTGAGCCAAGGAAACAACCATATCTTTGAGAAGACCTACACACTTCACCCTCTTTGAATCAAAGGAATAAAGGTCTCTATATGGCTTGGTGATTTGTAAATTTAACTCTTTCATCACAGATAGTGGCATTAGATTATGTGATGCACCAGAATCTAGCATACAATGATGTAAAATGAAATCATGCAACAGACCTGATATATAAAAAAGGTGGAATAGAAGAATCTACCTCTTCAACATGAGGTCCAAAAGTAACCACTGGTTTCTCTTCTTGTAGATTTAATACATCACCCACCTCATAAAACTAGGATAAATTAATAAGCTCTACAATTTGTTTCTTATAACCAGGTGTTTTAACCAACTCAAGAAGTGGTACTTGAATCTTTACTTTTTCTAACTCTTTAGACAAACTGAAAGTTTGATTTTGTTTTGTTAACTTTTTAGGTTCTTCTTGGTTTTTGTTTGAATTTACATGTTGATCAGGAAAAATAACAATATTCTCCAACATATTAGGGTCATTAGGTTTTACTTGGGAAGCCTCAGCTTGCTGCTTCTCTTTCTCTTTTTCTTGATTCATGGGTTGCTTCCCCTTATCTAATTTTTTAATTGGATTCTTCTGTGGTGGAGTCGCCATTGGAGTAGGTACTGATTCTGATTCCTTTTCTTTATCATCCTGAGTTCTCAACCTCTTTTTTGATCTCAAATCATATTTTTTATGCAACTCTTCTTGCATAAAAGCAGTAAAATGTTTACAATAATCATCCATTTCTTCCTGATCAAATGAGACATCAGCTTCTTTACATTCCTCTGCATATTCTTTCTCACTTTCTTCTTCTGTTTCACCATCCTCCATATACACAACAAAAATTTGATCTTCATCTTCTTTCTGATCATCATTAAAAGAATGTGATGGTGCTGCCTCTATATATAAAGGTTCTTGGACTTGGTCTTGATCTTTTCTTTCTCTCTGTAGAATCTGCAGGGGCTGTTTTCTGATTTGGGGATTTAAAACCCCTTTGTTTTGTTTTGCAATTTTCTTATTGTCTAATTCCATCTTTACTAATTTGTTTGACAAATTTTTAATGAACTTAGTCATGTCATCGATCCTTTGATCTTGTGATGAGTCTTCTTCTTTGGCCTTTCCTTTATCTTGAACCTTTCCAGCAACAGTCATATTTGCCTCAATCTCTAAGGCATTAGTTTGAATCTATTCAAGAGTGGGAGATCTTATTTTTGTCAAGGTAAAACTGAAGTCTGATACAAATGCCCCAGCAAAACCAACCCTTGCTCCAATAGGAGAAGGTTTCATTTCCACAGGCAAAATATTGTACAACTTATTAAACCTTTTGATAAAATCACTCATATTTTCATTTGATTTTTTCTTTATAGCATTAACTTCTGTTAAAGAATAACCATGGTCTCTTTTTTCTCCCCATCTCTGGATGAATTGTCTTTCTAATTCATCCCAATCATTGATTGAACCATTTGGTAATCCTTTGAACCATTTTCTTGCCTCTCCATTTAGAGACTTCACAAAAAGTCTCATTACAACATCAAGATGTTCTACATTGAAATTTTCAGCAAAAGTGCAAAACAAAGGCAAGTGTTGTTCTGTAGTTATTGCATGTTCACTAGTAAATCTAGGAAGCAACTTAAGGTACTCTTGAGGCATTACATTCATTGGTTGGGGTAGATTTAGTGGTGCATATCTATTCATCAAGAAAGTAGGGGCTGCCATGTTTATGCCCTTATTGACTGCTCCTTGAGCGGGGTAAAATGAATACCAGTTGTAGGTGGGGATAAATGGGATGGAACAACTGATATGGGAATGGGTAGATGAAAAAAAGATAGTTCTTCTAATGTTGGTTCTTGGAAATGAATGGGTGAGGGTAAGGATTCTTGTTCCAAGAAAATGAGTTTCCGAGAAATATACTAAGAGGGTAAGATATGAGAACTGCTGCCTCGTGCAAGCAGTGTGGCATTAGGTGTAGAATTTTTTTTTGTTTTCTTGTCCTTCTTTAAAACTAAATATTCTGGATCTGACAGAATAGGGGCTTTTTGCTGAGAGGTATCTGACCTCGTGTTAGGCCTCTTAGGAGCCAGAATTATTAAAATAAAGCACAGCTTAGTATTTCCTCCTCTCTGAGAAACCAGAGGAAATATGAACAAAACCCAGGGAAAACTTCGATTCTTCGCTCCCCGGCAATGACGCCAATTAATGTTGTGCCTTAAGAGAAAATCCCCTAGCTGTGATAAGGAATCAATGCTTAAGACATTTATATGACTATGTCACGAATATATATGTCTCTGTTTTATTAACCCTCAAGTATTTATGATCAAACCCTTAAATATCAAATATGATGAATGCTTCACAATGCTACCATTTGTTGATGTTGAATGAAGTGATTGGAAGAAAATGAAAGAAGAAGCCCAAACTGATATGTTGTTTTATACAGAAAATACCATCTTAAACCCCAGAAAAAATATATGAAAGAAATAGTTAAAACAAAGGATTTCCAATTAAGGTTTTTAACTCTTACATACAAAAGTAAAAAGAGACCTGCTGCTCATAACTTTGTTTTATTCATAGATAGAAAACACAGAATGTAAACTTGAATACATTTCAACATAAACAAAATGCTAGAAACTTGCTTACTCATTCATTAATCTTTAAATCTCTGAGTACACAAATAATTGTCTGAAGGTCCAAAACTTGAAACCTTTCCTTCTCTTGAAAATTACATTAAATACAGTAAAAAGTAGTTTGGAACTGCTGTAAACAATCCTAACTACCAAAACTACTTAAGACTTCGAAGGTTGTCTATTACATGCCTTGAAAATGTCTTATTACAATTACATTGTCTTAAGAAAATAACATAAAATAAATATCCTAATCTATAGGAATTGTTGATGATGTGGCTTCATTTTTTGGGTCAACTGATTTGTTTTCCTTTGATGTTGATCCTTTAGGCAGGTCTATTTTCCAAGCTCTGCACTTTTTCCATATTTCAACCTTCATCCTGGATGAATGTGTCAAATTGTGGTATTCCAATCTGAGTGCAGTAATTCGATCATAGGACGGCCTTTCTGTGAAAAGAGTCTTTACCATCCACAATAGTTGAAAATGCCTCTGCAAGAAGTTAACCATTGTTTCTCCTTTAAGAACCTGGGTATTTTCATGCCTGTTATCACCTTTTCTTTTTTTCAATACTAGTAGGGTCTCATAAGAATTCCATGGCAAAATATTTCCTTCAGCTCCCCAACATGATGGCAATCCTACTCTTGTCATTTTGTCAAATGACTTATCAAACTGACTCACTGCTTCCTTGATTTCCATTAGCTTCTTTTCTGTAGCCTTTCTGAGATCATTCCTGATAATCATTTTGTTAATTTCTACTGCATACAACATTCTATCCTACATGTCATTCTCCTCTAATTCTTGATCTGATTTAGAGTTAATAAAATCAATGAATCTTCTAGCCCAAATGGCTCTATTAATTGATTTTTTTTTATCAGACATGACTGGTTCTTCACATTCTAAAATAAGAATTTTCTCTTTTGGAACTATCATCAAGAAGCACCAATTAGATTTCATTTCTGAGATAATATCAGTCCAAATGATATCTTTGGCTTGTTTCAGTGAGAGATTTCCTTTCAACCTTTCTTTGATATTTTTAATCTTAGCTTTAGCATTTCTGAAATCTGTTTTGTACTTGTCAGCTTCATTTTCTATGACTTTAATCAAATTTGTTGCAGTTTCTAGATCTGTTTGAGCCTTCTTCCAATCTCTTTCAGTCATCTGCAACTCAGTATTTAATTGAACAATCTGTGCTTGAGGATCATCATTACCTATAGGAAAAAAAAAAGTACAACTATGGTTATCAATATGATTTTCCAATGAAATTGTAGTTTTCTTTATTTTGGATACTTATTCATCTTTCTGCATGAGTTGTTGTACAAGCTTCTCCTTTTCCTTCTCTACCTCTACCACTTCTCCAGCCATTGAATGCTCTCCAGTAGGTAATTTTAGTTTTTTCCTCAATGTGGATATTTCTACCTCAGCATTATGCATTAATTTCTACACATAAGTCTTGTCACTAGGGTATACTCCAATATTTATAATGATTTTTTTCAATTCCTCATTCTGAACTGTTAAGGCCCTTAAATTAGCCTTCTCTAACTTCAATTGTTTAATTACCTTTCCCAACATATTTTCTGCCTTTACTGCCATTGCATTAGTCTTTGTGAGATCATTTACAATCAAATGACCTGTTTGCATATGAAAATTCATTTTATCTATCAGTGGGATTTTCTTCACATCCACAGTCACATTTACAGTGTTGAAACTATTGGAAGAACCAATTGACATATCTGTAGGATGTGACAGGGAAATTATAAATTGATCTTTCTCAAGATCCATTATAGTCAACAATTTTGTTTGATCAACAGCATCTTGATGTTCAGCTTGGGCCTCCATGTAGGCCTTCATCCTCTGATTTCTTTCCTCAATTTGTGAAAACATCTATTTGATCAAAGGCACCTGTTCATGAGAATCTTCATGACTCCTGGGTGAAGTAGGAGCATTTTTCTCTTCTCCCAAATGTACAGAAAAACCAGGTGAATCAGATGTAGGATCTTTAACAAACTTTGTCCTCTTCTCGGCTCCCTGCTCCTCATCCTCTAGATCAATAACCACTTCTTTGTTTCTTTTATTTGTTTTCTTTGCTATGACAGGAGTCTGAATATTTTCACCTAATGAACTCATCATACCTTTACTTGCTGCCTTCTCCTGTTATGGCCTACTGTCATGAATGAAATCAGAGTACCCATTCTCAATTATTCTATTTGAAATTACACCAAAAGGGTCATAAGCCCAACTCTCCCCTAGTAGCATATGCATCTCATCCAACATTCTTGTTACTTCATCAAATGCATGCCTCATATTGATTATGAAAGGGCCTACAGTCATGGGTAATTTATACATGTGTCCTTTTTTCATAGGCACAAAGTGAACCTAATCAACATTTAGGCTCTATCTAATAAACTCTAAAGAAAAAAGCCTCATTGGTACAAAATTTGGGAGTCTATAAGGCTCAACACTTGCTCCATACAACCTTATTTTATATTAATCCTAAAAAACAAACCAATCTCCATATTTGCAATTGTTTCCTAAATGAAAAAACTCCTGAGGTTTAGGTAAGAAATAGGGAGGAGGAACTCTATTCAATATCTTATATGCAACTGACATGTAATAGTTAGCAAAATAAAACAACCCAACCTCATTTTGCTCCCTTATGACTAAATCTGTCTATAATACCACTGATTGCCTTATTTTTTTTGCATCCATAATATTTAGACCTAAATGCATGAATTCTTCCACATTCTGATATAAGAACAAGTATACTATCAATGAAGGAAATTTGAAAGAACCTGTTGATGAAAGGCTCATTAGTTGTGAATTGACTGCTTCCTGCCAATATGATGGAATATCCCTCACCATCCCTAGCTTCATCACCAAAACAAACATCCCTAGGACTGCTTTGTCCACTGTATTATCATCATTTTTACCCTAAATTTTTGCAATATTACTTAATACTGGACGAGTCTCAGCGTCAAAAACCTCCATAGAAAACTCTTTACAGTCTGGCTGAAACTGCTTCATGTCAGGTTTCAAATAAAACATGAACTGATTAAACTCTTCACCTACAATATTATCATAATATTGTACCCGCGAATCATCAGAAAATTGGATGGATGACTCTAACTCAGGATATCAAAGGGCTTGGCGGATTAACTGGGTGGACACTTGCAGAACGTTCTCTCCTTGGGAATTCATAACAAAACACTTCACTGGATACATGACAGATACCAACCAATAGATAAATTGAGGGAAAAGATTGGTCTTGGGAATGCATGCAGAAAGAATGCCGGACTTGACCTTGGCAGAATAAACAAGGGAAGCATTATCATTCAAGATAAATTGTTGATAGAAAGGTAGGTGGATTACAGAACATACAGTATCTTGAATATCCCTCTCAGTATCCATGAGAGGGATATGACTAGCTGAACCTAATAGAGATGACCATTTAGCCATGGTTGAAAATTTATGCAAGAACAATTCACAGGGTGGTCAAATTTGTGCAGGTGGCAGAAAACTAAAACAGGGTGTAGCGCAAAAAATTACAAGTGTTTTAAAAAACAAATGAAAATATTCTTTATATAGGTGGCGCGACTTTTAAATTTAATTCTGACAAGACGTGCCAGCGAGCTGTTGATTCTGTCTAACGTGGAAGACAGTTGTGAACAACTCAGTGTCTCACATCACTGCGGGGGCTCCCAAGGTACGGAAGAAATATTTCGCTGGTGCCCCCACAGTCGATCTCCACCATTCATCTTTTTTGTCCCTGCAGTCAACCCGGTCAACTGCAAAGGCACTCCTCTCGATATCTTATGCGCTAATTGTGCCGGCGGGTTGGGCCTTTTGATAAGATCTTTTATCATTAGCGCCTTCCACCCAAAAAATCAATCGATTTTTAAACATCAAATGTGGAACCCACTTATATAAAGTTTAAATAATTAAAATTTAGCTTAGATATAGCGAACATAAATATTTTTCATGCTAAAGTATAAGGATTTTGATACTTTAACATATTTTTCAACAATTTCTAATTTTTATATTTGAAAAATATTTGAAAAATAAAAGGATATGCAAATGATCCACAACAAGGCCCATATTTAATAACTTAAAGGTTTTAGAGCTCATCCTGTTGTGGTTTCTTGGAGCATAACGTTAGCTTGAAATGTTGATATCTTTCAAGAGATATAAATTCATCTATTTCAATAAGCATCTAATATCAGGTGAGTGTTTGGAAGAATAAAAATACATCAAAAGACATAGAAACCCAGGATGCAGAAGAAACCATGAATTGATAAATTGGGGTGACTTGTATGGTGCTCGCCAAGAGCAACATACTCTTTGTAGTGCAGGAGGTACCTTATTTCTAAATGATTCTCTTCTCCTTAATTTCAATGCAAGCTTGTGTGAAGTACTAATAACTATGTTGAGTTGATGGATCTAATGATCTTAATTAAATTGGCAGCAAACATGGAGGTGACAAAGTTTTCGACTTTTGGTGACTATGATGTGGTTATATGCTAGATGAAAGGCTGCTACAAAATGGTGAATATAAATTTTCACCTTATGCTAGCTCAGATGAACTAGAGACATTCTTCTCCAACATGTCCTATCATCATGCTTGTAGACAACCTAACACATGAGCAAATGATTTATCAAAATGACTACTTCTGGGAGTCAAAGAGGTGTGATCCTGGAGGTCGAAGAAAGAATCAACTAGCTAGAAATCTGAAAGATAATAGTTGGAGTTTGAATTTGTTGAGCCGAGAGGCTCATTCTACAATCCAGTTATGAGGGACATGTGTAAGTATGTCACGTCCTCAAAAAAATAATTAAAATAATTTTCGCTCATATCAATAAAAAAAAAATTTAACCATATAAATAAATAATTAAAAGTCTATTAACAAAATAATGAACTTAATTGTTGATATTTCACTTTCACTATTCAAGTAATAGATACAATATTTCGATGTTTATCTTAAATAATATAATTTTATAGAGATAAAAAATTCAATGTGAGTTATGAATAAAATATTTTAACATGAATTAATATAAAATGGCTCAATACAAATGTTATGTAATCTTTGTAACATTCAAAAATGCAATTTCAATAGAAAAAAGTTACACATTGTTTTTTGCACTCTAAAATAGTTTACAACAAAATAAATTTGATCCCTCTTGGCTCATGCTAGATCTGTGCTTTAGATGGATCTATGTTGGTTTACTAAGTGTTGATTAGTAGGATGTTCAAATTCTGGTTTACTAATTTCTAGAATTGTTGAAATTCAAATAGCTTTTTGATGAAAGACTTCTGTATATGGTTTATAATGTAATTTTTAGAACACCAGAAATCATGTATATTTCTTTTGTTTTTGAAAATTTGTTTGTTGTAAGACTAAATTAAGGGAAGTGTGGGTATAATTATCAAAGAGTGCTAGTATGCCTCTTGGTTTTATGAATATGGTTATAATAATGCTAAAAAGACATAATAAACAATAACAGTGTGTGGGTGTGAGAGTGTGAAAATGAGAATGCAGATAGATATAATACATGCCAAGATATTGTTAGGGGTGTCATAGTACCATCCGTTAACAAATGTTGGGAATATACCCTTAGCTTCCATGAAAAAAATGAGCACGGTGTTCATTCCTATCCACTCAAGGAGTGTGAATGATCTTCCTAAACCCCAAATATCTATCTAAAAAATGCAGAAACACATGGTAAGAAAGAAATGCATTGCCATTTCAGAATTCACCATTTGATTAGAAAAAAATTGCATAGTACTGCAGGCCTAGGGGTCCCATTAATGCTACATGTTTGTGTGTAAAGCTGGCAAAAAAATACTGAGATGTACCTTTTAAAAACTGGGTTTTGGCTCAAATGAAATGAACCAGTAGGTAAATCATTAGTTGATTGGATTACTCATATGCTTATACAATACCATAAGCAGCAGAGCCAAGTGCAGGCATTTTTTCTACTAGAGTCATTCCAGTAGTGATACCGAGACCAAGCATCATGAATACGAATAACTGCATTAGCCCAGCTGCTTATTATATTGGTAATGGCAGTGATGCCTGCAGCATCAATGAAATTAGTAATGTTTGTTTAGTTGCAGATTTCTATGTTGTTGCCTGCCCCAATGTTTTTTGTAGCATCAATGCAGTTGGTAATGTTGGTTTAGGGGCAGATTTCTATGTTGTTTCATGCCCCAATGCTTTTCCATTGTCAAGTCTGTGGTAGATAACGTCATTGAAAGAGAACCTCGAACGTTAGCTTCTTTACTCTATCTCCATTTCCATGACTTTATCATTCAGGTATTATTGTTAGGCAACTAATCCTTGGGTTAGTTTGTGTTAGGTAATCGGTTATTAGATTCCAAGAAACTTGGGGAATTGATTCAACAGTTTCTTGATGTATTTATATGTGTACACATTTTACATCATTCCTTGGGACATTCATTAATATATTGTTGAAGTTTGTTTGCAATTTTTGTGTCGTTTATCTTACAGTGGTATCAGAGCGGGTTGTTCATCCCCTTTTTAGATTAACTTGTGCCACTAGTTTTGTGGCCATCCATCAGAAATTGTCCAAGAATTCATCTGCAGTGATTGTATAGTATTATTGGTGTCTTCATGGAAAGTAGATGGAAAGTATAGATGGCAGGTGAGAGGTTGAGGTTGTTAGTGAGTCAAAAACTGATATCTTCGGTTTTGTGTCAAGTTGACAGAGTTAAAAGGTTGTAAAGCCATTACTCCGGAAGGACAATGTCACCAGCAAAGAAGGTAAAGATATATGTTGTGTCTGTGTTGCTGCGAATTGGCCACTCTGAATGTACACCAGTGCAAAATTGTTATGCCAATTGAAGATATAAATAGAACATTACAATTTGAACGTGATTTTTACAGTCATTGGCGGGAGGTTCTTGGCAGCTGCAAATAAAAGAAACAGGTTCAAATAAAATTGTATTCTGTGATTTTTTATTAAACCTCTAATTTTGGGTGAAGTCTTGATTTTCATTGCCAAGATTGTGGTATGAGATTCATTGCTATTTCATTTTCAAGTGAAGTTGTGCACATTTTTTAAGATTATTGCCTCTTTATTTGATAAGTTTCCAGCAGCTGGTTCTTCCTGTGTAGTGGTAGCGAGTTACAATTCATGATTTTTGAGTTCTGTTTGTGTTGGGGATTTGCTTGGCTGTAGGATGTAGTGTTAAGAGAATACTCCTTATCCCAACATATTTTAGCTAAAAATCCAGCAATTGCAACCTCAACACTTCATAACATTAATTTTTACAATCTGCGTAATGGTAATTCCCTTTATAAAATATGGAAATCGTAAAGCAAAGGGAGGAAATTCGGGCAAGATTTATACAAAAAAACAATTGTTAATAGAAGCCATAGCTTCTTGGACTCCTTTAATGCAACCCATGGCCACTTAATCCTATCTTTTGCTGTGGAAACATATTCATCCATTTTCAAATTTATTCAATCCTGTGTTTTAAAGCTTCGTGAATAGAAGAAAATTTATGTTCCAAGTTCTTCCATTGGATGATAAAATTTTGTATACCATCTCTATGTGCATCACATCCTCAATGGATTTCTGCAATTTATTTTTTTCTTTGAAGCAGAGGATTCAATTGCTGTAACGATAGGCTCAATGTCAGCGATACCTTCAAACCTGATATCGAATGACAATTTAAACAAAGGAGCAGTCAACCGCGTTATTGGTCAGAGCCAAGGAATGAAATTTGGGGATAGAAACTATGCTAATCTATGTGAATGAAATCAAGGTTGTTTAAGCACTGGGGTGTTGTGAGACGATTTAAAAAAAAAAAAGAGAAAAAATTCAATTTTGTTTTAGAGTATGCAGCCTCCGCCAAACTTCTACAGAGAGACATGCTATGATGCATAAGGGTGTGGACTGTGATGAGATTGAGGGGGCCAGTGCAGAGGTGCCAAGAGAAAGTAGGAGATACGATGAAGACACTCCCAATAGCCGTAACATATTGAATATTTCCAGATTGATGTCAAATGCCAAGACAAAGTAATTGAATGAGTGACAATGGAGGGTCTGGTGGAAGGAAATGTCTGGTTCACTCTAGGCCAATCTGCAATAAACTATATTTTAACCCGCATCTATTCAAGTATTGTGGCAAAATAGTGTGTTCTGTTTCGGTTGAGTAGACAATGACCTAAAGCATTATGGGATTGACACATGGGAAAATTTATTGTTTTGAGAATGGAGATTGATTGATTGATGTAACTGTGCTTATATTAGTAAGCTTGCGATTGTCATTCAATTTGAATGTTGTCGTCGTCATTCAATTGGAATGCCACAATAGCTTGTGTATTGTTCAGGGAAATGTGTTGCACTGCACAGGAAGTTAAAATCACATTTGGTTAAAGCATTGATTATAAAATATATGACTGCAAAATCAAGAAAAGAGAAAGGCAGTGTGGTTAGAAAAAGTCAAATAGTTGTTTGGAATATTTGAGGTCACAAGTTTAAATCCTTGTTGTTGATGGGTGATGGGTGCATGATTGGTTGAATCTGACACCTGATTAATCATTGAATTTTTTTTTTTATTGGGTGCATTTTCGGTGGTAGCCGACACCCCTTTTTTCTGAGTTGATTGCAATTTTACTTTGATATCGCACTAGAGAAAATGGCCAAACTAAATGATTTAGTATAGTTATTAAGAAATTTAATGCTATCTAGTATCCATAATGATGTACAATTTAGCAAAGACATGCTCTTTGACATCCAATCATGTTTGAAAAATGCTAAAAGAAAAATTGAATTCTTGGAGTTAGAATCGCAGTTACAGCGAGACAAACTTCAAAAGAAAACTTGTGATTCTGAACTGTTGTTTGTTTAGAACAACAATTTGTTTGAGCCTGATCATCAATCAAAGAATGATCAGATAAATGAAGTAATTTCAGGTGAAAATTTGGATGCAGTTAGAAGTGTTGATGTGAAACCTGTTATGATACCATGGGAAGAGATGACACACAATAAACATAGAACAGGTCTTGGTTATAAAAATGATGTATCTTTTCACATTCCAGATTTCGCTAAACCTATAAAATTTCGAAGTGCGGGTTTTCTGGATGGTGTAGTTCCAGAAAAATTTGATAAATTCCAACAATGTAATAGATTTGGACATATGAGAGATCGGTTTTTTGATCTTCACCCGTTTGAGCATTGTGGAAAGCAGAATCACGAGTCAAACAGATGTTCCAAAAATAAAAGCACTGCAAGAGAGAAGCAAAGCTTTTGATGGATTGCTTCTTGGGAATGGACCAAAGTAGCCAAGAATATCTACACATCATATCAAAGAATTTGTTTGAGAGTGACGAGTCTTGCAGTGATGACGAATATTTCTCACCTTGTATCTGACAAGGGGGGATTTTTTGGTGGGTGTTCTGCTAAAGGTTTGAGTTCGAGATTTCAAGCGAGCCTGAGTTAGTGATCCACATCCTGAGCCACAACCTCAGTTGGTTGAGTTATTTCTGAGTGAGCACTTCCATATTTGGAATTGTTCGAGGAACTGCTGTGACAGTTCTAGATTTTGTGGTCATCTTAAAACCACATTTTTTGTTCTGAGAACTGCTCTGTAGGTTCCAGAATTAGTGTTGGTGAGAAATTGAGTTCTCCCATTTTCGGTTTGTGGTCATCCTCGAAAACCATTTTCGAGAGGCATTAAGCTCTTGGCTGAGATGCATTTATGCGTTCACAACTCTCTTTCTTAGACTTTGGTATATCCCTTCGGATTAAGGGGGGAATGTTAGGCAACTAATCCTTGGGTTAGTTTGTGTTAGGTAATTGGTTATTAGAGTCCAAGAACCCTGGGGAACTGATTCAACAATTTCTTGATGTATTTATATGTGTACACATTGTACATCATTCCTTGAGACATTCATTAATATATTGTTGAAGTTTGTTTCCGGTTTGTGTGTCGTGTGTCTTACAATTATATCTATATATATACGTCTATGAGTATGACCTCTACTTTATCAGAATGGGAATGAAAAAATATTAATCATGGTGTATGTACTGATGACTACAGGGCTGCGATGGGTCTGTGCTGTTAGACGATACCCCGAGCTTCAAAGGAGAGAAAAAAATAGTACCCAATAACAATTTAATCAGAGGATTTGATGTGGTCAACGAAATCAAAAGCCAACTAGAGAGTGCATGTCCAGGGGTTGTGTCTTGCGCTGACATACTTGCCATTTCAACCAGAGATTTTGTGGTCCTAGTAATTATAATATTGATTCTCTACATTGAGCCACCTCTATGAGTGAGGTGGTTGTTCCAACCACCTCCATGAGTGAGTTGAATATTTTGAGTCTTGAGATCGAGACTCATATCTAGCAGTTCCATCAAACATTAAACTATCCCGAGGATTAAAAATCTCACTTATAGTTACCACTTTAAGCTTTGCCAAGATTTGAAACCAACACCCTTCAAAATCCTTGAAATATTCGATCCTGAAAAAAAAACTAGATATTAATTAAAAAAATGATAGTATGTATCATTGAATTGCAGATCGTTAAGTTGCAGTAGCATTTGATTGGGTTCACCCAGCAACTGATCAGTTGATCCATCATCCGAAATGGAGAAATAAACTAAGGGGATTACCCTATGGGTTCAATATTAATCTGTCCTTACGCTCAAGGCATGCGCAACAGCACCAGCCCCTCCCAGAAGAGAAGAAAAGATCCAATGCTCGTGTTCTGATTCGACTCGAAGGCACCCACCTTTTTTATCTCCATCTGATCCACTACAGCACCTGAGGCAAAGCTAATCCTCCTCCAACCTGTCCCAAAAGAGCTAAAAATTAAAACAAATGGGTTTTTATAAACCCCTTCTGCAGGCTTAAATATCTGTTAAGTGCAGCCAAAATTTCGTTGGTTAAACATTACCTTTTTTTTTATATTTCTTTTGGGTTGGATTTAGTTAAAAGTTGCTTAGCCGGAATTTAGTTTTTATTTATTTTTTTGAATATTTTGATTTTAAATAATTAATCTATTTTTATATTAAAAAATATAAAAATTTAATTAGTTAAAAATCATTTTAGTTTATGTTTTCAAATTAAAAGTATTTTTAATATTTATCAAGAAAATCAAAGTGGCCTTAGGATGGAATATATTGTTAATATTGTTTAATGTTCATGTATTTGAAGGATATTTCCAATTTTGTTTATTGTTCAAGTAACATAACATGACCATCATAAATAACACTTTTCAAAGAGCAAACCATGTCCTAGATTATATGAAAAAAAAAAATTGAATTGTGAAGTGTGGTAAGTCCTACCTTGGTAAACACCATTGTCATCAATCACTGAAGATAAAAAAATAATAATTAAATAAGTGTGCAACAATTGATCATGATAATTTGATTACTTCAACCATCTAAGTTTGATGAATCCTTTTGGTGCTTCATGGTTGATCCAACAAGAGTGGTTTAAGGTGAAAAAGAGTATCTCTATCTATATGAATGGAGGTCAATTTTGAGCAGTAAGAATCTACAAATCAACATCATACACCCTTCGAAGTGCCTCTTCATGTAGTTAGCACTTGCGGGGTAACATTGTGGCCCCTACTTGGGGACATGTATTCCTATGCAAGAGTGTATGTGAACTATATAATATTCGTAAACTTGTGACCTACACACATCTAACTTAGAGAGAATTAGTGGTGGCACTCTGCCACTCTAATAAAACCTACTTTGAAAAATTAAAATGCTCACAACTCAAAACACACAATCAGCTAGCTAGAAATGTATCAATCGAAATATGCACAGGAAACATACAATGAGTATAATTCATAAGAAATTCAATATGACTGGTCAACTAAGTTAATTACAAAAGGACTTATTTATGTATAAAAAAATAAAATTT
This sequence comes from Pinus albicaulis, assembly GCA_034641835.2. Lineage (NCBI taxonomy): Eukaryota > Viridiplantae > Streptophyta > Pinopsida > Pinales > Pinaceae > Pinus > Pinus albicaulis. The sequence goes on along the minus strand of JAXQQM020068953.1, from coordinate 747,870 downwards.
AGAGAAATTGGAGCTCATCAACCCTATATATTACAATCACTCAGCTATTTTAAACATTCAATGAGGCTTCTTAGGAGTAAAAATAAGTTTAGAACCAAAGCTAAAATAGAGGATTAAGGGCCAGAAAACAATATAATCAGGATGCGCCTATGGTGGCTCCAACTGTTGAATGTTTAGAGGATATAATTCAATATTCATGCATGATGTGGAGTCTACAAAGATGCTCATATCGAAAACATGAGTACAACTGAATAAATCCCCATTATTCATGGAAAAAGATAAGTATTCTATCCAAACATTTATGCCACTCATTTTATTATAATCCAATAAGGGAATTCCATTCATACTTTACTCACACCCCTCAAAAAATTTTACTTGAATTCCCCTATTAGGTTCATGCTCATATTTAGTGTCATAAATAGGATCTCTTTCAAGGTAAACACATTTAATATCCCACTTGGATCCTTCATCATGAATAAATTCATCTAGTTGATCATCTTCACAAAAAAAGGGAAAAAAATTCTAGTCATCACCAAGGAACATCCTCTCAAATCCATCCTCCAATTTTGTGTCCTTGTCTATAAAGATATACTTATGAGAAATATTATCTTCCACACACACCTATGAAAGGGAAAAAATAAACTAATCATTAAGGATATTAGCATTGAAAGAACCCACATGGTCATTTATGGGTTCATTAGGTTATCAACACGATACCTTTTGAACTTTCCCCTATGCAATATGACCTAGAGTGCCTTCAATGGTAGGGATGATGAGATATGATAGTTCCATTATCAAAGGTCCTTCTAATCCTATTAAAAACTTCTTGGACAACTAAATATCCCATGAGTGTGATAAATTAATCACTAGTTCATCAATTAGGGTAGATATGTCTGGATACATGTGTATCATAAGAACTAAATCTTTGATTAATCCATATACCTTGATCTCTCTCTTTTTTATTGCACAAATATTCCTATGAGGCCTAATTGTGTTAAAACCTAATTAATGTGTAATATTCAAGGGAATCAATTATTTATGTAATAGTAAATCATTTACTTTCAGAGGCATGTAGAAAATGGCAATAGCACCATTTGATCATCCCTTATGCATAGTCTGCAATAACATTACTTTATCTTGGAAGGGATCATTAATGGAATCTTTTAAACCACAAATCCTCCTCTCCTACTCTTTCAAAAATTCCACTTTTATTTGCTGAAGGAAGGGGAAAAAAATATTATAATTAGCCAAGTATGTCCTTAGGTCTATATTAATTTCTAATGTCTCATTGCTAACCATACTCGAGATTGGTATTTTAAGGATCTTAGTTGTATGATTTGTACCTTGAGAAGTACCTTTATTCACATGAATGACGTTGAGTTTCCTTTCGAATGGTGGTTGTTGACTAGGAGTTTCTATAGTTGGATCCTTTAGAGATTTCATTTGTCTATTTGTTATTGAAATGTAATCAACTCCCTATCACATAAATTCCTATTAATTTTCTCCAATGTGGGTGTAGGTGTTGTAGCTCTAGGGTTTGCATGAATATAAAGTGGCTTATAATTCACTCTCTCCTCTACCACATGTTTCACCATGAATTCCATGTAATATATATATATATATATATATATATATATATATATATATATATATATATATATATATATATATATATATATATCATTCATTGATCCATCATTCAAGCTATCTAGGCCTATTGAAGAGCTTCCTTAGCCACCAAACACGTGTCTTAGTTGTGTGCCATGTTTCAAAGGCTGCACTAGTGCTTCATATACTAATCAACCACATCTTTTTTTATACGGGATTGGGAAATATATAATTCTAATCCTATTTCTTAAAATTATCCCAACCATCTCCTCCTCCTCCTGTTGATGTGAACCTATTTTATTGAGTGTGTATTTCCAAAAGGATAAGCTTGTTTTACATAACCTAATTATGGTATTGGAGGGACTCTATATTCTTGGTTAAATTTACCTCTATCCTCTTCATGGCCTCAAAAAATAAGTTCATCTCATTCTTTAAGGTAGTAGTGTTGACCACGTTCTTCTTTGGCTGAACCTTTCTACTGGAAGAATGGGAATTGATGGACCTACCAATTGAAAACATGTTTTTTTACACCTTGATAGTAACTTCCTTTGAAACAACAATATTTATAATATCTTTCTATATTGGGTTAGAAACCAAGTCACCTTCATATGGCTTAAAATAGCACAATAGCAATGAATGCTCAAAGGGGATAAGGTCTCGATCAAGTCTCTAGACTATTTGATTGAATCTCTTGTTGAATTCCTCCATTTTTTTTTTCACACTTGTTGACAGTGGTTACAGAGGCTAGGATGTTCTTTCCATCTATCTTATCTCGACATTTTTTATAGAAAAAAATATTCATGTCATAACATGTGCTCAAATATATGACAAGAAAGGTCACAAACCAGTAATAGGAATCATCTTCAAGGGACATGGAAAATACTTTGATCCTCACATGTGATAAAAAATATGACAAGAAAGGTCACAAACTAGTCATAGGAATCATCTTCAAGGGACATGGAAAATACTTTCATCCTCACATCCATTGAGAGGGAGAACCTTAAAATTATTAGAGTTGATAAAAAATCATTCAAGAGGCATTGGAGGGAGATCCAACTGGTCATCCTCTCCAATCCATCTTAAGCCATGAATTAGCAACCCCTTCCATCCTCCCTCACTCCTCAAACTTTAGGAGAGGATGAAGCTAGTGGTAACTATTAAAATTATATTATCCCAAATCGAGTGAATGTCACTTGAGATAAAATAATTGAGGGGAATTGCAAGGAAAAAATTCCATACCACCCTATGTTTTCTCGCGATCCATAATTTATTACCAAAGCCTATAATAAATATGTTTCACCTCATGGAGAAATTTGATAAGAAATAGGTGTCCCCTCATGGAGAACATGATATTACCTCATTCTTCTTTCTAAGTATGAGCTCCAAGAGAACTATGAAAACTTCCTCTCAGCACATTCACAATGGTAGATAATAGAACCAACCTACCATAATGTTGGATTAGTTTAAGGAGTAAAAAAAAATATGTGTAGATTGCATAAATGTAGGTACTTTCTTAGAGTCTATGGAGAAGTAGCTAAAGAATGCAATCATGTCATTGATGATGGCATGAATTTGAATTGTGAGAGACCTTTTTGGTCCTCCAAAATCCAGAATTGAAGTAAAAAATTCTTCAAAAGATGATAAAAATTGATAATGACACCTCAAATAGGAATATTGCATAGCTAAACGCAAGTATGAAGACCCATAATTTGAACATCTGTAGTATACTACAAATAATTCTGGTGGACCAAGGGATAGATGGCTTACACATCCATCATATTCAAGGGGGTATTATCGATATCAAGTCCAGAATCTCTAATAAATATGGTGAAACTCTTGCAAATCAAGATCAACGATGCCTCTCGTTGTCCCACCTAGAAGAAATTGTAGTGTCTTCTCAGCTACTTATCAGCAATCAAGAAGTCAATAATCAAGAAGATCCGCAGGTACCAAACAAGCACTATCAAAAGAAAGATTTTTTTTTTGTATTTGTCTTTATCTTTTAGTCCAAGTTTGTTTGTTAATAATGAATAATTACAGGGAAGTTTGTATGAATGGTGTTGACCCATGGATCAAACCATGAGAAATATGATTTACTATGGATTGACAGTCAACATACTATTGGTATTTGACTTTTAGGTTGAAAATATTCTAGAAGTAATTATCAGGGATAGATAAAAAACCATATTTTATAGTTTGTACCTGAAAGTACCTTTACAGGCGATCACTTTGAAATGAAAATCCTATTTCCTTACTAAAAAAGATAAAATTACTAATGAATACCATGTATTCAATATTATGGAAAGAAAGAAAATTAGGTTGATAGCAAGAATGCATAATTTTAGTTATAAAAAACGTGAAATTGTTTTTCCCAAGAGATCAAAGGAACCATCCATTTAAAATAATTTAAAACACTGAATTCTCCAAAAATTGTAACTATGAAGACCTTGCAAGATTTAGCCACCATTACCAAAAAAAAAAGCTATAATGGCTCTGTTGAAATGAAGAAGTTAAACCTGAATATATAGAAAAGGATCTGCCACAAAATTTCTCGAGTAACTACTATCAGAAGTTGATGCACATGTAAATATAAGATTAGCAATAGGCCCGATTGAGATTTTTTCATTCGAAATTCCTTCATGTTGAGATTGGTAAGCTAATAAATTAGCCATTTGATATTATGAATTTAGTAGTGATTTTATCACAAATCTCCAGATTCATGTCCCTACTAGTAAAATTCAATTAAGAGGACCTTAAGCATGCATGTAAAAGATCATTTATCTCCTCAATAGGATGAAATGCTAATGGATTTCTTCCACAATAAAATCTGATAGACCATGATCCTTCATTATCCTCTCGGCAACCAAAAGGGATCATGGAAGGTTTCACGAAAGGAGACTAAACCAAGAAATAACATCCCCAAATCCCCAAAAATTAGAAATGATGCTAGGAAAAATATAAAGGTAAGCGATAAAATCCATGTATGAGCTAGAGAATCCCATCTCCACATGCACTTACATTTTATATTGATGTCACAACATCCATTTTCACCCAAATTGTTAGGTATCGAATGATTCAATTCCTTCTCCCCCATATCCTATAAATGATATTCAACAAAAAATGGATTCCTTCATCTAGAGACTTCAAGACCATATCTCTCCCCCCAAGTAATGCACCATCAAGACCATAAACCCTTGCAAACTTCTTGGGCCAGTAAAATACCCATATACCATATCCAGTTCAGTTCAAGAGAACTCCACTTGGGATTTCACAATAGCCAAATGGGTGTTAAATACATCGGGTAAAGAACCGGCCTGGGGCGTTATTTCTAAAATATCCTTCCAAGCATGAGAATATTCAGTGAAATTACAGAGTTTCATCAAAAAAATATACCAATATTTTATTTTGTGATATTAAAAAATGCTTCATTCAGTTTCTTCCCCACCCTTTGATACTTTTGTTAACATCAACATTAGGGCACAATAATATCTTAATTTAAATTTTAATAATTCATTGTATTTTGTTGATAGCATGGGAAGTTTGTGCAAAAATTGGAGATATTCTATTGGTTTTATTTGGTTGTGGCCTAGCATCATGGTGATGGCTGCCTAGATTTGGGTTGTGGCCATTCTCTTAGTTTTTTTTTTTCCTTTCTCTTAGTTCTACAAAGTGTTGGAGTAGGTGAGTCTAAATATAAGGGATGACATGTTGTGGGTGATTATGTTTCATATTTTTTTTTATGAGTGGTATAATTTGAAAACATGAACATTGCACTAAGTAAAAATCAGAGATAATTAAATGAATTAAATTATTTTATTTTTAATACTAGTAAATATATTATAATTGTTTTATTTTTAAGTCAGTGTTATAAGTTAATTGGTCATGTTAAATTGTCATGAGAAAAATTTAAAGTTGAGAATATGGGAATTTAGTATATTTTGCATAATAAGAATAGGTATCATAGCATTTACTGTGGCCAAGGAATGAAATAAACAAAAAGGGACTTAATTCCTAAATAATTGGTGGTTATTAGAAAGGCTTCAAATCACCACATTTTTTTTTGGTAAGTTGAGCTATTCTATTAATTCCGAAAACATAGAGTTACATATGCTGCAGGCTAGGTTGATAAGCTACGCTTAACCAATCCCAACCTTTGTTACATTATTTATGGGCTACCTCTGGGGAGGAAACCAACCCAGAAAAAACTTAGAACCAGGCAGTACGTAATGCGCAGTAGCGCTGACATAGCTAAAAACCATAAAGTAGATCATAACAGGCAGGCCCTAAGGGCGAACATGAAAAAAAACATAAGAAAACTGAACCACTGTGCATACATTACTCATCCTCTTCATCATTACTGTTGGGGTTCTCCTCTTCAATAGGGTAGGCAGGGGCCTGCGTAGTAGCTGCTTCCACATCAGCTTCAGTGCGTTTGGGAGTGTGCACAGGAGCACAGAGGATAAGGGAGTCAGGTTCTACGCATCTGGAATCCGCGTCCAAATTCCATCTGATTCCATGACCTAGATTTCCATGTCCACATCTTCTTTCTCTGGAGCCATCAAAGGGACAGGAGTGCATTGCGGAGAATGCATGCTGGGAGAGGAAGTGGACCTCCTTGTGCCTCGACCACCTCTCTACGAAACTTGCCTAGAGGATTCTACACGCTGCTCAGGATTAGGTATTTGGCTCACAAAGGTGCTGGAATAGGAGTCATCAATCGAATCAAGGTGATTATCTTCTCCTCGATGATATCATTTGGTGAGAGCCCCTATTTGACCTCCACGGATGGTAAGTTGGCGAATTATGGGAGCCATTGCGCACCTAAAATGGGGTGAGCAGGTCAGGAGAAACATAAGCACCCAGGGCCAAGGAAGGGAGACAGGATGCACTCTGGGGCTGAAGGGATAACAACATCTGGGGGATAGGTTCGTAGGATGGAGAGCTGCAATTTGAAGGATGTTGCGCAGCTCTTTGCTGGGGCAGAGGCTTCGCAGTTGAACGTAGTCATTGAGAAGCCAGAGAAAAGTGAGGAGAGTGAAAGGTGAAGGTAACATGTGGCGTGAGGAAAGGGGAAGACAAATTGGAGTTATAAAGGGGCTGGAGTGAGATCTATGAGTATGGTGATGAGTGGCCTTTGCACAGATCTGCATGTTGATCTTGATCACCTTAGCAGGTGCGTGGGAGGAGGTAAGGATGTGATGCTGGTTAATCAAGATGGACATTAATGGTGATAGAAGTGAGGTGATGTTCAGGGCCAAGTGACGCAATACCCATCTACTCATCATCATTTTTGGTTCTTCAAGGAGCGTGCGAGGTGCTAACGGTAATTGGATCCACTGCAGGTGAAGAGCTACATTGGAGATATTCGTTATCTATGTGAGGAGAGGTGAGATTTTCACTTGTGTCCAACTTGTCACTTTCATCTGTGGTTAAAATCATCACATTAACAATATTATCCAAGGGATATTTTTTGGCCTCTATGAGGCGTGTGTCTTCCATTCAGAGGTTTTTCACGTCATGATTGGGTCTTGCAGCCTCATCATTAGAACTTAATGAAGATTCTACATAGATGGATTTAGAGACCCATTTTTCTCTAAATTTTAACAATGCAGATGGATTCAGAGACCCTTGTAGTGAAATGTAACACTTCGGTATCAAAATTTCAATTTTCCATTTCCGAAGTGGCACAATTAAAAATTACTAACATAAATAACTAATTCATGTACTTGTTGTACTCGTTATTTGGTCATATTTTTATTCTTCGACTATAATAGTAATTTACATTAATCATTATTAATTTTGTCACTTATTATCTAGTCATATATTTTATTCCTAGACTAAATTATTCATTTAAAATAGTCCATTTTAGTTTAGTCACTTATTATCTAGTCGCATATTTTATCCCTGGACTAAATTAGTCGTTTAAGTTAGTCATTTTTAGTTCGGTCGCTTAAAATTGCTCAATTTTAGTAGTAATTCACTTGAAATAATTGTAGTGACCAAATTTTTTAGTCACCTAGTCACTAATTTCATCATTTTCTACTAGTGGTGGGATAGCACTAGGAGTCTCAAATACCTTCGAATGATTGTCAAGGACTCTTTGGAGCTCTGGAGAAATGGATGACTTAGATGTTGTAACATCTAGTGAGGTTAATTGTGCAATTACCCCTCATTGTTCCTTATTCAAAATCTTGGTCATTCCATTATATCTTATTATCTTCCCTAGTTTCATTGTGATACCCCTTAACTTAATTTATTTTCCATTCCATAAAAATTTCAAGAAAAAATCTTGAAAATTAAAATTTAACATCCCCAAAGATTGTAACCATTGGAATCCTAATACAAAATCAAAACCACCGATTAGAATGGAAAGCATTGGACTATTCAATACATATTTCCCCCATGGTTAGATTGATATTATGGCACTTTCCTGAGAAATTTATAGTTCCTACATTTGCAACCATCGCTTTGTACTCTGGTGCTAGATATAGAAAGAAATTCAAATCCGTGTCTATCTTACAATGAATAAAATTATGGGTAATACCCAAATCAATCAGCACTATTACCTTTTTCTTCTTAACATATCCTTCTATATTGAGATTTTAAGGAATTATTTCAAATGCATTACAAGATACGATCAGATTTATTTCTTAATTGTCAACCCTCAGGGTTGGTTCTTGGTTTAAGTCTTATTATTTTGATTTTTATTGTTCCTTTTCTTCCTACTCTTCACAATCTATGTAAGAAAATTTATTCTTAGCACACTTATGACCTTTATTGTATTTTATTTCACAACTATAACAAAGACTTTTTTCTTTTTTTTCCTCTAATTTTTGTGGTGTTAACCTTGTACGTTGTGGGAGGATAGGAGTGGAAACACTTACATATTTATAGTTGTGGGTGGTATACCTCATTTTTTACACAATTTTTCTTTTAACATTTCTCGCCACTCTAAACACATTCTCCAATGACTTAGGTTTCCAAAGGAAAACCTCATGTTGGATGTTATCCTTTAAAGTCCGTATGAAGGAATAATTTAGATGCTCCTGTAGAATATCATTTACCTTGATATTCAGTATTTGGAAGTTCTCAATGTCCTCCACAGATGAACCCCTTTGTTTGAGATTTATCAATTGGCTAAAGAAGGTATTTATCTTTCCTCACATTTTCTATCAATTCCTCCGTAAAAAATTTCCAAGCGATAATTAATTTACGAGGAGAAATCCTTCAATACCACAAAAACTGATGGGTTCTACATATAAAGATGCAATGCATACTTTTTTTGTGTGTTTCACACCATGTAGATCAAATAACTAATTCATATATAATACCCATGTTATATTAACCGAGTTATGCCCATTTTAAATCTGGAGCAGCATTTGGAGTAGGTTCCCTTTGGAGATGTGCCTTCCCACCCCGCTTTAGTAGGCACCTACTTTACATTCATTAGTTTCAGCATAACAACGTTCGGCTTGGGTTCTTTGGAGATGTGCCCTCCCACATCGGGTTATGTAGGCACTTTCTACTTCATCAACAGTTAGCATCACAGTTATGGGTCAACCACAAAAAATCCTTCTCATTGAAGTCCATTTTCTAGGCCACACACTGTTATTATCATAGTTGGTAACAAGAATTACACGGTATATTTATCCTTGAATCTTCATTTTTCATGGCTTTGGGTCATCCACAAACCCACACTTCATCGAAGTCCATTTTCTAGGCCTCACATTGTTAGCATCACAGTTGGTCACAAGCATTATAGGGTATCTCTATCCTTAGATCTTTGTTTTTCATTGTTATGGATCATCCACAAACCCACAATTTATCGAAGTCCATTTTCTAGGCCACACACTATCAGTATCATAGTTGGTTACAATCATTACAGGGTGTCTCTATCCTCGATCTTCGTTCATCATGGTTATGGGTTAACAAAAAAAATTCCTTCTCTTCAGTGGCTCTTCATATTCAACAAAATATTCTCAGGAGGGACCTCCATGCAATGGGGACCATTTCTTCTTAAGGAGGGATGAATGATCTAAATGGAAAATGGCATCTACTGATGGTATTCATCCACCCATGGAATTTACCAATGGTATTGTAAATGGTATCGAACCATGGTATTCATCCACCTATGGTATTTATCCACCCATGGAATTTATCCATGGTAACTTAAGTGGCATCCACCCATGGTATTCATTCACCCATGGTATTTACCCATCGTATTGTAAGTGAGATCCACCCATGGTATTCATTCACTCATGGTATTTACCCACCTATCGAATTTACCTGTGGTATTGTAACAAAAAAAAAGGCTATAAGTAACAAGTCGCATTTTGTAAAAGGAAAGATTTTCCACGAAAATGTAGATTTTACAATTATTCTATGTTTAATAAAAAGTTTCTTTGTGGTTTTATTTACGGTGTGTTCTCATATTTTTTTGGAATTTCAATTTTTTAGATCTTGGGTGCCTCCCCCTCAATATCTATTTCAATTTTTAGATCTTGGGGGCCTTACTCCAAGGTCCATATCATATTTTCCATCAAAATTCCTCATATCGATTTTTGGAATGTGGTGGGTATTCAACACAAATTTGGAGTCTCTAAATCCATGATTCACATTTTTTTGTTCTCATCATGAGATTCATGGAATACCTTATCACCACTAGGAAGAATTTTGTGTAGCAAATTTTTAAAACCTTCCATTTATTCTTTTAAACCATTCTTCAAACCTTCCATGTCCCCTTTTAATTTTTACTTTAAAACATTCATCATCACTTCCAATTTATTTGTAGTTTTTCTTTGTAAGAGATTTTTTTTTTTTCACTTGTTCCTATAATTTTGATATATCATGTTTCATTTCTTCCTTTTGTTCATGTGTCACAGTAGAGATTTATGTTGGATTAATGGGTGTATTATTATTTTTTTTTTGGTCATTTTGGAACCAAATAATGATATATATTCTTGTATTCCGTTTGAATATCTTTAAACTATTTTTTCAAACAAAAGTTATGCAATTTTAAAAATACCCACTTTTTTTGTTTTTAAGAGCTTGATTTTTAGCTTGTTGGTCTGGATGAACTTGAAAATGTTGTATATATAATATTTCAACTTAACAAGATATGAAATTGTGTCCTAAGGTAAATATCTATGTCTTCTTTCCAACCCCACAAGTTGTACAGATTGGATTCTTCAAGGTAAAGTTACAACAAATCTCCCATGATGACCTGATTATGGACTAGTTTAGTAGAGAAATTTTATGGGATTCCACGTGTCACTGTTTTACCCTTCGGCCCTAAAACTCATAACTAAAAAAGCTATATTTCATGCACTTTTAGTCACTTTTTACAAAATTCAAACCCGATGCTCGAAGAGAAAGTTATGATGATTTTCCCCTGGACACTTGTTTGAGATAGAATTTTGGAGCATACAGAAACACTAACTTCCTTCAACCATATCTCTTAAAATATAGCGAACCAAATTCTGAAATTTAACTATATTTTCATCAACGTTTGATTTCAATATGGTAAAAGTTTCATAGTTTTAATCTTCACAAAATAAATTATAGAAAAAATTCCATGATGATCTGTTTGAAGTAGAAAAACCTTAGGATCAAGATTTTTAATACAAAATGTTATGTATCTGTTGGGACTCAGAAATGTCATATTTTTATCCACCTTTTCCTTCACTATTCCTTACATTTCATCATCCCATTAACCTTTCATTACATCATTTTCATAAATATATTTGGGTTTCACCTTCTTATTTTCCATTTTATTCATTTTTGTATTATAAGTGAATTTATGATTAATATTAGAAAATATACATATTTATATATATATATCTCAAGAATATGTGAGCTTTGTAATGTGTAGGAAATATGTGAAGGATTAATTCCAAGATACGTCTCAAATATCTCCTCCACCATATTAAGGAGATAATTATTCAAGCCTATTCCTAAGGAGGAGATCATGGATGATTTGGTTGGCATATCTTATCCAAGATATGTGAGAGATGTGTGGAGGATTCAAAGGGATAATATCTTGTAATAATGGGAAATTAGTTGAGAGTGCTTGAGAGAATATTGGATATGTAATTATGAGATGGTTATCTTCCTCATGTATATAAGAGAGTGCTCTCTCTTCATTTTGATAATAATGGAGAGAATAGGATATAATAATGGAGAAATAGTTTTGTAATTAGGAGAAGAGAATTCTTAGCTTTGATTCATATTCTTTGTTATGATTTGTAATTTGATTTTTGTAATATAATTGGAGATAGCTTTATTGTTGTGAGCTCACATATGTTGTTTGTCATTCAATTCTTCACATGTTGTATTGCTTTTCCTTTATGCAATTTCCTGCTTTCCTAGTTAGTGTTTCAATGCCTTTCTAGATTAATTTGATTTCAGTAATTTAGATTAAAATAGTTCCACTTCAGTCCTGCATATATAGTGCATGTGTCTCGTAAGTCTACGAACCTCGGATTGACAAATTAAATAGTTGGGTAAAAACTACAACAAAATTAAACGAACATATTTGCACCCAAACATTTTGGTGCCGTTGCCGGGGAGGCACAATGGATTGAAGTTTAGTTTGATTTTTCATGCAAGTGTGTTTAGACATGTTCCTAACTCCGAGGTGTTAAGGCGGTAAGACATGGGGAACAGCCTACACATCGCATTCGAGATACCGTAACGGGCTCGACCTCTTATGGATCAGGGCATGTAGGGTGTGTTTACATTTATGCAAGTGTGAATTTCAATTTTTGCAAGTGTGTTTGATTTTCGCAACTGTGAAGAGTGTTTGATGAATTCATGGTTCATGGTTGTAATCGAAGAATTAAATTACTAAATTAATGAACAGTGCTTGTAAGAGGGTTTAATTGAGTATTGAATTCAAGATTATTTCTGTGGTCTTTTTTTTTTTTTTTTTTAATTTTTAGTGTGCTGATTTGGAAGAGTTTTTGTGAACTAAAACCTTGTAAAAGGATTAAAAACTCAGACAATTATTAGCACTTTGTTTTTAGAATCTCTTTCAACATGGTTTTATAATGAGTGTCAGCTTGGAACTACTCACTCAAATCTTTGCAGAAGTCGGAATTTCCTCTTCCCTGGAAAAGGAGATCTTGACAAGAATTGAAAGTTCAACTACTCCCCAAGAAATAAACGACGATTCAACATCTGAAGAATCCTGCATATTTGATGGCGAAAAATCATTCGAACAGGAGATCGGGAAAGAAGAACACGAGTTACAACATGATCTAAATGAGAGAAAATGTGCCTATCAAAGCCTTATCGAACAATGGTTCCAGGTAAGTACTAGATTAGATTTATCTTTTTATTTTGATTTGCAGTTACAACAACTAGACTCATTCACTCTCGAATATTTTCATTTTTCATTTGAACAATTTCTACTGGATATATTGTTGTTACTGCTACGTGAATGGCTCCATTGGAAGTTTAATTACACGTAACTATTTTTCTAGTGGTATGGAAAACGGTGTGCTTTCATTTTTAGTTTTTACACTTTCATTTCGATTTTCTTTTACCTGAAGGTGGTATGCTCTCCTCACGCTTGGTGCAATAAAGGATCAATACGAGATGATTTAGACTAATTTGGAATAAATAAATATTTTTGACTATGCTTCATTAAAAACATCTTTCAATATACAAAATCTATTGTACATTTGTTTAAAAAAATCAAGTCTAGAAAATTTGGTTTCAACTTTCCAAATTTTAAATTTTAGTTTTTCGACAAAAAAAAAAAAAAAAAAAACACTAACCATTTTTGTTTTTTTTTAAAAGATAGGGTTAATTTCATTTTTTAGACTTTTAATAATAAAAAAATAAATAAATTTTTTATTTTGAAAACTAACAATTTTTTTAAGAATAAGATACAATTTCATTTAAAAAAAAAAATTAAAAAAAAATTAAAATATAATAAAAAAACATTCAAATAAAACAACACAAAACAATTTTTAAAAAAAAAAAAAAAACTAATTTTTTTTTTAAGATAGGATTCAATTTCATTTTTTTTTAGATTTTTAATAAAAAATAAAACAAACATTAAAAAATGAAACACAAAACCATTAAAAAACAAAAACAAAAACCAACCATAAAAATTCAAAATAATAAAACAAATAAAAATATATAAACACAAAACACAAAACAAAGTAAAAAAAAAAAACAAAACAAAACAAAACAATTAATTAAAAAAAAAAAAAACAGTCAACCAACGAAGTCATAAAAACACAAAAAAGTAAAACAATTAAACGCATGGTATAAAGGGCCGAGAGCAGAGAAAGAAGAAAACACACTACATATTGCAGATTCACCAGATTAAAAAGGCCATCACTAGAGTTTGGCGTCAGAAAACTGAAGGCAGAAGATCCCTGAGGCGTTGAATCCGGCAAAATTATCATTGTATCTCTTTAGGGCCACTTGAAGCCGTCGGACGCTCAGTCTCTGTAATATTCCGTCAATTGTGTGGGTCGGAGAGGTTCATTAGTCGAAATGGGAGAACATCTAGAGGAGGCAGCATCTTTTCTGGACAGTGCGCTGGAGAGGGTCACTGATAAACTTCCCGGGCATGACTCCTCTTCTTTTGTTCGTCTGATCCAACGCATCAGCCTTTATTAACAAACAACCTGTCTCTGGATTCTTTCTGTGGTTGGCAGCTGGGCTAATTTCTTGACTCTCTTCTATGTTGCATTTGTTTTTACAGTGCCCGTGCTTTATGAAAAATATGAAGACCAAGTTGATGCCTTTGCATTCAAGGCAATGGATGAAGCTAAGAAGCATTACAGGACATTTGATGTCAAATTGTTGAGCATGAAGTGTGGCATTTTGCTGTTTGATTTGGATCCAATTCTGCAACATTTTTCGAGATTTTGGCTGCATCCTCTATCCTTGGCCAGTGTATCGTTGAAAAGATGCCCTCCGCTATCGCAACTCCCTCAGCAACACCCACAAAATCCTCCAAAACATAAATTAAAAATCCGGCTCTTTGTCCAGAAAATTAGGAAACGATAATACAAATTCCAATTTTGCAGGAACAAATCACTGCACGATAAGTCAAATTGGATTTTTCTATTACTAAATCAAATATCGAGGAGGCAGTTACTCCAGATCTTCCTACATGCAAGGATTTGGTTCCCTTGCCTCAGATTGGAAGCTGAATCGACGCCCATGTGGCTCTGACTCCCGATAATCTTGAGCTTGTAACATATTTTGTTTTTCGGCCAACAGTTCTGCCACCACAGTCATGAGCCAAGCAATAATGTAGTTATAGACAAATATAAATCTGTCATGCCTGGTGGGAGCAATCGAAAACGCTAAATATCAAAGCAGCATTTCTTTCCACGCCATTATGTCTATAGCTCTTAACAAATTCTGCAAATTAGATCACAATGGCCAAATCCTCACAGATGTAAGTCAAGATACACTATGGCTAGGTTTCCAGTCCCTTGCAAAATTCGAACTTGGACATGGAACTACTCAAAACAAATTATTAGCTGAACCTGTTGATGGATTTCCTTTATCATTGTTCATGTGTCTTGATCATGGCACTGTTTTTTTATTTTTTCGATTGTGGAGGCGAAGTTGCTTATTTTCCAAAACGCAAGGAATCGCTCATGACTAAGACACAGTTAGCACAACGAAAATCGTGCATGGGTGCAACTGTATTCTTTGGAGGATGAGGGACAATTGCTGCGTCTTTTAATAAATCTTCTCTTTTACAAAAAGAGAAATGTAGTAGCAGTAGCAGCCTCCTCATACAGAGGCGAGTCTCCGAGCGAGATGGAGACAGAAGGATTTCAAGAAAAAAAATTTGGGTGAAGACGATGACGACGATGATATGGATGGCTATGATGCATGTATAAATTTTTTTTTACAGCTGCAGCACTTGGCTTCAACGTCAGAAGAGGAAGAGAATGCTTCCTAGCTTAAGATTGGAGAAGAGTTTTTGGATAGATCATCCTCCAGGAATCGACATTGTAAGTTTTCCTCCAAGACCACAACCTCCACGGATTTCGGGTCGGTGATTCAAATTCAGAAATTTAGAAAAAATTCCACTATTGATTGTATTAAGACGCAGCTCTCCAAATGTGTTCACTGTACTCCTGAAGGCGGATCCTTAGGTTGTTGAATTATATGTGCACAAATGTAGCGTCACCGAAATCAATGAGCCCAGATAATCTTGGCATGCATACCTTCGACCACTCACAGTTTCGGGAACCGGGACTCTCCAATCCGCATGCAGACAGATGGATTTTCTTGCACTATGCGCAAGTTTCAGGACACCTGGCAAAAACAACAACCATTCAAACTGGTTTTGGGCAGATGTAATTTACCAAGAAAATAAACTGCTATTTCAGTTGTTGTTTCTTTGGATATTGAGAGATAACGCTAGTTTGAAATATCTCTTTATAGTGTCAATGTAACAGAGTCTTTGCAAATTTTGTTTTTCTAGACATTTGAAATTTTGATTTTTGTTGTTTTTATTTATTTTTAAAATAAATAATAAGTTAAAAAAAAAATTGTTATTTAAAAAAAAAAAAAAGTTAAACATTTTGAAAAAGTACATTGCATGGGGACATGCAATATCTCTAGTTGGGGGTAAATAAAAGTATGTTGGATTTTATCATTTGTTTTAAAGTGAATTTGGAGGCAAAAGTTAGGATGCATATACTAACAAGTGAAATAAGATTGGTGTTATGTGTAGGTCAATAGGAAGCTTATGAAGAAAGCTCAACATTACGATGCGACACCTTTTTCATCCACAATTAGTGTAACTTCGAAAAATAATTAAAAAATGGACATTTCATAAATTCTTTAAAATGAGCTAATTTGTTTTTGAGTCACTTCATACAGGAATGATCGATGGGGATCACACACAAAGGCGGAAATTTTTATGCAGGAATTGAAGAAAATCATGAATGCGAGATCTCTAGAGATCACATGCATCATGTCATGACATTTACCATTACACAAAAAAAAACCCTTTTGCATCATGACATGATTACTCAAATTTTTCCTTCCAAACGTCTAGACCATCTTTATGTTGCAACCCATCTTTCATTTCCTTATCTTTCACGACTTCATGCATGCCTATTTTTCTGAATCGCATACATTCCTTTATCCTTTTCAGTTTATTTTTGCCTTCTAGTTTTCCTTCTGAATAAAACTGATCCCCTTTCCATAATTACATTGCCTTGCTTTCCTCGCCATGTTGATCCACACTGCTTTCCGTGAGTTCTTTCCATTTATAGTCCTACCAAATCTCTTTGTATAAACTCGCGTTGACTGATGTGGGATTCCTTAAGGCCCACCTTTCAACAAGTCTTGCCCCATCGACCTCAGCACCTTATCTGGGAAATAGACTAGAGTTCCTTTTGGGTACCTTGAGACTTGCATGCCTCAATGGCAAGTTCTCTCGCTGACAATCATGGGAATACATCAATGTCCCTTGATCATCAGATCTTGCAAATGGCTCGACGTCAACCCCTTTATTCGCATTTCGCAAGATGTACTCGGGTACCTTGGCACTCATTGACATCAATGGTGAGTTTGCCTCGCATTGGTTAACGGCATGCATCAATGGCCGGTAATCCAATGATTTCTTTTCATGCTCGACATCAACACATTCTTTCGCATGATTAGACTTGTACCAAGAAGTTTTGTAGCAGACGAAGACTATACATCTTTTTCACGACTCCCTCAGCAGTTACAGCAGCATGAATTCTGATCGACGAGAGTACCATAGTTCCACTTTCAGCACTTATCCTTTCCATGATTCAGCATCAGCAGTTCAGATTCCTTCATTTCTCAGGATCCAGTTACAACAACATCAGTCACATCTTTCTGATCCAGCAGCAGCTACATTCCTATTGCATAGTTCATCATTCTTGGGTAAGTAGAGGTATGTTGTTTTCTAATCTTTAATCATGCAATTCCTTATATGCTAACTTGAATATTTTGGAAAATTCCCTCACCATGCTACATTTCCTTTCATGAGCCATGTCAAGTTGCAACCAATTCAGTTGGGGGGGGGGAACTATATTCACTACATATTCACTACCATGATTCCATTTCTTCACCACCATCACTCCATTTTTTTTCTCATTTACCATTCACCAACATTTATTTTCCAACGATACTTTGTTGCACTTTGCTTCATACATATTGGCATACTTCATGAATATTACAAAATGGCTTTCTTATGCACATTATGATTTCCAGTGAATGTCTACATTATTATTGCAGTAAGAGAACATAAAACGAAATGAATGTTGTTAACACAAGAACCAACATTCTTTGTATTCATGAGAACCAATCAAAAGAAAAGAGAACAGAAAACGAAATGAATGTTGTTAACATAAGAACCAACATTCTTTGTATTCATGGTTGTCACACAAGAACCAACCATAAGAAAATGTAAGTTGTTACTCATGTCTTTCACATATCTTGGAGACATTCATTATTAAAAGACATCATCATGTAAAGCCAAAGTTCAAGATGCCAAATGTTCTTAAAGAGACCCATGCATGGTTGCTTGAGGACATGCAACAAGTTCAGTTGGGGAGGATGTTGGGACTCAGAAATGTCATATTTTTATCCACCTTTTCCTTCACTATTCCTTAATTTCATCATCCCATTAACCTTTCATTACATCATTTTCATAAATATATTTGCGTTTCACCTTCTTATTTTCCATTTTATTCATTTTTGTATTATAAGTGAATTTATGATTAATATTAGAAAATATACATATTTATATATATATATATATATATATATATATATATATATCTCAAGAATATGTGAGCTTTGTAATGTGTAGGAAATATGTGAAGGATTAATTCCAAGATACGTCTCAAATATCTCCTCCACCATATTAAGGAGATAATTATTCAAGTCTATTCCTAAGGAGAGGATCATGGAGGATTTGGTTGGCATATCTTATCCAATATATGTGAGAGATGTGTGGAGGATTCAAAGGGATAATATCTTGTAATAATGGGAAATTAGTTGAGAGTGCTTGAGAGAATATTGGATATGTAATTATGAGATGGTTATCTTCCTCATGTATATAAGAGAGTGCTCTCTCTTCATTTTGATAATAATGGAGAGAATAGGATATAATAATGGAGAAATAGTTTTGTAATTAGGAGAAGAGAATTCTTAGCTTTGATTCATATTCTTTGTTATGATTTGTAATTTGATTTTTGTAATATAATTGGAGATAGCTTTATTGTTGTGAGCTCACATATGTTGTTTGTCATTCAATTCTTCACATGTTGTATTGCTTTTCCTTTATGCAATTTCCTGCTTTCCTAGTTAGTGTTTCAATGCCTTTCTAGATTAATTTGATTTCAGTAATTTAGATTAAAATAGTTCCACTTCAGTCCTGCATATATAGTGAATGTGTCTCGTAAGTCTACGAACCTCGGATTGACAAATTAAATAGTTGGGTAAAAACTACAACAAAATTAAACGAACATATTTGCACCCAAACAGTATCCATATCAAAATAACACATACATGTAAATAAATATAGATAAATGACTTGATAATAAGCCACTTTTAGGGGGGAACCTCCTTTTGCATCATATAAATGAAAATTTCTTGGATGGTTCAAATGACAAGACCTACTTGGTATATATAGGAGCCTAAAGGGTCAAAATATAATTAGGGCCTATATAACAATAATAATTATGGGCACAAAAATAATAATAATGGGCTTATATGGGGTACAAAAATAACAATATAGAGGCTAAAATAGTATTATAGGGACCTAAAATTCCTTTAGTTGAAATATTATGGAAATGAAAGGAAGTCTACCATAATATTAAATATGAGGTTGTGCGGTGGAGCCTCAGTCTTCAAAAACCCCAATGGACCAGGATATTTTAAGGATATAGTGAAAGGGAAGTTTGTTTCTCCTAATGATTAGATCCAAAATATGCTAGGACCTTACATAGTTGAACAAGCAGAAAAAGCACCAACAATAGAAATTAAACCCCTAGAGGTAAAACTATTTTTCTATGATCTACAATCTAAGGAATTAATATGCAAGTTTAATGGCTATTGGCTGAGATCTGAAGATTTACGTCAATGGGTATATTATTCTTAGACACCCAACTATGATATCTAGTTATGTTCTAATGATTTATTCATAGTTCAGTTAGACATAAAAAAAGATATGGAGCAAGTCATAAATGATGGGCCATTTTTTTGGGGTAAAGTTGAGCTTTTTAATACCCCATAGTTCCGAGAATTCGATACTACAAGAATGGTGGTAACTAAAATGTAAGTATGGGTGATATTAAAAAATATCCCTCTTCCTTTTTGGCACCATCAAGTCCTTGAATATATTGGAAATACTCTGGGAAAATTTAAAAAAATAGACTATGAAAAAACATAAAATGTATCTTTATATTTTATATAATTTGTGTGGAGATCGACCGTAGCAAAGGTCTACCTGATCACATCCACCTAAAACATGAAATTTTTTAGTGGAGCCATATTTTAGATTATTATAATACAACATTTAGATGTTGAACTTGTTTTCAAAGAGGAAACTTACAAAACACATGCCCAAAGGCTAAAAATATTCCAAAAAATAAAAAGAGGTAGGCTTGTAAGCCTAAGGGATGGAAAGTAACCAAAAAAATCTGAAGAAGAAGAAGAAGAGACAATGGAAAATACTCCAAATATGGATTCTTAGGAACAACACGGAAACCAAGCAGACGAAGGAGTTATGGATCATTTAGGAACTATGACTCATATCCATAAGGGTACAAAATTAGCATAAATAAAAGTATCAAAGCAATAGAAAGAAGAAAAGATCAGTGAAAAGGGAATGGGCGTATAAAGATAACCCCATGTATCCGAGAGTTTGGATTCAGAAAAATAATTCCCTTTGTAGGAAGATGGAAATTAATTACCAATAGTAACAGATGATCCCAACCATGGGGTCTATAAAAGAGCTTAGAAAAAGAAAGGAAAAAAGGGGAAGTTAAGTGATTACTAGTGTAGCCCTTTATTATTGTTAGTGTAGCCCCATTATTGTTATTATTGTGCCCATGTAGTCCCCATATTGTTATTATTGTGCGCCATAGGTGTAGCCCCATTATTGTTATTGTTGTGCCATGTGGTCCCAATATTGTTATATTGTGACCCCTTAGACTCATATATATAGAAGGTAGGTTTTTTCATTTGTATCATCCAATAATTTTTCATTTATGTAATGTAAATTAGTTTCCCCCCTCTAAGAGGTTGATTTCTAAGTCGTTGATCTATATTTTCTTATATTTTGTGGGATGGTTTCATAAAATTTGGTATCAGAGCTTTCTGAGGGCTTAATGGGTGTGGAAATTATTTTTTGGAGGCATTTTAGAATTCAATACAGATATCTATGCTTCAGTATTCCCTTGGAATCACTTCAAACTAATTTTTAAAACAAAAGTTATGCATTTTTTTTTTAAATTCACATCTTTTTCTTGTAAATTTTATACAAAAGCATCCAAAACTACTCACGCATTGAGGACAACACTTGTTTGAAGGAGAGGGGCATGTTAGACCCCCATAATACTAGTGTATCCCATTATTGATGTTAGTGTAGCCCTACTATTGTTATTGTTGTGCCCATTTATTCCCCATGTTGTTATTATTGTGCCCCATAGGTGTAGCCCCATTATTGTTATTGTTGTGCCATGTGGTCCCCGTATTGTTATATTGTGACCCCTTAGACTCCTATATATAGAAGGTAGGTTTTGTCATTTTTATCATCCAAGATTTGTTTATTTATGTAATGTAAAGAAGGTTTCCCCCTCGAAGAGGTTGATTTCTAAGTCGTTGATCTATCTTTTCTTCTATTTTGTGAGCTAGTTTCATAACATCACACCTAGCCTCAAAAAAATTATGTAATTTTTATAACTTTTTCTTTCATTGTGCATCAACCAAAAGTTTGACATGATGAAATGCCTAAAAACATCTACAGAGTGTAATTTTGTTCCTTGTTTACAATTTGAATAAAATTACGATTTCTTCTTCTAAAAAAAATGTATGGCAAACTTATTTTCTCTCTCTTTCTATTTTTAAAAGAATTTGGTGAAAACATGAATAAGTTTGGTAATTGAAAATGATTATTGTTATTTTGAAAATAATGCACAGTGTCATTTAATCCCTCATACTTTCATTTTTGAAAAGGTCTTTCCCCTACAGGCTCACTCTCTTTTCAGTTATTGAAATTATTTCCATGGGAAATGAGTTGATACAATTTGTACTGTAATCGAATTAATTTTTTTATTGTGTGTAAATTCAAGTAAATTGTAGTTAAATAATATGATACTTATAAGCATTGTATATAATATTTTGAATACTTGTTATTGACATGCTCTGTATCGAGTCTTGGTTGGTCAATATTTGTGGTTGCAATTTCATAGGATGCAACCATTAAAAATTTTGGGTCATGAATTTTTACAATGTAAACAAAAGTGAAATCCATATTAGCTACATGAACCATTTGAAAATGGTGCATATTTGGCTTCATAGTAAAAAATTTTAGGTAAAACCATAAACTAGTTTTACGAGTTTTACATAAAAGTGAATACATGATAATTGTTTTCCTAGAACTTTGAATATGGTTTAAAAGTATTATGTGAACCATCCACGAAGCCTCATGTTCATGGTAGGCATCATATTAATTTTTAGTTGTTAAAGTCAGGTTAAAACCCCAACGCTATCCATAAAAAAAAAAGTTCTAACTTAAACATTGTTATATATATATATATATATATATATAAGGAACTTGAGCTCCTTAATGAGTAATTTTGTGGTAAAATTGAGATTGGGGTTTGTACCCTAAATGAAATGTAAGTGTACTTGGAAATTAATCTTACTTTGCAATTTTTGTGTCATAAATGACATGATTAGTTAACAATGTTGGTATTTAAATAATGAAACATATGCAAAGAACTATATTAAATCTACGTGAATTGTGACATACAAGAACATTATTAAAGGTTGGAACTTGACCTCTAGATTCATGTGTGTGTCCATGCATGTGTACATGCATGCTTATTAATCCTATAATTGATAGAGTTTGATAAACATGAATTATAATAACCTATAGGTTGTGCTTATGAAGAAATATGCATAGATTTGAACTATAAAATGGGTTTTCAATTCAAATATTTCCTTCTTTAGATTATTTCAGGAACATAATTGAAGAAAATTTGTTGTTGCTAACCTACATTCATATCCTTTCACTTTTCACTTTTAATATACATTATTCATTAATAAGATTTAAAAAACCCTAAGATTTATTCTCAAAATTGACATAATGTCTCATTACACCCATATATCTCACTTTTCATAAGTACATTACGTACATGACCTGCGATAATAATTCATTTTAGAATATGTATGAGAATTATGTTACTATTTTATAAAGGAAATGAAAAGGGATGACTGTCACTATTAGATTAATAATAATAAGTGAAGAGACAAGGAGTTCTATGAGTTGGTTCCAATGACTTAAATTGAATCATGATTTACTTTGTTTGTGCTATTTTCATGTACCATATTCCTTTTAGTGCTCGAGTATTATGATATGGGCCATGTTTAATGTATTTAATAGAATTAGTAATGTGTTACTACATTTATTATGATACTTTATGGTATTGGTTTATTTACATGGATGTATAGATAAGTTTCTTCAGTAAGAGTAGTAGTGGTAATATAAGAGGAAGAGGTAGAAGGCCAAATGTAATTTGAAAATTAGGATGAAACAAAAGAGTTAGATTTTCCATACATGTTGATGCAATTTCTAACGAATCTAATCATATTTTCAAACTAGTTAGATAAAATTTGGTGGCCAAGTTGTTATGCCTCCTCCACCAACCTAAACTAATATTTTTATAAAGCCTTACCCTACAATCATTGATATTCTTGAGTCTCCTCAATAATATATTAATGATATATGGAACACTAACCCTCTCTAACCTCCATCTGGTGTTATACATTGGCCCTGCATACCTACAAACATTCTAGTTCTATTTTCTATTTCTAGTTTCTAGTTCTATTACATAATTCCTTATACTTCCTTTTTTCTCGTTCTCTTCCTAGACAACCCATCCCAATCTTCAAAGAAGACAAAGTAGAAAGACCTTTGAATGAACCCAAACTCTTATTCCTTTGAGTGTACTTCTGCTCAATCAAAATTACATTCAATCAAGTTCAAATAAGAAAGAAAAAGATAAGCTCCTTTTTCAATGCATGCATCGAGAAATTATGTTAATTTTATTTTATGATGTTATCTTTTGAAACATTGTGCATGCTACATTTTGACATGTAGGTGCATATGTGATATTATTCTGATGACTTGAATATGATATATGATGATATTTTTTTTGGGAGGCACAAGTAGGATGTGGTCTGTGATTTTTTGATGATGCAAATGATGCACACACACACATTTCTACCTTATCATTATTTTATCAATTATGAATCAAAGTTACCAGGGTGTGTGTGTGTGTGTGTATTTGATGAGTATATATATATGAAGTATGAAAAGAGTCTAGTGAGACCCCATCATGTTTATAGTTATTATTTATAAAATATATTCATAACTTTGTTTACCCTTAAAACATATTTATCCATGCTTATGAAATTAATAAACATATCTTAGCTAAGAGGTAGTTTAACTACCAAATTGATTTCTAAAAATATAAAGGGAAGAATAATTATGAATGGAGAAGGAGAACTCTTTGTGAAGTTATGCTAAATATTTGAAAATTAATTATCATTTTATCTATTTCCGTTTTTGAGCTTTCTAGAACTAAAATTTCCTTGTTGATAGTAAGGGACATCTTGAAAACATTGTGAAGAAAGATAGTTTGGCATTATCTGCATTATTCTTCAAGGTTGATTAATTGATTTAAGTTTCTATTCCTTTTATTCATGAGCTCAAAATTATTTAGTGCTCACTAGTTAGATTTTTTTTAAATGTAATGATATTTGGAAATAACTTGAAGTGATCTAGTGAATATTTTTGTATTTATTCCTTTCATTGAGCACATATTTCCATTTTATGAGTCTATTTACATCCTTGGATTCTAAGTACATTCTATAATCCTAACTATTTCAAGGGTATGAAAAGTTATAATTTTAGTTGTAACTCATATTATAAGTGTGTGTGTGTCTATACATATATATGCCGATTTATTTCAATGTTGGCTTATTAGTGTATCGAGTTATTGTTGATTTATTGTTGTCCATTTTTAAATGCACTTTTCCTTTTGATTTGTATTTTATTTCATTTGTTTATTTTTCTTCTTGTTATATTCCTAAACTATAAAAATATTATAAAGATAAAACATTCTATATTTAAATATATAGATATTAAAATTTGATCGTATAATTAACCAGGTTATAAATGTAGAGTGATCATCCCAACTATCTCACCTAGCCTTACAAGATTCGAGAGTGTTACATGAGAAAAAATAAAACTTCTCATTGTTAACACTATTGATTATTAGAATACAGATGTCGTTGACCATCCATGGTATCATGATATTGTTTATAACTTGTACAATGAGAACTACCCTACCTACCTTGAGAGTTAAATTGTAAAACACTTATGCACATTATCTCCATAAGATTTTCCAAACATGGGAAGGGTACAGTTATCACGTAGTCCAATCATTTTATTTCTTCATATTTTCCCTTTACTCCAAGGTTTATTCTTGATTTAGATACTTGGTTATAAAACCTCATTTACCACATTATGTGGATTAGTTTAATTATCATATATTAATTATATATCGGTAGTTTCTTCTTGATGTCAAGGGTACCAAGTTGATCATGCACTTCAAGAACATCCCTTCAAAGTTCCAAGGGTGTCATGTCTAATCATATTATTTTTTCTTCCAAGGGTGCCAATTCGGTTTTTCCCTTAAAAAACTACCCTTGAAGTTCCAATGGTGCCACACCACTTTCCCTTCAAGAATCCAGTGAATATGAGGGGAAAAAATATGAGCGACGATGAAGACCATTATCCTTTCCTATGTCTTCATTTATTTTGAGACTAATGTTTCTAGGGATCAAGGAATATACCTTGATGTGGACCCCCAGTAAAATCTTTGTGAGTGACGAAATTTGGAGTCCACCCCCACGACATCATGATCTACACAATGAATTTATCCCAACACCTTCCAACCTAATTCACGGCAGGAGTGCTAGAGGGTGAAATCGGGGACGTTGTCCCACCCCTCCCATTAAGTTACATCTATATGTACAACCCCATCACCCACGTGTGAGTCGTTTAGCCAAGAAAATAACCTCTGTCTACAACCACTAACATGTCATTAGAATTCACCACATAATTTTAATTTGAACTTTAAATTTTTTTGAGATAATAGTATGTAATTCAAACCAAACTAGAGGTTGTTGACTTATCATGTGCAAGTGCATATGGGAAATCTCTTGCCATAATCAATAATTATCATTAATACTTTATTCATAATATTGGTCACCAATATATTTTTTATGCTAAATCATCATCATGAAATAACCATCAACATATTTGTAATTGTGAGAAAGAACTAATGTAAATAGAGACATAATGAATCCATCACATGAATAAGCATAATCATAAAACACATATATCAAAATTATTATCATCATAACAAAAAACTATAATAATAATTATTATCACATCCACCCATAGTAAGAGTCAAGTATTTGGATCCTCCACTTGAGGTCCTCAAAGAATAATGTATTAAGGACAATGTCATAGCTTTTGAATAATGTAACTAGTTTCATTCTTAATAATTGTACTTTTCCAAATAAAATGACTTATTAAAGCATGGGTTTCATGCTTAGATCAATGTTTTCTAGGTCAAAGCCTCCATTGAAGGCTTCTAGGTTTTGTCTTGAGTCATTAAAGTCATTTTCATTTTTATTACACCCTTGTTGGGATTTTGAATCATGTAAAAATAATTATTTTTGAGTCAAAAGGGTAATTTGTCACCTCCACACCAAGTTGGCCCTATCCCCATGAATTTGACCTACATTAAGGAAATTAAACCTAGCATAAAGGCTATATATAGAGAGGCAGCTCAACCTATTTGTCACATTCTCTCAACCAGTTTGATCTTCAAGGAAGATAAGGAAAAAAAAAAGTGGAGTAGCTGGAGGACGACAAAATTTGTTGGTAATGCCTAAGACGAATTTTTAGGCTATATATCTCTCACACATGCAAATTTTCTTGGTAGTTGCTCAGGCTACAATTTTGTGTCTGTTGCAGGTTTGAAATTATGTTGTTGGGTGTCAAAGTTCTGCTGTTCGGGGGGAAAAATTCTTGACTAAAGCTGCTACTGGGGATTTGTCACTTGGAGATTGTGTCAAGGATAATATATTGAAGAGAAGGGTTGAATTGATGGTTGAATGTGGCATTTTTCTAGGTAGAAGAATTCTAGAAATGTCTCATATTGATTTGAATCTATGAAAGGAATATTTTTTTACTAGGTTTTCCCCTTGTAGGGTTTTTCCCTAGCTGAGTGCCTACATCTTTTGTCTCTTGTTATTTTGATCTCCATATACATATAATTTGTTAATTTATTGATGAAAGATAAAATAATTAAGAATTAAGAGAAGCCAAAATAATTCACAAGTAATTATCAATAAAGACCAATCAAACCCTAATTCCCATAACCATTGATTTCTCAAAAATATCAGGTTCAGTCAACTAGAATGGGAACTATAGGTTTCAACTTAATTCAACACATGGTACTTCCCTTGGTGATGGTACTCCCATTTGGATAAGTTCGGTATTCATTCCCATTGCATGCAAATTTCCCTTTGGCTCTTGTAATAAAAAACTAGGGACTTTGGCTGACCCACTTCTATGAGCTTAGGCCAAGACCTGTTTCTCCAATTCATGTTTTATTAGGTTGTTTCAAGAATATCCAGTCTCCTCCCCTCATATGGAGACCCATCGGTACTTCGCAATTGGCTTCCTAGTTTCTCGACACGGTTTTTTTGTTTCTTTTTAGAATTAAGAATGATGTGCATTTTGATGCCATTTTTGTGGCTTAGGGCACAAGTTCCTTCTACATGTTGGTGAATATATCATGTGGGCATTGGACCTATTTAGTGGGGAGCCATATTGATTGTCTTTGGTTTTCTCTATTCTCTTTTCTAGAGCTCTATTTATGGTTTTGAATGTATAATGGTTACTCCTTTAGCCTACATTTTTTATAGTCACTCTCTTTATCATTCTTGGTATTCTCTTGAGGCTTTATGTCCCTCACTCGGTCTATCATTCGTGGGCTCCCATTTCCTTTTGACAACTTTCTTGGTAGGTACAAGATTCTCCTCCATGTTTTCTCTCATGCTAATGTTTCCTACCCATGGCAGGTTGATTGACTCCCCTTCGTATAACTTTTGGCTTCATACAAATCCCTACTATCGAGCCCCTTATCTGTAGAAATTTGATGAATAAAGAAGATTTATCCACCGAGATTATCCTGATCACATATCAATTCGAATTCATATGCAACACATAATCTCTTCCACTCAGATCATCACACATGCGGAAATAAAACAAGCGGTATGCGATCAAACAATCATCAAAACATCACACACATTACACAGTATGTATGGGGAAAGCTTATAGCTAAAAACCCCTCAGCTATTATGTATATTATAATGGAGATAACATGTAACAATCTCAGCACAACACTCCTCACAAGTACTCAGTACTATCTCATGAAGTTACACACAAACTAGCTTGGTTTTGAACAGGTCACAGGTTCAAAACACATCCACTAATTGCCTGCCTCTATTGCGCAATCAAGGATGGTCTAATGAGAGGTCAAAGTTTCGAATCTCCTTGGCTTGACAGTGCAATCATCATGGGCTATTCCTCCAAGTGTGGTGCAAATCTCATGCACAACTGATGTCACAACTGATAGCTATCTCAACCCTTTCATCTACCTCTTTCACTAGTCTCCACTGAACTGTCCATGCACTGTAGTGAACTGATGTGTTCTTGAGTTGAATCATGAGTTAATAATTAGTGAATTAAATAATATTTAATTCACTCCACTCATTACTAGTTGATTAGCCAGTTAAACTAATCTCAACCAGTTCAACTAAGTTAAACCGAACACAACTCCACCAACTGTCCCATCAACTCCACCAAACTTCTGCCACTGAAGTCCTAACTGAAGTCAACCATGCATGAGCTCACCAAACCCATAGGAATAGTGTAATTCCTTTGTCATATGCATGAGCCACTTTTGTAGTTCGAACTGAAGTGCTCCAAGAGAGTAAACTGAAGTTTAGAGTCCAAATATTATTAAGGGTAAATAATATTTGACTTTTCTATTTTTAGGATAGGTAGTCTAAAAATAAACTTTGACCTAAATTTCTAAAAATAGAGGTCCATCTATTTTTACCAACATGACCAATACTCCAAGAATAACATATTGCAACTCCTGGACCATGCTCCATATGTCTAAAAATAGACATAGTTTAAAAATAAACTTTGCGCCAAAAATAGCCTGGCGGCCCACTTAGTGAAGGCGACTTCATTTTACTAAGCTCCATCATCTTGCTGCATTTTCAACACTCCCTCTCAGCAAGATATGGATTATCTACAACCCCTATCCTGCCTCTGTGGAATTCGAACTTGCTCCTGGTGAGCGCCTTCGTCAAGATGTCAGCATCCTGATCCTCCGTGGGAACATATGAAAGTAACATGATTCTCCGCTGAACACAATCTCTGATATGATGGTACCTGATGTCAATGTGTTTGGATCTATCATGAAATAATGGATTAGCCGAGATTTTAATGCAACTCTGGTTATCACAATAAATCACAGTAGGTTCCATGTGCAACCCGAACAATCCAACGAGGATCTTCCTCATCCAAATAGCCTCGCATGCAGCCAAGCTTGCTGCCATGTACTCAGCCTCTGCTCAACTGAGTGCCACGGATCTCTGTTCCCTCTTGTACCGAGAAGCTAACTGTCCAGTCAATCAAAAAATACCTCGAGATGTGCTCTTTCGGTCGTTGGGCTCCACTGCCCCGATACGCATCGGTGGCTTCGGAAAGCTTCGCTCCATCCTCTGTCTGCCATAGACCATATCCGCGTGTGCCACTAAGATAACGCAATACATGCTTTTACGCATTCGGAAGAGCTTGAGCAGAAGCAACATAACCCTGAATAGCTTCTTGGCAGTTAAAAATAGCATATATCGGGTCGTGTATTGACCAGATACATAAGCGACCCCACCAACTGTCGATAGACAGTGGCATCCACTACCTCCGTTGAAGTAGCATCCTCCTTCCTCCAACCACCGGGAAGAGGAGTGTCAACAGGCTTGCAGCCATGCATGTTGAACCTCTCCAGAATCTCTAGGGCATACTTGCCCTGAGAAACAAACAGTCCTCAACTACTTGTTGCCATATTTCCGATCCAGGGAAATAATGAAGGAGGCCTTGGAAGGTCTTCATATCGAACTCTGTAGGGTCCTCCTTGTGGCCTCCAACAGCTCATCACCTGTCAATATCAAATCATCTACATATAGTACAATGATCAGCAACTTACCCTCCACCACAATCTAGTATAGGTTCGGATCCGCCTCACTCTTGGTGAATCCAAGACTGGTGAAATATCTGTCTATCAGTGTGTACCAAGCACGAGGTGCTTGTTTCGAAACCCGCTCTGTGAAGTGCTCTCTTGAGTTAGCACACATGGCTGCTGTGAAGATCTCGAGCCACTTGGGCGCGATATGCTTTGCCTCCTCTCATTAGCTCCGTTGAGGAACGATCTCACATCCATCGATGGATGTGCCATCCCACTCTATGTTGAGAAACAGAGATCGTACAACATGGAAAAGGTACCTTGCACTTGGTGCAAATTCTCTCATAATCGATCCTCGATACGTGAGAAGCCACGGGCGGCAATCCGCCTTGTACTTCTCCACACTCCCGTCAGCCGCCTGCTTCACTTTGTAGATCCATCGCGAACCCACCACTGATTTCCCCTCCGGTCTTGGGACAATCTCCCATGCACTGTTTCTGATGATCAAATCATATTCTTCGATCATGGCATCTACCCATGCGGGTTCCTCCACAGCTTCCTCAAAATAGGATGTCTCCGTCACGACACATTGACTTACAAGAGCCATGTATCAAATTATTACCAATCAGGTAATTTGTAAACATGCCTGTATTTGTGTTGTAGGTGGTCCTACAGCCTTCTCTGCATCTCGAGCCAGTTGCTCAGCTTCTATAGTGCGCTTGCGCCCTCTGATGGTTGGCGCTACAGTGGTTTCTTCCACCTCCTAAACTTCCTCTTGTGGCTGATCCACATCCGGAAGCTCCTCCTTAGGAACTAACAGCTCCTCATCTGCATGCAAGTGTGGCTCCCTCTCAAGCGAACACTGCATGGCTTTCTCCTCCTGAAACTTGATATCTCGTCGCACAACAGTCTTGCGACTGTCTGGCAAATACACCCGATAGTTGTGAGGTGTATCAGTGTACCCCACAAATATTCCAACCTCTGCGGTCGGATCCAGCTTCTTTCTGGCATCCTTCGTCACATGCATGTAGACAAGTGAACCAAAAATTCTCAAATGAGAAATGTCAGGTCTCTTACCAGAATAAGCCTCCTCCGGTGTACTCATGCCAAGAACCTTGTGAGGACAACAGTTCTGCACATACACTGTTGTATTGCATGCCTCAGCCCACAAGTGAAGGGGTAGGCCCTGATCATGCAACATCGCCCGTGCAGCACCCACGATCGTTCTGTTCTTCCGCTCAGCCACCTCGTTCTGCTGTGGGTTATGGGGTGCGATGAGCTCTCTCCGAATCCCTTCTGCACTGCAAAAGTCTTTGAATTCATCCGAGATGAATTCACCACCATTGTCGCTCCTAAGAGCCTTCACATGCTTCCCTGATTCCTTCTCTACCAGCGCCTTGAATTCACAGAACTTAGAAAATGCCTCGCTCTTCTTCTGCATGAAGAAGATCCAGCACTTCCGAGAGAAATCATCAACAAAGATCACGTGGTACTTGTACTTTGCTGTCGAAGCTACAGAGAAAGGACCACACACGTCTATGTGAACTCTCTCAAGGATCATCGTGGCACGACTATCCTTCTCATGAAAGGTGGCTTTCACATACTTCCCCAAGGTACACCCCTTACACTGATCTGACTGCGCAAGAGTGCCCTCAGGAAGCCCAGTAGAAATCTGCTGCAGTATCTTCAAAGCTCCATGGTGAAGGTGGCCCAATCTCCTGTGCCACAGTTCGCCCTCATCATCCCGGCTCACCACTTCTCCCGCCTTGCATGTCATTGCTGCGCAGCCATCTACTTGCAACTGATAAAGGTTCTTGACTCAAACCCCTATCTTCCGGGTCTCACCAGTAGTCTTACTGCGCAGGAAAGCTTTTCCTTCGCTAAAGACCACATCATACCCCTTGTCTTCCAACATCGCCATAGAGATCAGGTTCTTCATCAATCCTGGAACATGTAAAACTTCCTTCAATATGAAAGGTTTACCAGACTCCCTCTCAAAGGAAATGGTACCGATACCAGTCGCATTGTATCTACCATCATCGCCCATCTAGATGTGCACTCCAAGATCTTTTTCCTCCAGATCTGAAAACAGATCTCGATCTCCGGTCATGTGAAATGACGCACCACTATCCAAGAACCAAAATAATCCCGCCACACTTGAAACCAAGCATGCGATCAATGAAAAATCCAGTTCGAATTGAGAAGCCAATGCCTCTCCAGCTGCAGATCCGACAGCCTTCTTATTTTTCTTCTTCTGCGGACAATTTGTGGCATAGTTTCCATGCTGGTGACAGTGAAAACACTTCACCTTGGACATGTCTTGCTTCTTGCCTTTCGCACCAGACTGAGAAGCCTTCTTGCTCTTCCCCTTATTTTCTTTGGCAGCCAAAGTGAAATTTTCTTCATCAGATACCTTGGATGAAGATCCATCCCTGGTAGTCCTCCTTATCTCCTCCTGCATGAGATCCGCCCAAAGGCGCTCCCATCCCGGAAACTTCTCCCGACCATTGACACTATCTTGATATGAATTCCAAGCCTTCGGAAGACCAAGGAGAGCCAGGTCCACCATATCCTCTTCTTCGACAGTCACCCCCACACTTCCCAGCTCATCTCTGCATTGAGTGAACTTCGTGAGGTATTTGGCGATACTGTCGCCTTTCTCCATCTTGATGTTTCTAAGCTTATCCTTGAGCGCCAGCTTCCTTTGGTTGCTCTTACTTTGGAATAGATCTGTCAACGCTTTCCACATTAAATATGGAGAAGCTTTTCCTTGCAGGCTGGATACAATATGATCCTTGACGCCCTCCAACAGAATCCTTCGACATTTCGCCATCTTCTTTTGCCATGCTTCGACTTCAGCAGGATCAGTGGGCTTTTGGACATCTGTATCTACGAACTCCTTCAGTCCATTATCTTCTAATACTACCTCCATGTGATCCTTCCATGCAACATAATTCGAACTGCCTTCAAGAGCATATTCGAGTCGCAAACCGTTGAAAGACATTTTCAACTCCGGCACCAAGAAAACAAACTGCTGCAAAATTCGAATTCCAACTCAAAGCTCAACCGCTCTTGATATGTGAGAACAAATTATTTCTAGCACAGAGATCGACTACAGGGGAATTTACTGGATGTATCACCTTTCAAAGGAAAGGATGGATCCAGAGGCTACCTGGCCCGCATGCAGACTCTGTCTACCGAAATAAGTTTGTAATCACTGTGATGATCAATCTCTGCTCCGATAGCTCCGATACCATGTAGAAATTTGCTGAATAAATAATATTTATCCACCGAGATTATCCTGATCACATATCAATTCGAATTCATATGCAACACATAATCTCTTCCACTCAGATCATCACACATGCGGAAATAAAACAAGCGGTATGCGATCAAAAGATCATCAAAACATCACACACATTACACAGTATGTATGGGGAAAGCTTATAGCTGAAAAACCCTCAGCTATTGTGTATATTATAATGGAGAAAACATGTAACAAACTCAGTACAATACTCCTCACAAGTACTCAGTACTATCTCATGAAGTTACACACAAACTAGCTTGGTTTTGAACAAGTCACAGGTTCAAAACACATCCACTAATTGCCTGCCTCTATTGCGCAATCATGGCCTGTCTAAATAGAGATCCAAGGTTCGAATATCCTTGGCTTGACAGCGCAATCATCATGGGCAATTCCTCCAAGTGTGGTGCAAATCTCATGCACAACTGATGTCGCCACTGATAGCTAACTCCACCCTTTCATCTACCTCTTTCACCGGTCTCCACTGAACTGTCCATGCACTGTAGTGAACTGATGTGTTCTTGAGTTGAATAACGAGTTACTAATTAATGAATTAAATAATATTTAATTCACTCCACTCATTACTAGTTGATTAGCTAGTTAAACTAATCTCAACTAGTTCAACTAAGTTAAACCGAACACAACTCCACCAACTGTCTCATCAACTCCACCAAACTTCTGCCACTGAAGTCCTAACCGAAGTCAACCATGCATGAGCTCACCAAACCCCTAGGAATAGCGTAATTCCTCTTTCAGATGCATGAGCCACTTCTGTAGCTCGAACTGAAGTGCTCCAAGAGAGTAAACTGAAGTTTAGAGTCCAAATATTATTAAGGGTAAATAATATTTGACTTTTCTATTTTTAGGATAGGCAGTCTAAAAATAGACTTCGACCTAAATGTATAAAAATATAGGTCCATCTATTTTTACCAACATGACCAATACTCCAAGAATAACATACTGCGACTCCTGGACCATGCTCCATATGTCTAAAAATAGACATAGTCTAAAAATAAACTTTGCGCCAAAAATAGCCTGCGGGCCCACTTAGTGAAGGCGACTTCATTTCACTAAGCTCCATCATCTTACTGCATTTTCAACATTATCCTCCCTATTTTTTAAACCTCCCTATGTCTTCCATTTTTCCACACATATCCCTAACAATTTGATTCAATATTCTTGTTCATACTTTCATTATGCCTCATAAAAGAGCATGTGTCTGTCGAAGGGAAACTTACTAATATGAGAGATATTCCTATGGAAAAACATGCTACCACTATCAGCTGCAGGAATCAACTTACAAGTTTTGAGGTCTCATCCCAGGGCCCATTCTAGAAGAACTAGCTCTTATGGATTGTAAAGGAGCTTCCCAACGGTAGCATCTTCCATACACATATGTTATCACTAATTGGCTAATAGGGTTCCAAACATTAGACACACTTGAGATCATTTTAACAAGTACATGTACACCATTGACCTTTATTGGCATTTGAAGTTTCTCCTTGGTATAATTTTGATGGAATATTTCGAGCACCGAGCAGACATCCTACACTCTTTGGAGCACCTACATTATCAAATGAGGAACGTGGGTCAATTCTTGGGCCACATTGAGGAGCTTATCGAC
The DNA here is from genome assembly GCA_034641835.2 of Pinus albicaulis. Taxonomy (NCBI): domain Eukaryota; kingdom Viridiplantae; phylum Streptophyta; class Pinopsida; order Pinales; family Pinaceae; genus Pinus; species Pinus albicaulis. The sequence goes on along the minus strand of JAXQQM020068953.1, from coordinate 712,736 downwards.
ATTCCTCCCCCGACAGGTAGCACTCCTGGCAACACTGAAGACCCCATTCAGGTTACCTCCACCGAAATTTATCCCTAAGCTTAGTATTTTGCAATGATTTAGTTTATTTTGCATTCTAACTACATAATTCATCCTAATGGCTAATTTAGCTCATTTTTTAGTACATGTATCAACTATTTAGTCTTTTTGTATATCATGATTTCCCATGCCTCTTTGCAAAGAGTACACTTTTAGTTATGGTATGTTCTTCTAGTGAAAGACTGACCTAACATACTTAGTATATCCATGTATATCCCAGTTTAGAAGGCAATATAGTATTTACCCAAAAAACTTATTTATATTAATGAATTATAATAAATTAATTATTATTTAAGTATTATTAATTCATTAATATTTAATACTAACTAATTTTATTAATTAATGTTATTAATAAAATTATAATTTATTTCTTTGTTAATTAATTATTTTATTAACTAGTGTTATTAATAATAATAACATTATGAATGTTGAGAGATCTTTCAGTAAAAATCACATAAAATAACTTTTAGTTGACATGTTTCAAACCATATAGTGTGGTTCATCTTCAAGAAAAAATGAAGAAAAATATCACAACATTAGATTAAATAGATGAAGAGAGATGTTTTCTAGCTGTTAGAATATAGCAACTAGTTTTGACTAAAATGTTATCATTAATTAATAAAAAAAAATTAATTAAAATAAAGTAATGGATGGAAATTAGTTGTAAATGAGACCACATATTGGAAGTTTTCCTTTGGCATGTAACAATAAAACTTCAGTTTTCTCTCAAATGAAAAGTGAGGGTTTTCATATGGAGAGGGAGATGGAGAAGTGGGGCCGAAACCCTAATCATGGTGGCAAACATTTTTTGCAGGTGCCTTGACTCTCATTTCAGGCGACAGTACGAGGGGAGACTCGACGTGACAGCCGTCCTGGGTTGTCAGAGCTCGACAGACAACTGTGATCTTCGCAGGCCTCCACGACATGCCTGGGAGGTGCTGCAAATGATAGGCTAAGTTGGCTTAGGATGGTAGTCTTAGCTCACTCAAACCCTAATCCTGCTGCTTGACGAAGGTGTGAACACACAATTTTGGTTTTGGAGGAGGCCTTGGGTTGTTGGAGCTTTCCTTTTGGCACTAATTCTCACAGGAAAGATGGTTATTGAATAGGATTCGGTAGATTTATACCCGACACTAGAATATCTGTTAGCAGTTTGGGGGCATGAGGTGTCGGCGAAGAACCTAGAGTGGTATATTTCAGCCATCGGTGATGCAGGTCTGAAAAAAAAAGATCCATAAGGGTTCTGGGGCATTTCTAATGGTGCAAATCTCTTGGAAGAAAGCCTACAGAGTACTTTCAACTGCGCTTGGAGGGGAGAGCACAAACCAAGATTTTTTCAGCAATCGAAAAACCCTTGGAAGCAAGGAGCCGCACAAGCCTCGACAAACGTGTTAAACCCTGTGCCTCTAGGTATTTCCTCAATCTCGTTTTTCTCTGGGGGGCTAGAAGACATAGTTTCTAGTTGTGGCATTCAGAGTACTATAGGCCTCAAGGGTTTCTTGGGAGAGAGCCAAATATTTCTGGATCTGGGCAGAGGAGCCCATTTGGATGCTCCTAGTGCTAAAAAAACCCTCATCAGTGGTAGGGAATTAGTTTCCTTGAAAATATCCTCTTCTCGCAGGGGAGTGAAGCGGCAAGTTAGTGGCGTGAGGTAGGTAAGGGTTTGTCTAAAAACCCTAGTGTCTTATGGCAGACAGCATTGGGACTTGCAGGGGTTCTTCAACCTGAGTCTTTAGCTGAGGAATAGGGAAGGTGTTTAGGATCCCATAGAGGTGAGAAGCTGCAGGAGGTATCTGGGGTGGCCAGAATATAAGAAGAAGGAGGCACTACATGGGAGTCTATTCAAAATTCTTCAGAAGGGTGACCTAGGTCACCTATTCTTGAAGGACTAGATGCTATCGAAAGGTCGTTAGAGGGTGAGGAAGGTGGAAGGAGTGGGGTTGCAGGAAAAAAGGGAAAGAAGACCAAGCTGATCAAAAAGAAGGAAGAGAGCCCATGTTGTGTCTTCGAAGTGGACATTATCATTGATGAAGTAATGGAAGTAGCAGAAACTATTGTAGTAGGCAGAGTCGGAGGAAGGAAATACTCTGTCAATTACATCATATACTAGATAGCCTCAGCATGGGTGGATGTCCCTGGGAGTCCTACGGATATCCAAATTTTAGCCCACGGGTGGTTCATGATTAAGTTTGATAAAAAGGAGCATATGGAATGGGTAATAGCACAAAAATGGAATTTTAGGAAAAGGCCTATTCTATTCAGGAAATGGATGCCACTATTTGATGCTCAGAAGGAAAAAATCGAAGAAACACTAGTTTGGGTAAAGCTTCTGGGGCTACCAATACCCTTCTGGACAGATTCAGCATTTAGATTTATTGGGAACACACGGGGTCAGTTCCTAGAAGCAGACATGTCTTTCCAACAGACCAAGGACCTGAGCGCTGCCAGAATTTTTGTCAATTTAAACCCTAAAGAAGGACTAACAGAATAAATGCGCCTCAAATAGAAGGAATTAGAGTTTACACAGACATTGGATTATGAAAACTTGCCCTTTCGTTGCCACCAATGTCATAAATATGGACATCTGGAAAAGTATTTCTCGCTTAGACACCAAAGAAGAAGGAAACAGAAAAGGATAAACTGAGGGCCTAAAATGCCCTCGGTTGCAAAGGAGCCCAGGGCATCTGAGGGGGATATGATGGAAGGGGTTGACGGAACAGGTGGGACCATGACAAAATTAGCTCCTACTAAACAAATTCCTAAGAAAAATAGTCCTATTGCAATGGAACAAGATCCGAATCACCCTCCATCATCCTCACCCTTCCATGAGGCTCAGCTTGTGGCGTCTATTCAAGATGGTATGATATTGGTCTATTCTCCCCCTCCTTTCTCCTCTGTATGTACTTATGTTTTTGCATGTTCAAATTCTGGTCCTTCCGAGCCATCTCAAATGGAATATATGCAAATGCATGATGTTATAAAGTCTTTGGACAATATCATAAACTCCATACCGGTTACCCCCTTGGAAACCCCCCCTGTGCCTGGACATGAATCACCCCCTCCTTAGCCCTGTGTCCCTGCAAAATTGCCATATAACCTAAGATCTCTAATGAAGAAACCCATGAAGGAGGAGGTTATTAGAGGTTTGGAGTCTAATCCAATTTCGGTAGGCCCTAGGAAGATGAGGGGTATGAAATCTAATCTCTACAAGGCTCAAGTTAGGGAAAAAATTGACATTGTAGATGGGAAGTAGTGTTCCCTATATAGGGTGCTTAGAGTAGCGCAAACCCCCTCCCTGGGTTATCGATGATCATCCTCCCCTTCAATTGCAGGGGTTTTGCTAGTCAACCCAAAAAATTAGCACTAAGGGCTTTGATGAAGTCCTACATGAGACCTTGGGGATGGGGGAAGAAGTGGTTGGAACACTGTCCAGGATGTTCTCGGGGTGGTCTTTTTAGGCCCTGGATGCTCATGGAAGATCTGGGGGTTTGGCAATGGGCATAAAATTCAGGGGGTTGAAGGAAATCTCCTCTTGGGGTTTTGAAAATTCTTTAACCATGGAAGTCTATTCAAATGATATTTTTCACCCTCTTCTTCTTTTAAAGGTATATGGGCCTTATTTGGATAGGGTGTCGTACTGGAACAAACTCTTTGCTAAGTCCTGCTTGAATAACTTTAATCTCATTCTGGAAGGAGACATAAATTTTTCCTTGGGGATTTCTGAGTCCTGGGGTCCTTCTACTCGTGCAGACCCCTTCACAGATTTTTTTCCTTAATAAGCTAGTTTCCTCTCACCTCGTGGATGCAAACCTGATCAAACCCAAGCCCACTTGGAGGAACAGAAGAATTGGTGAGGATAGGGTGGCTAAGAAGCTGGATCATTTCCTCCTTAATGAAGAGCTCGTTGCCAGATCCTCTATTTTTAGGCATTGGGTTGGGGAAGGGGGCATATCTGACCACTTGCCCATCCTCCTAGAGATCAAAGGTCCATACAAGAAGTCAGGGCACCCTTCAAGTTCAACTCTTCATGGCTCAAATATGAATCTTTCAACCTTTTGTTCCATGACACTTGGAGGAAATGAGGGACGGATGAGCCAGGTAGTATGAGCTTGATTTTTATGGAGAATCTCAAGAAAATGAAAAAAGCTACCTTGGAATGGGCAAAGGCCAAAATAATCAAGGAGGAGGAATATTTATGGAAGATAAACAAAGAACTTGATTTCCTTAAAAGCCCAGATGGTGTCGGATATGCCTCCATTGAATCAAGGGATAGAGTAAAGAGCCTTAAAGCATCAAGAAGGAAAATTTTATTGGAGAGGGAAGAAAGTTGGCATCTCAAAAGAAGGGCCATTTGGTTGAAAACAGGGGATGAAAACACAAAATGTTTCCAGAACTATGCCAAAGGAAGGAAAAATATTAATACTGTTTGGGGGATGCAGACGGAGGAAGGAAGTATTGCACGATATTTCGAGGACTTATCTTCTTTGGGAGTGAAGCACTTCAAAGCCTTGTTCAAAGCCCCTACAAAGGCTTCAATAGCTGAAGTGATCAAAGTTGCTCAATTTTTTCCCAAATATATAGAAGAAGAATGGAATGACATCATAATGGAGCCTATTTCGAAAGAGGAGGTGGAAGGGATCCTCAAGGCAATGTAGAAGGAAAAGAGCCCAAGGCTGGATGGCTGGACGGTGGAATTCTTCCAACAATTCTTTGAATATTTGGGAGAGGACCTACTAGCAGTGGTTAAAGATTCAAGATGCATGGGATCCATCTATCAACCTTTCAACTCCACTTTCCTCTCCCTCATCCCCAAGAAGGAGGATCCAAAATATTTCAATGATTTTGGACCTATATCTCTTTATTCTTGCATATATAAAATCATTGCAAAGGTGATAGAAACTTGCCTTAAACCTTTCCTCTCTCAAAACATCTCCTTGGAACAATTTTGCTTTCTGGATGGAAGAAAAATACACGAGGTTGTTGGGGTGGCACAGGAAACTATTCACAGCCTGAAAAGAAGCTGGAAAAAAGGAGTAATTGTAAAAATGGATCTATCCAAGGTGTATGATAGAATCAGTTGGATGTATCTCCGTCTACTCCTAACCCACCTTGGTTTCAGGATTGACTTCATCAACTGGGTGATGGGGTGAATTACAACTACCAGTATTGCCATCTTGATCAATGGGGTTTCTACCAACTTTTTTCATGTTCAAAGAGGCCTTCATTAGGGATGCCCTTTATCCCCCCTCCTCTTCCTTCTGGATGTGGAAGGACTCATTCTGATGATTCATGATGCAAAAATAAGGGGAGAGTGTTGTGAAACCAGCTCCAAAAATAGAAGAAAAGAGAGATCAACGCCTTAGAATTCAGCCACTTCGAGGGGGAAACTTCCAATACATTACATAAATGAAAAATTCTTGGATGATACAAATGAAAAAAACTCCTTTCTATATATAGGATTCCATGGGGCCACAATGTAATCCTATCCGACCTAACAATAATAATTTAAAGGCACAATAATAACAATATGGGGGTTACAGGGGTACAACAATAACAATAAGGGGGTTACACTAAAAACAATAAGGGACTATACTAGTAATATAGGGACCTAACATGCTCTTCTCCTTCAAAAAAGTGTTGTCCTCAACGCTTGAGTATCTCTGGGTGATTTTGTATAAAATTCTCATCCTCCCATGTAGAATCTTCAATGGGTAAGTTCTTCCATTTGATGAGATACTCTAAAATTGACCGATTTCACAGTTGTCGAGTTCTTGTTTCCATGACTGCTTCAGGATCCAATATGGTTTTTCCTTTCTCATCAAGTTCTAGAAATATTGTTTGAACTGGAATTTTGTCCCCTATAAACTTTTTTAAGCATGAAACATGGAAAAATGGATGCACTTGTGAAGAAGCAGGAAGCTCCAATTTGTATGCCATAGTACCAATATTTTTCAAAACCTTGTAAGGACCATAGTACTTTGGCAATAATTTATTATCCTTCTTAGCTTTCTTGAGGGAAATTTGTTTGTATGGTTGTAGCTGTAAAAATACCCAGTCTCCCACATCAAAACTTCTCTCATTGTGATGTTGATCTGCCTGTTGTTTCATTTGATTTTGTTTCAAGTTTAGGTTATCCTTTAAGAGTTTGAGAAATTCTTGTTGATGCTCGATGTGATTCTCCATTGGTTGAACCCTAGCATTTTCCCTTAAAGAAGATGTGATGGATGGTGGATGATATCCATAAAGTGCCATAAATGAGGTCATTTTTACTGCAGTATGGAAGGAAGTGTTATACCACCATTCAGCAAGAGGTAACCACTTGACCCATTTTGCTTTCTTATCAGATACAAAACAACGAAGATATCCTTCCAAACATTTATTCACTATCTCTGTTTGACCATAGGATTTAGGATGATAATATGAGCTATGAGCTAGTTGAGTACCCAAACAAGAAAATAATTATGTCCAAAAATTTCTTGTAAAAACGGGATCTCTGTCACTTACAATAATCTTCAGGTTTCCATGTAGCTTTTTAATTGTTTCCATAAATGCAGTAGCAACTGTACTCGCTTATATTTTTTCCATTAGGAATAATTTCTTGTATCAACTTTGTCAAACCTTCCATGTCTTCTTTTAGATCATTCTTCATGTTTTCCATGTTGTCTTTCATTTTTTCTTCCATGTCCTCCATCTTAGCTTCCACGCCATCCATCTTAGCTTCCATGCCTTTCTTCAAACCATCCATATTTTTCTTCAAACCATCCATCTTCACTTCCACGCCTTTCTTCAAAAATTCCATTTCATTTTTTACTGGTCTTTGCAAGAGAGAAATTTGGTGCACTTGCTCTTGTAATTTTGATAGATCATGTTGCAATTATTCATCTTCATGAGTCATAGTAGAGTATTCTAAGGGCTTAACGGGTGTTTAATTATTTTTAGGAGGCATGTCAAAACCCAATACTAAAATATACACTCAATAGGCCCTTGGAATCACTTCAAACTGATTTTTTACACAAGATTTATGCAATTCGGAAAAAATAACCACCTTTTTCTTGCTTTTGAGGAGCTCGATATTGAAACTGAATTATCTTTATGATTTCATACCTTCAGTATCTAAAATTTGGCCTTGAAGTAGCCCTCTAAATCCTCTTTCGAATGCCACAGGTGTGACCTGATTTTGATTCTTCAAGGAAAATTTATGTCCATTCTCCCATAATGACCTAATTATGGACTGGTTCAGTAGAGCGAACTTGTACGACTTGCCACATGTCACTGTTTCCTCCTTTGGCTCTGAAATTGATAGAGAAGAAACTAAAGTCCATGTAATTGCGGCCAATTTTTACAGAATTCCAATCTGACGCTCAAGGAGAGAGTTATGAATATTTTCCCACAAGTACCTCTTTGAGATGAAATTCGGGAGCCTGAAAAAACCCTAACTTCCACAGACCATATCTACAAAAATATTGCAAACCAAGCTCTAACATTTTGCAACGAAGTTCCTCAGGATTTCGGCTTCACGCTCTAAAAGTTTTAGCTTCTAAACCTTCGTAGACAAAAATATATAGCAAAAATGACATGATGACCTATTTGAAGCAGTAAAACCTTAGAATCCAAAGCTTTGATACCAAATGTTGTGAAACCAGCTCCAAAAATAGAAGAAAAGAGAGATCAACGCCATAGAAATCAGCCACTTCGAGGGGGAAACCTCTAATACATTACATAAATTAACAATTCTTGGATGATAGAAATGAAAAAAACTTCTTTCTATATATAGGAGTCCATGGGGCCACATTGTAATCCTAGCCGACCTAACAATAATAATTTAAGGGCACAATAATAACAATATGGAGGTTACAGGGGTACATAAATAATAATAAGGGGGTTACACTAACAAAAATAAGGGACTATACTAGTAATATAGGGACCTAACAGAGAGTTAAAAGGCATTGAGGTAGCAGTCAACCTATGCATAACCCACCTTCTCTTTGTCGATGATATTCTCCTTTTAAGTAATGGAAGCATAGAAGATATTCGACGGATAAAAGAGGTGTTGGACCTCTTCTTAAAGGCTACCAGCTTAAGTATAAACAGTCAAAAATCCAAAATTACCATGGAAGGCCTTTCCCGAACCAAAGTGGGTAGAATCTCTGAAGTGTTTCTGTTTGAAGTAAAGGCCCTCCATGACATTTTCAAATATCTGGGTTTCCATCTAAATCCATATTCTTATCGAATACAGGATTGGCACTGGCTTGTGGCAAAATTTGAGTCAAGGATGAAGCATTGGAGTTTTAAATGGCTCTCTTGAGCAGGGAGGCTTATGCTGATTAAATCCATTTCCATGGCCATACTAGTGTACTGGACTTCCCTTTCTTGGGTGCCAAAAAAAATCCTTTCTTCCATCAAAAAACTCTGCAACAGGTTTTTATGATTAGGGTCAAAGGTGAAACAAGTAATGCCATGGGTGGCATGGGAGAAAATAGTGCAACCGAAGGCTTGGGAGGGTGGGGAATCAAGGAGCTCCCCTCTTTCACCTCCTCTTTGTGTGCAAAACTAGGCTGGAGACTCATCACTCTAGAAAACCTTTGGTCGTTAGTAATAAGAATTTAATACATTGACCCAATGCCAATAAATGAATGGCTACATTTTCCCAATAAGAAATTGAAAAATGCATCGATTATATGGAAAGCAACGCTGGCATCGGTAAATATCATCAAATAGGGACTGGCTTGGCATGTCTGGGATGGTACAGAGGTAAGGCTGGGTTGTGATCCATGGGTAGGATACACTGGGGGCTATGCCCTCTCCAGAGAACTAATTGAGCAGTTGGATCAACGAGGTTTTAGTACTCTGAGAAATATTTTCCAGCATAGTCATACAATTATGTGGAGATGAGCATGGATGAAAGGGTAGGCCCTTCATCTTGAAGATAGGCAGGGGTTCATGAATGAGCTTCACAGGTCAAATGTTAGAATTCAGGAGAGGCCGGATGAGCTTAGATGGGTTCACTCCCCCTTGGGTCAGTACACTCTAACATTTGGTTACAAATGGATAATTTCTCAAAAGGAATGGGGGGAGCCGGAGTGGTTGTTCAAATCGTTATGGGAGCTAAAGGGTCCAGTGAAATCAAAACTAATTTTCTGGTGCATTCTACAAAACAAATTTCCTTCCTGGCATTTCCTTGGAGGGGCAATATTGGTCCTGGCTGGTGCTCCTTGTGTAATTCTAGCCATGAGTCAGTACACCACCTTTTCCTCACATGTACATATAATATCAGCCTAAGGATTGAAACCTTGAGGCTCCTTAAGTTTATGAAAAAATTGGAAGGTAAAACTGTTTCGGAGGCTTGGCAGAGATGGTGGCAGGAATCACCAAATGATAGGGTGAGGAACATGCCTCTCACTGTTGCTCGGGGAACCTGGATTGCGAGAAATCGAGCCATATTTCAAGATGTTATTTTTCCCATCAACCTATTAGCTGCGGTTGAAGGGGCATCTATTTTTTAATACATTCCTATCCCAGTGGAATCCCACCATACCAGAGTTATTGAAGCGAAATAAATTAGGGGAGACATCCCGTTGGCATATTTTGATGGGGCATCTGACCCTCAAAACAAATGTGGAGCAGGCCTCTCCATACACTTTTCCTCTGGGAAAGTGTTTAAAGCTTCAATTGGCCTTAGGCATGGGACAAACAACTTTGCAGAACTTAAATCTCTTCATCTCTTTCTATGTTGGCTCTCCTCTATCGAGCTGAGAGAAGCCAAGATTTTTGGAGACTCTTTGAACATCATAAAATGGTTTAATGGATATCAAATATGTCTAAATTACATTTTGACTCCTTTATTAGATGAGGTCCTAGTTTTAAAATCCTATTTTAACCTTATCTCTGCTTGTCACATTTAAAGGGAATGAAATAGTGAAGCAAACCTCCTATCTAAAGAGGGCATTCAACAATATATGGGGCTCTCGGTCGAAAATGAGTTCAATGGAGGGTTGGTTTGAATCATCAAACAAACTCCATTCGCCCGCTAGACCCAAATTTTCTATTTTCTTTTACTTGTTTCTTTTTTATCAGCATGGGAACTGTCTAAAAATTTTGGTGTTAACATACTTTTATATTTTGACACTTTAGCACTAAACCATATACTGAAAACTTCACAGCCTCTGTTTTGGATTTTTTTCCTCTTAAGAGGAGATTCAGGAGACGGGTTTTTCTTCTTCTTCTTCTTTTTGTTAGATTCTAAATCTCAATAATCTGGGAAGGTGTCTATCATTCATGTTATGTTTTTGTCAGAAACAAACAACAACGGGTCTGTTTTCCACCCCTGTTTCGGGCGTTATTTCCTAATATTAGGGAAGCCCAGGGATGGAAGAAGACATATTTATTATGATTTCTTTTTGAAAGGGCTGGGAGGAACGATAAAAAAACCTTTTTTCCTCCTAATCAGCCATAAATCCATCTTTTTCCCTTTCCAAAAAGGGAGAAAAATCCAGTTCATTGAATGCAATGCGCATATACTATGTAACTTTCTATATACTCAATAGATTGTTTGATTTTTTTTCTTTGGAAAAAAAAGAAATTAGCTGTAAATAAAGAATTAAATTAATTAAATTATTATTATTATTTTAATCAAAAGGAATTTTAATAATAACAGGGTCAAATTTTGATTAATAATAATAATAATAATAATAATAAATAAATAAATATTATAAAAACTTTGGAATAAAAGGTAGGGATCCAACACTTGCTAATACTCCAACCACCATATTTATTTAGATTGATAGGCCTCATTTCATTTTCCAAGGCCTCCCTAAACTTATAGTGATGAAAATGATCAATCCTTGCAATGACCCTCGCCTCTTCAATGGAGATGTGATGTTTTATCTTTTCCATATGTTCTGCCAAAGTGGAAGAGCGATACCTTCCATGTTTGATGTCAGTGGCGTGCTCATGAATCTTCTAATTAATTGATTGCCCAATTTCACCAATGTACGAAGTCCCACGGGAGCAAGGTATGACATAAACACCTTTTCCATATTTAGGGTTCAGAGGGTCCTTCACTGATATTAGGGAGCTTCGAATAGTTTTTAGGGACCTAAAAGTTGAAGGAACCTTATGCTTCTTCAGAATATTATTGAATCTTGTATGTGGTTCCTTGGATAAATGGAAGATGCGCCCCTAAAAATCGATATTTAATATATTTTTTTATCATAGGACCTTTTTCAGCCTTAAGGAAGGCTCTAAGACATTAGCGCTTACTATAACCATCCTTATTAAAAACACTAAGGAGATGGGTTTTTTCATCATTGAAGTGGTTTTCGTGAGAAATTCATAAGAAGTGGCTAAGGTGGTGAGAACACCTAGATTTTGAGTGGGAAAATGATGCGAATTCGCATGAAGATATTGTTCGGTGTGAGTTTTATTCTGAAAAAACTAGTAAGAGAAAGAACCTTTTGTTGGAATCGTGATTTTCTTTAGACCAAAACCTGCAGGCGTTAGTCTCTACTATAATCGCCAGAGTTAGGATCCACGAGAGGCGGTTAGTCCATGTCGCGAAACACACGGGGAGCATTGAACCCAATGTCCAACAATCTCCCCCCCAATGCGATTCGGGTGAGTTTTGAACTCAAGACCTGTTGCTCTGATACCACTTGTTAGAATCATGATTTTCATTAGATCAAAACCCGTAGGTGTCAGCCTCCGCTACAATTTCCATAGTTAGGATCCATGAGAGGCGGTTATTCCATGTCACAAAGCACACGGGGAGCATTGAACCCAATTTCCAACACCATCATCTCTCTTTAAAATAAGAACATCGAGGAAAAGGAGGCTACCATCTATTTCACATTCCATATTAAAATTTATGGAACTGGATTGATTGTTAAGTTGCTGGAAAGAGAGCTCCAACTTTTCCCAACCATTAGACCAGATGACACAAGTGTCATCCACAAACCTTTTCCAAAGCTTAGGCTAGAATAGAGCTGAGAAAAAGGCCTTAAATTCAAAGTCCTCTATTTTTAGTTTTATTGCTTAGAATAGTTAAATTTGACTTTATTATTTTTATTTTATTTATTTATTTATTTGTTTGTTTTCATTTTCTTATTAATAATTTTTAGTTTTATTGTTCAAAATAGGTAAGTTTGATCTTATTATTACTGACCTTCATTTTGATTAAAATAATAATATTAATAGAATTAATTTAATTCTTTGTTTACAACTAATTTCCATCTATTACTTTATTTTAATTAAAATTTGTTTATTAATTAATGATACCTTTTTAATCAAAACTCATTGTTATATTCTAAAGGCTAGAAAACATCTCTCTTCATCTATTTAATCTAATGTAATGATCTCATTCTTCATCTTGTCCTAGAGATGAACCACACTAGATGGTTCAAAATGCATAGACTAAAAGTTATTTTATGTGATTTTTACCGAAGGATATCTCAACATTCATAATATGGATCACAAAGGCCTAAATTCAGATAATAATAACATTAATTATTTTAAATTATAATTATGTCGAAATACATGCCTATTTTGGAATAGGCCTTCTAGAATTTCAATTCAATTATCAATAATTATTAGGTGGATGGTGGGGATTTAATCTCCATAGAATATTTTAGGATATTCTTAGTAGTATACACAAATAAAAGGCTAAGATTTATTTCCAATGTGTTATGTATTTTTTCCCCTTTTAATTGAATTCATTAATAAATAAATAAATGTCATATGAAATGAGTTATAGTTTGCATGAACAAATTAAATGTTGGTTTATTCATTATTCAAGGAAATCACCCCAATTGAAATGAATTATTGGTGATATAACCACTACAACAATATTTCTTATCATCATGCCACTCACATGGAATTAAACCTCGTCGGGGGATATAACAAACATTCTGCGCAACCACTCAAGAAAACCCCAATTGATATTTCTTAATAATTATTTATAAATATCAATTAATTTATAACCATTACTATTATTTTAAATAATAATTCTATTTTTAATTTTTATATAAAATATAATCTATTTCATGTTAAATTAAAAAATAAAAGACATTTTAAAATTTATAAATCAACCTTAAAAATAATTATAAATTTTCATGAAAAACGATTTGAGCTTTCATTCCTGAACCATTCTTTGAGTGGTCGATAGTTAGTTAACTTTAAGAATTATTATAGAGTGCCATCATAACAAAAAAAAAAATTAAAATTTATTAGTAAACCTTAAAAATAATTATAGATTGTTATCTTGATAAAAGATTTGATCTTTCCTTTTTGTACCATTTCGTAAGTGGAAAATAATTAATTCATTTTAATAATAACCAGTATAGATCCATCTTAAGCACGGATCTAACATGAGCCGAGAAGGATCAAATTTCTTCAGATGAGAACTTCTATTAGAGTACAAAATACAATGTGTAATTTTTCATTTTTTTAAATTTTATTTTGAATGTTCTATAGAGTACATAACTTAAACTTATAAGTAAAAAAAACATATACCTAAAAAAGGACCAAAATGTAAAATATTGAGACTACTTCCAACATCTTAACCATAAAAAATTATATCTATATATATATATATATATATATATATATATATATATATATATATATATTTTTTACGTAACATGTGCATCAAGACATTTTATTAGCACACATTAAAATGATTTTTTTGTTATTAATCTATTTTTAAGTATACATTAATCATTTTTTTTTTTGTAAATAAGATGGAGCTATTCACATTCATATAAAATAGAGAATTACATCGGTGCCAGTATTAAGCAAAACTATAGACTGTTGACTTGTTGTAGTCATTACATTTGTCATTTTGGACATTGTTTTCACCCTCTGGGAAAGGAGTTACAGGGAGAGGTGCATAGGGGAGTGAGAAATGATCAAAACATAGATAGTTAAGTCGAGAAAAAAGGCCTTTTGGCCTCACTAAAGAATAAAAAATAAGCATTTGGAGATTTCAGTTGCAGAACCTAGAAAACTAGAAGCCTAGGGAGCATGGTTGGGTTGTGTCATCCATCAGGAAGTCATCTACACTGATTGGAAATTTAGGAGTGCTGCCATCTTCAGAGCCATAATTTTTCTTCCTGCTAGAAGAGGGTCCAGTGCCACCGAGGCTGACCTGCACTGAGAAATATCGGGGGGCAGAAGGATCAATGCCTTCAACTTTGGTAACAAGATTGAGATGGCGAGTTTCAGTCAGGCGTTTGAGAAGAGCGTAGTGCAAAGAGCTTATGTCAATGAGATGGAAATGGTGCACTTCGCCGACTTAAATTACAAATTTTTCGGTGAGGGAGTCTATTTTTTGTTCCATAATGCTGTTGCGGTCCAACTGCTCTTGAAGCGCCATGGCCATCATGGTTTTGGTTTGGCAGTGGAGATCAATGGCACGACTGTAAAGGTTTTCCCTGGCTCTAGTGAGGCTAGGGTCTAGAATCCATGTGAAGGCATCGTCTACAACTTCTGTCGGATTTATTTTGCAGATTGTCTGGGATTTATCTTCATTTTCCTCTATCTGAGCCTTCGCGTCCTTACTGGTGGCTGCTGCAAAGTTCAACGCTATGTTTCTGGCAACAATTTTTGTGCGTGTTACATGACGCTAAGAGGGGGTAGCCCAGTGGGCACCATGGTTGTGCCCACCATGGGCAGAGAATGGGGATTGGCTCTACGGGGGGCCATGAGAGCAATGCAGATCAAATGGGATTGGGCAAGAGCTGTGTGCTGCAATGGGAGATCGAGGTGGTTAGGTGCAGGGAGAGACAGGGATGAGTGGGCGAGCAAGGCAGTCAGAAACGAGGTCGTGTAAGCCTGAAAATGGAATGAAATATAACAGAGCAAGGTGAGGTTAAAATAGGCTGGAGGGAGGAGTGCATGGCAGGAGATGTGGCAAGAGAATGGGATACTTGGGCTAGATATCATCTGTGGGAAATTAATATTACAGTTGGGGCTGTCATTTGGATGTATGACAGGGACAGAATCATAGGCTTGATCATATGGAGAGAGAGTGGTGAGTGTGCAGGAGGTCTGGGTCATGAATGCTGTGGGGGAGGAGCGGAGATGCCAAGGGGTTGGGTTGTCCTTCTACCGACGAATCTATGTCCTTGATGCGACGACATTCTTTTCTGACGTCTGGCATATCTAAGGCGGCCCACGAATTGGACAGGAGACAGGTGTTTCCATTGATGCCAATGTTTGCCAGCAGGTCGGCCAGTTGGTTGGCCTTGTGCCTGACCACATGGAAGGTGACACCTTTGGCCCTGCCGATGTGGAATTTTATTTTCTGAAGAATTTTTTTTAGGCTCCAGTTGTCTAAAACCTAGTTGACATTTCTTCCCTGATGGATATTTTTGCAGTATTGGGTAGCAATAAGTATACGTCAATATTAATTCATATAAAAATATTTTATTAATAAGTCACATTGAATATTTTATTATATACAACATTAAAATATTTTCTTTTAACATTTTTTTCTATATATATGTAAACACACCCCTCCTAACCCCAAACCCAACAAGAGTTA
This sequence comes from Pinus albicaulis, assembly GCA_034641835.2. Classification (NCBI taxonomy): domain Eukaryota; kingdom Viridiplantae; phylum Streptophyta; class Pinopsida; order Pinales; family Pinaceae; genus Pinus; species Pinus albicaulis. The sequence goes on along the minus strand of JAXQQM020068953.1, from coordinate 697,120 downwards.
GAAGGAGGTGGTTACTCTGCTGACCCAGGTCCCAAAGTACAATTATGGGAACATGAGTTAAATTTTTTGACTTTTTCCTACTTTCTTCTAATTTAAATAAGTGTCATCATTGCATTCTCCTTTTCGAGACGATTCCAAGGATATTATGTTTTTATTAATCCAACTTATGGATCAAAAGTTATGGCCCTTAAAATATTGACCATAACCACTTGCCACGTCATCCTGACCTCCAAGTGGTAGCCTCAGAGAGGCCCACGTGGTAGGAGGTGTGGTGGTACTCCACTGTGGTGTAACCATGTCGCACCTAACACACCCATGTGAAGGACCCACGTGGAAGGTCCACATGACAAGCACAAACCCTGAGTAAGGTCAAGGTCAACCCTCCTCCTCGAACGTGTTTTAAAATTTTAAGTGATTGGGCCAGCCCCCAATCTCTGTCCTAATTTAGAGTTGGCCTATATTCCATCAGTGATGTGATATAAAGGGTCGGGCGGGTCCAAACTCTCGGCCCCACAGACCTCCCTAACCCTCGACCTCCCAACATGCGAGCACCGATATTTAGGTCGGCATGCCAAATGTCAGGCAGCAAAGCCTGCTTGAGGTCGGCCCTTCTAGGCTGACCTCCTAACCTCCGACCTTCTAAACATAATTTTAATTTTAACTTGATTTGTTTTTTTCTATATTTCCAACACTTTGACAATGCTTCTATTTTCTAACATTTTGAGCTTTTCCAACAATACTTCCAATGCATAGTGGCTAACAAATTGATAAGGAATTTATGAAAAAACTTCAGAAATAATAAATCATAGGCACGATAACCATAATTAACAATATTTTTAGGTGCATTTATTCAAAAAATTACAGAGAAATGTAGCAACTCATTAACAGAGAAAAAAATTATCTTCTTGGTTCATGCATGACAAAATGCAGCCACAAGGATTGGAATCAATACCTCCTCCTTTCAATTAAGAATGTACCCAACAACATGTAATAAATCTGGTAATACTTATACGAAAAAAAAAACATACATTCAACACAATATTATAAATCCTTTCTAGTCTATTCATTATCATTACTTGAGCATTAATTCCTACCAATGTAGCCTAACATCATCATAATAAATAATCCCTGCAACCATGATGTTAGTGTAAAACCATGCATTTTATGCATCCATTCTTTCATATCTCCATGTAGCATGCAATATACACAGTAAATATGCACGTTCTTGTTATTTAATCAAAACCATATCATTGCAATAATGAGAATTGCATGCTCGTCACTGCAAGAACTAAAACAATTATGCCACATGTTGTTCCAACACTTTTTAGACAATGACACCAACACATTAGTGAATCATAATATAAAGAAAGCATGAACTATTCCACCAATAAACATAGTTTTCAAACCAATAATGAATATATATATATATATATTCCTGGTTGCTTGAGAACATATGAGATATTTATCTCAAAACTAATGGGAAACTAAGTTTAAGACTATGAATCTCCGCCCAACCATATACAACTACAACCAAGTCTCACTTTTAATTGTTATCCTCGAGCCATATTCCATAGGTTGAAGGATATTTTGTTTGAAGGAATAAAACACATTTATCAGCCGGAAAAACGAATCCAGACGTTCATACATCTCCACCCACCAACTGAATTGAAACCAACAAATGCAGAAGGGTTCTAAAGACTATTGTTCTCTACCCTTCAAAACACAACACTGTGGTTCCACCCAATGTAGGGATTATATAACCCACAGTGAAATCAAAATACAACAAGGAATCATCTATAAATCCTACAAGCATTTTATGGGATCAATTCCTCCACCCAAACCATTTGGTATTTCCATAGAAACACCATTTCCACCCTCCAGGCCAATGGGGACTTTAGAGGTAATCAATTCCCAATCTAGTGATTTATTCTAGCTCCTTTTCCAACAGAAACATTCATTCATTTATGTTGTTCAACCTCTCTTGGAATTCAAATTTCCCTCTCCCTCTGTTGTTGCCTTTGTGCTCTTCTCTTTTGCACAATTCTCTCTTCCTACTCCTTCTCTCTCTTTTTTTCCCTTTATGTTCCCATATTTTTCCATCAATTCAATTTTCCTCTTCTTGACCTTTCAGATTCCTCATTTTAATTTTTTGTACATTAATATTATTTTCAGCAAGTAATCACCCCATGCCTTTGGAATCTATGTCCCTTTACTCAACCCATTTTTCTTTTTATCATAATGTTTACATTTCAAACATAGATATAAGTTAATTTGGGGTTGTCACAAACCCCTCCCCCTTGGGGGAACACCATCCTTGGGGTTCATATTCCATATGAAACACAAAAACATGCTTAAATACAAGCACATATTGTTTATGGAGCTTTCTAAATACAAATATATACAATATTTACAATTATATACATTTTATTCAACCAAAAAATAAAGAAGGATATGCTTCCCTCATTGAATCAACCATTTCCCAGGTGGATTCTTTGTACCTAAAGTTCCTTCACTGCACCTTAACTTGTTTTATTGCTCGATTTCGAAGCATGAGGTGTTGGAAATACTGAGAGGGGGGTGAATCAATATTTCTTTTCAATTGTTAATTATTTCCAGTTATATTCTTCACAATTAAAGACAAAGAGGTGTATAATGATAATATTAAGGATCAATAAGAATTTAAATTCCCTTTCTAATAATAGTATACAATAGATGAGTGAGGGCACAAGCCCTTTTAATGAAACAGGCAACAACCTGTTTCCAAGCACCAAATTGGACTTTGATGAGGCTCCGACCTCAAGGGATTTGACCCTATCTTCTCAAGGCACCAACCTTGTGTTTAGGAGCTCCTACTCCAAGGATGCCAATCCTTCTTTGCTTGGTTTAATAGAGAATTTGAATAGTGCTTACTTGAATGTTCTTGACATATTCATCACTGTATTATTTCTTCAAAAATTCTTCACTGAATTCACTGTCCACTTGTCTTCATCATTGGCCTTGAATTAATCCATCAGTACTGTTGTCTTCACTTCCCAAGAGGAAAATATTACTGAGCCTCTCCACAATTATGTAAGCCTACACCGAGCCTTCTCAAGTTGATTAAACCTCCACTGTTCTATCCCAGCTCCAAGGAAGGATCATTGTCCTAATCCTAACTACAAAACATAAGAAATCGATCCATAGTCCACAGGATTGGATACAAGTCTGAGGGTTTATCTCTGCAATCTGAAATAGTTGTCCATGATTTAATTCCATAGGACTAGTTGTAGATAGGCTCGAAATTCTTGAAGTAGCACAGCTTGAGCTTCAAGTTTGCAATTTGGAAACACAAACAAGTTTAAGGTGTTGACCCTCCACTCCACAGTCCGAGTTGTTATATTTCTGTCCTCCAACAACCACACTTCTTATCACTAGTCAAGGCAATAGATCATAGATCCGAGGGTTATATCCTTTAGTCACAGGTCCAAAGCAGTATATCATAGGTCTAATGTTATCTGAGTTATGTGCACTGTGGTTAGGTCTGAGTCTCATGTCTAAGCCAAAAAAAATTGTTTCACAGGTCCGAGAGAATAGTTCAATCATAGATTTTAACCCAAACAGATCCTCAAAATTGTCCTTAATCTTCTTCTCCTCTACCTTCTTCAGTTCACGAGTTGCGAACTCCTTGCTGCGGTATGCTCTGAATTTCCTTGACCAAATTTATGATTTGAAAATGAAGTTTCAGTCATATATTTATAGTGATTTTCGACAGGAATGAAGTGTCACGTATTTTGGAGGGAGGCTGACATGAAACTATGAGTGTAGGTCAGCTAGATAAAATAAATATTTTCTTAAACTTAAAAATTCAATATCTCACAAACCGCTAGGAGTTTCAGGGCAAGTAAAGGCTCATTGGAAAGAGGAAAAATTCCTCTTTCAAATGGTGTAGGACTCATTGTGATAGGTTGCCTCCAAGATGAGAGAAACTTAATTTTCTTTGTGACTGTCCTTCAATTTTATGTATCAAAATATTGGGACAGTATGAGGAATGTTTGGCTTCTACATTCTTTGGTTTCTTCATTGTTATTAATGCCATGTAACATCATGTATCAACAATTCCATCATATACTAATGCAGTGATATGTCATAGTGCAACCTTCATCTTAGTCAATGTCATATTGACATCAATGAAAATTTGAATTAACAATCTCCCCCTTTCTCATTGATGGCAATATTCTTTCCCTTCCAACATTCTCTCCCCCTTTGTCATCAATGGAAAATGGGGTGCCCAAGTACTCCCCCTGTCAAGTTTCTCCCCCTAACATACTATACTCCTGACATGTTGCGTGATTTAATGTGTTGCAAGAGCAACGACTCCCATATTTTGGTGAAGATACTCAAATGCTTCTCGTGGAAAGGGTTTTGTAAAGATATCAGCAATTTTCTCTTTTGGATTAATGTATTACAACCTAATATTGTGTTCAGCAACTTGTTCATGGAGAAAGTGGTATTTTATTGGAATATGTTTGGTCCTTGAATGCATCACCGAATTCTTTGAAATATTGATGGCGCTAGTATTGTCACAAAAAATAGTAACTGGTTACTTAGTTTCTATGTTGACATCCTTCAAGGCTTCCTTCATCCATAGAATTTGTGTACAATAATCAGTAGTAGCTATATATTCGACTTCAGCTGTAGAAAGGGATATAGATGATTGTTTTTTGCTGAGCCAAGATACAAGACAATCTCCCATAAAGAATGCATTTCCACTAGTACTTTTTTGATCATCCAAGCTTCCGGCCCAATCAGAATTAGAGTAAGCTGTCACAATAAGAGTTGAACTCTTAGGATACCAAAGACTGAAATAAATCATTCCTTTCAAATATCTGAGAATTCTCTTCATATCTGCTAGATGGGATTGCTTAGGACTTGACTGAAATCTTGCTACCATTCCTACTACTTGCATAATATTTGATCTTGTAGAATTTAAGTATAGGAGAGCTCCAATTATTAATCTGTAAAGAGTTGCATCTATGAGAGGGGTATCATCATCTTTGCTTAATTTATAATCTGTGGTCATCGGTGTGCTCATAGGTGCACAATATTCCATCCCATATCTTTTGAGCATGTCTTTAAGATATTTTTCTTGAGATATAAACATGCCTGCAGAGGTTTGAGATATTTGTAGCCCAAGAAAGTAAGACAACTCACCAATCATTGACATCTCGAATTTTTTGGACATATTTAGAGCAAATTCATGGCTCATTTCTTCATTATTACTAGAAAATATTAGATCATTAACGTAAACAAGAGTGATCAGAAGTTTTTCCTTGTCCATCTTCATGTAGATATTGCTACCCGCCACTCCCTTTTTGAAACCCTCTTGTTGAAAATAGTGATCCAACTTTTCATACCATGCTATAGGGGCTTGTTTTAATCCATACAAGGCCTTTTTTAGTTTGCATACAAAGCCTTTTCCTTCAGCAATATCAAATCCTTCTAGTTGCTCCATGTAAACTTCTTCCTTGAGATGTCCATTCAGGAATGATAATTTTACATCCATTTGATAAATCTTGAATCCTTTTGAGCAATTAAATGCTAAAAACATTCTTATGGCTTCCATTCGAGCTACTGGTGAAAAGGTTTCTTCGAAGTCAATTCCTTCGATTTACGAGTATCCTTTGCAGACAAGTCTGGCTTTATTTCTAATGATTTTTCCATCTTCATTCATCTTGTTTTTGAATACCCATTTTGTTCCAATTATATTTTTATCTTTTGGGCGAGGTACCAGTTCCCAAGTCTCATTTTTTTCAATTTGAGACATTTTTTCTTCCATGGCCTTTATCCAATAAGGATCTTTTCTTGCTTGAGAAATTTTTTTAGGTTTTGTTAAAGTTAATAGAGCCACATCATATTTTCTTGGGTTGTTTATCATCCTTCTTCGAGTTTGGATTCCTTCATCTATATTTCCAATGACCTATTCTTCCAGATGATATCTTTGAACAAACTTGATCTTGGAGGGATTTTGTGAAGATTCACTTTGAGGTTCACTTTGAGGTTCTTCATTCTCCTCTTATTTTTGAGGTTCTTCTTCTTCACTTTGTTCAATGAAAGGCTCAACTTAATGATCTTCAATCCTTTTTTCTAGAAGGCCTTCATCAATCTTCACATCAATGCTTTCCACTATTCTTCATAGACAATTGTTGTAACATTTGTAAGCTTTTCTCCTAGTGGAGTATCCAAGAAATATTACTTCGTCAACTCTAGAATCAAATTTACCTGGTGAGTTATCATTTATTTTTATGAAACATTTGCTTCCAAAAACCCTGAAATATTTTAGTGAAGCAAGTCTTCCTTTCCATAATTCATAAGGAGTATTTTCATTATTAGGTCTTAGTTGAGTTCGATTTAAGGTATAAACTGCAGTGCCAACTTCTTCTCTCCAAAATTTTGGTTGCAAATCAGCTGCTAGTAGCATTGTCCTTGCCATTTATTGAATGGTTTGGTTCCTTCTTTCAACTACTCCATTTTGCTGGGGTGTCCTAGCAGTAGAGAGTTCTCTTTTGATTCCATGCTCTTTACAGAATTCATCAAATTCTTTTGAGGTGAATTCTCCTCCTCTATCTGTTCTAAGACATTTAATCTTAGAATCTTTCTCATTCTCAATGAGAGCCTTAAGATTCTTAAAACATTCAAATGCTTTGGATTTATATTTTATGAAATATATCCACATCATTCTAGTATATTCATCAAAAAATAGAGCAAAGTAACTTTCACCTTGAAGAGCTCGAGTTCTAGTTGGCCCAAAAAAATCTGCATGAATGATTACCAAAGGTTTTGTTGTTGAGAACTCCTTAGTTTTGTGGCTAGTTCTGGTTTGCTTTCCATGTTGGTTTGGGCCACATACAACTTGATTTGGTTTGCACATTTTTGGAATATCCCTTACTGCATTAATTTTGCTAAAGTTAACTAGGTTATCAAAACTTGTATGCCCCAATCACTTGTTCCATAACCAACTTTCATCTGTTTGAATTAAGTAACATTTATCTTCTTGGATTATACTAAGAATATAAACATTATCTGGTGTTCTTACTCCTTTCGCCACAAGTTCTCCCAAGGATGAGTCTCTTATTTCACAATTTTTGTACTAAAGACAATATTATGTCTTTGGTCACAAATATGGCTAACACTTAAGAGATTGTGTTTTAGCCCTTTTTCCAGCAAGGTATTTTGAGCCTTTCCTAGTCCATTGACAAGGGTAGCAATTCCTTTTCCAGTGATTTTAGCGGATCCACTTCCAAAGGATACATTTCCATTTTTCTTGTTCAATGAGATAAACTTCTTTTGGTCACCTGTCATATGTCTTGAGCATCCACTATCCACGAACCAATGATTTTCTTCACTATGAGCACATAGAGCTAGGCCACATTTATCAGTTTTGAGATTTACGTTTTTAACTTTCTCTCTTTTGAGAGGGAAATTTTGTTCATTATGATCATAATTATCACAAATGAGCAAGATAGATCAAACTTAGCCAAAGGATCAAAGGAATTGTAAGTTTTGATTTGTCCTTGCTCTTTAGGACCACGTAGTTGGTTTGTTTGAACATTCAATATTGGTGCTTCATTATTTTGAGCCTTGAGATGCTTAGCTTGGTGCCCAAAGTTTTTACAATTGTAACAATGCCCAAGAAAAATAGTTTGATACATGTTTTAGTATCCATAGCTTGAACCAAAATTCTTCCTTGGAGTTTCTCTTTCTTCAATTCTTGGTTTTGAGATGGGACTTTTCTCCTGATGAGATGACTTTTCTTCTTTTGGATGGCAAGAGAGTACATCAACATAACTTCTGGCATTATTCTTTGTACTTGATTATTCTCCTTTGAAACCAATTCCATACTTGTCATGTTGAGGTTTTTGATTATTAAGAATGTTGTCAAGATCTAGAGAGCTTTTCCAACTCCTTTTAACTTGCTCTAATTCCTTTCTTAGAGATATTATTTCAGCTTCACGTTTTTCACAGATATCATCCTTCTCTTTTAGCTTAATGTACAAGAATTCTTCCCCTATTTTTTCTTTCTCTCTTTCTATGTTGAGAGAAATTATCTTCTTTTGTAGATTCTCATTTTCTTCAATGGCACTCATTAGAAAAATATCCATGTTTCTTTCATCTTCTAATTCTGAGTCATCATCATTTGTAAATGCCATGAATAACGTTTCTTTGCTTTCGACATAATTTCTTTCCTCATCTGATTCATCATCACTTTCTTTGTAATGATGCAAATTTCTAGTTGATTTCTTTTTTATGACTACAAATTCATATTCATCAAACTCATCTTGTTTGGAGAAGAAGTTCTTCTTCTTAAACCCTTATTTTTTTACATCATTCTTTTAGAGTCCTTTTCATCATCACTATCATGTTTATGCGGACATTTTGCAGCATAATGACCTATTCTTCCACAATTGAAACAAATAAGAGGGTACTTAACTTTTAGCTTAGATCCCCTTTTTAGTCTTCATACAAATTGAGGTAACTCATTTTCAGTATCAGATTCATCATTGTTGCAATTCCATCCTTTTCCTTCTTTTGTAGATCTTGAGGCTTTGAAAGCTGCTTCTTTGAAATTTGGGCTCCCTTTCCTCATCTCATAGGCAATAAGAATTCCATGAAGTTCATCCATCTTGAGAGTATCTAGGTCTTTCATTTCTTCTATGGCACTTACTTTGGATTCAAATCTGTTAGGAAGCGATCTAAGGATTTTTTGAACAATGGTGCTTTCTTCAATATTTTCTCCTAGTCCTTTAAGAGAGTTAACCACTTCAGCTACTCGGAGGAAGTATGATGCAATATCTTCTTCATCATCCATTTTCAGACTCTCGAATTGTCATCTATAGGTTTGAAGATTTCCCTTCTTAACTTTGGAGTCCCCATCATATAGAGAAGCTAACTTATCCCATACTTCTTTGGCTGAGTCACAATCCATGACTTTCGTAAATTAAGAATCGGTAATTCCACTAGTGATGGAATTTAAAGCTTTGGCATTATAAATGTAGGCTCTTCCTTCATCTTGATCAGTTGGAAGACTGGTGGGAGCTTTGTACCCATCCAAAACAGAGTGCCATACTTTAGGACCAAGAGAAATTAGATAGTAGGACATCCTCTTTTTCCAAAAACTAAAGTTTGTTCCATCAAAGATAGGCAGTTTCACTGTTGCTTCCATGTTCTTCATTGTGCCTAAGAATCCTTCTTCTAGCTGTTAGGCTAATAATGAAGAAGCTAGCTCTGATACCAATTGTTGGAAATACTGAGAGGGGGGTGAATCAATATTTCTTTCCAATTGTTAATTATTGCTAGTCCGATTCTTCATAATTAAAAACAGAGAGGTGTATAATGATAATATTAAGGATTAATAAGAATTTCAATTCCCTTTCTAATAATAGTATACAATATATGAGTGAGGGCACCAACCCTTTTAATGAAACAGGCACCAACCTGTTTCCAAGCACCAACTTGGACTTTGATGAGGCTCCGACCTCTAGGGCTTTGACCCTATCTTCTCAAAGTACCAACCTTGTGTTTAGGAGCTCCTACTCCAAGGACACCAATCCTTCTTTGCTTGGTTTAATAGAGAATGTGAATAGTGCTTACTTGAATGTTCTTGACATATTCATCACAGTATTATTTCTTCCAAAATTCTTCACTGACTTCACTATCCACTTGTCTTCATCACTGGCCTTCAACTAATCCATCAGTATTGTTGTCTTCACTGCCCAAGAGGAAAATATGATTTAACCTCTCCATAATTTTGTAAGCCTACACCGAGCCTTCTCAAGTTGATTAAACCTCCATTGTTCTATCCCAGCTCCAAGGAAGGATCACTATCTTAATCTGAACTACACAACATAAGACATCGAGCCATAGTCCACAGAATTGGATACATGTCTGAGGTTTTATCTCTACAATCTAAGATAGCTGTCCATGAATTACTGCCACAGGACTAGTTGTAGATAGGCTCGAAATTCTTGAGGTAGCATAGCTTGAGCTTCAGGTCTGCAATCTAGAAACCCAAACAAGTTTAAGGTGTTGACCCTCCACTCCACAGTCCGAGTTGTTATATTTCTGTCCTCCAGCAACCACACTTATTATCACCGGTCAAGGAAATAGATCACAGATCTGAGGTTTATATCCTTTAGTCACAGGTCCAAAGCAGTAGATCACATGTTTGAGTTTATATCCAAGTTATGTGCACTATGGTTAGGTCTAAGTCTCCTATCCGAGCCAACAAAACTTGTTTCACAGGTCTGAGAGAATATTTCAATCATAGATTTTAACCCAAACAGATCCTCAAAATTGTCCTTAATCTTCTTCTCCTCTGCCTTCTTCAGTTCACGAGTTGTGAACTCCTTGTTGCGTTATGCTCTGAATTTCCTTGACCAAATTTATGATTTGAAAATGAAGTTTTAGTCATATATTTATAGTGATTTTCGACTGGAATGAAGTGTCACGTCTTTTGGAGGGAGGCCGACATGAAACTGTGAGTGTAGGTTGGCTAGATAAAAAATATATTTTCTTAAACTTAAAAATTCAATATCTCACAAACCGCTGGGAGTTTCAGGGCAAGTAAATGCTCATTGGAAAGAGGAAAAATTCTTCTTTCATATGGTCTAGGACTCATTGTGATAGGCTACCTCCAAGATGACAAAAACATAATTTTCTTTGTGACTGTCCTTCAATTTTCTTTGGCTTCTACATTCTTTGGTTTCTTCATTATTATTAATTCCATGTAGCAGCATGTATCAACAATGTCATCATATACTAATGCAATGATATGTCATAGTGCAGCCTTCATCTTAGTCAAATTCATATTGACATCAATGAAAATCTGAATTAACATGACGCTCCTTCGTTCTAGAATGAAATGTGGTTCTGGATGGAATTACCCTTTGGTTCCACCTTTAGCACAAACCAATAAATCACATGATTAGAATCATGTACATATATTTTAAGAAAAAAAAAATGGAAAACATCATGGATTTTAACTGATGGAGGTAAGGCCAGCCTATAGGCCATAGGTCCTATCATTTCAAGTATCTCAAAAGGCTCACAAAATCTTGGTGCCAACTTGGCACATGGCCCAATACTCAAGGATGTTTTCTTAGGTTTAATTCTCAAGTATGTTAGAACTCTGTAAAATTATCTAGGCTGAAAATAGAAATCCATAGGTAACCATTTACCACTTTTAGGACAAGGTCTAGCCCCACTAAGCCTTGGAGAGGGATCTCTCACTGTGTTCAACTATAAATCAACTAAATTAATGATAGGATATAGGTCTTAGGCTGGATATAATGATCAAAATGGTAGTTTGAGGTTTTATTTCTGAGGGTAAGTGTAGGAAAGTAAAGATACTCCATATCAGATCACGATTTCAGGTCCAAGTGAATAAGGGATATGATGAAATTCTAACAGAGGCAAGATAGACAGACTTATTGATATCAAATAAAATTTCATTGTAGTGAATAGGTGAGTGGAGCATGAGTAAGGATGAAAAAAAGAGCATCAAGACACTGATGAATCCATATTTCCATAGAAGAAAAAATATACATATGGTCATTTGATCTAAAACAGAGCACTAAGTGAATTCTGAGATATTATTTTTAAGCTAAATATGAAGAAATTTTACACCATGGAAACATATATTATAGATATAACACAAAGTAACACACATAATAATAAGCACTAACGCATGTATCTCTCTCAAAACTACATCTTCCTTCTTCTTTTCACTTGGGAGAATGATACAAAATTGCAGAAAATGTAGACTAACTTCCCTCCACTACGAACCAGCCCTTTCTACATTCATATTAATGAAATATATAAAATATTATCTTCCAAATTCAAAGGGGGTATAAATCCACCTTTTCTCAAAGATAGGAAGATTTTACAAAGCTTTAGGAATAAAATATTTTGAAAATATGCTCATATCCTACTAACTAGGGTTTGGATTTTGACTAACCAAAAATATGTTAACTAAAGATAAAATCATGGTATTTGGTAAAAAAATATCCATAATTCATCATCCAAATAAATTTTTAATCAATTATTCCAATTTGGAGGTCCACCAAGTCAAAGTTTAAAAATTCTAGAACTCTGTGAGCAAATCTGGCTTGGCGAAATTGTGAAAAATGGGTCTCAAAGACGTTACACCTTTAATTCCCAAAAAGTAAAACCTATACACAAACTGAGAGAGGTTGTTTTTATATGGCCCATTCAAGACAAAAGCCTCTTTTCCTTTTGAAAAATTCACTTCCATATGTTAGAAAAGTGCACCGAAAAACAATGGTTGAAACAGGAAGAAAAATATAGAATTTATTTTTTGAAATATAGGTCTCCAAGAGAGTTTCATAACTCCTAAACCGTAACACATATGAAAAACTTGAGAGAGGTTTTTTTTATTTGGTCCATTCTAGACAAATAATTCTTTATTTTTTTCTAAATTCATTTCCATTTGGTCAGAAATGTGTTTTGAAAATGATGGAAAAAACAATTATTTTCATAGCAAATTCGTAGCAAGTCCAAGTAGCCCTCCATGCACTATATGGTTTCACACCTCCCATGGAAAAATGGATCAAATGGGTAGGATTTAAATATATATTTCATGGTGTATATCTCTTGAAGTAGTCTCTCCAATGCTTGTAGACCTCCTAGATGGTTGATATCCACTTGTGCAACAGATTCATAACAAGTCCAACATTTTGAGTTTATGTTGGCCTTTCTAATTAAAAATGGCCGAGGAGAACTCTTAACACATAAAAAACCTTATAACACATTATCAAACATTTATAACTGCAAAAATCCCACACTTCACCAAAATGAGGGACTATGTAACTTGTGCAACAGATGTGTAGTGGAATGTAGTAGAACTCCATGGTTAATATGGTTGCAAAAATTTCCTGGAAAAAAAATGGGCATGTTTGAAATGGTAGTGTGATGGTGTAGAACCCCTAAAGTAGTTTTTAAAATTCCTGCAGACCTTCAAGATAGCTAACTCCAACTTGCGCAACAAACTATTTCCCATGAGCTTTGAATGCTCCCCTTCAGCTTCTAGGCAACTTATTTCCACTAAGCTCATCATCTTCCTCATCCATATAACCTCGCATGTAGCCAAACTCACTACCATATACTCGACCTCTGCTGAACTGAGTGCCACGGATTTCTGCTTCCTGCTGTACCAAGAAAATGTTGTCGACCCGATATTGAAAATCCCTCCAGATGTGCTCTTTCTCTCCGTTGGGCTCCCTGCCCAATATACATCCGTGAAGCCACATAGATTCACCTCATCCGACTGTCTGTACCATAATCCATATCCCGATGTGCCTCTAAGATATCTCAATACATGCTTGCCTGCCTTCAAAAAGAGCTTGGTAGGCTTAACCATAGCTTGTGAAAGCTGGTTAATAGCATAGCATATGTCGGGTCGTGTATTGACCAGATACATAAGCGACCCCACCAACTATTGATAAACAGTGGCATCCACTACCTCTGCCGATGTAGCATCCTCTTTCCTCCAACCACCAGGAGGAGGAGTGTCGATAGGCTTGCATCCATGCATGTTGAAATTCTCCAGTATCTCCCCGGCATACTTGCCTTGAGACACAAACATTACATCACTACGCTACCAAATTTCCAATCCCTGGAAATAATGAAGGAGGCCCAAGTCCTTCATCTCAAACTCCTTTGCAAGATCATACTTGCATGAGTGTATCAACAATTCATCACCCGTAAAAATCAAATCATCTACATAAAGTACAATGATCAACAACTTACCCTCCACCACAATCTGTTATAGGTTCGGATCCACCTCACTCTTGGAGAATCCAAGTCCGGTGAAATAATTGTCTATCCGTGTGTACCAAGCACGAGGTGCTTGTTTCAACCCATACAACACTCTCTTGAGCCTGCACACATGCGACTCACTGCTGAAGATATAGAAACCTTCGGGCTGCTCTATGTACACCTCCTCCTCAATCACTCCATTGAGGAATGCAGTCTTCACATCCATCTGATGAATGTGCCATCCCATCTATGCTGAGAGAGCAATAATCGTCCGTATGGAAGAATACCTTGCGACAAGTGCAAAGGTTTCCTCATAATCGATCCCCTCAATCTGTGAGAAGCCTCGGACAACAAATCTTGCCTTGTACTTCTCCACACTCCCATCAGCTGCTTGCTTCACTTTGTAGATCCATCTCAAACCTACCATTGATTTCCCTTCCGGCCTTGGGACAATCTCCCATGCACTGTTTCTGACAATCGAATCATACTCTTCCACCATGGCATCTACCCATGCGGGTTCCTCCACAGCTTCCTCGAAAGAGGATGGCTTTGTCACGATACACTTGCTCATAAGAGTCATGTATCTAGTATACCAGTCAGGTGACTGTCTCTGTCTACACTGTGATGTAGGTGCTCCCACAATCTTCTCTGCATCTTGAGCCAATCGCTCAGCTTCTGTAGTCGCTTCTGCCCTTTGATGTTTGGCGCTGCATGAGTGGTCTATTCCACTCCATGAACCTCCTCTTGTGGCTGATCCACATCCTAAGGCTCATCCTTAGGAACTAATAGCTCCTCATCTGCATGCAAGTGTGGTTCCCTCTCAAGTGAACACTTCATGGCTTTCTCCTCATGAAATTTGATATCCCATCGCACAACAGTCTTGTGACTATCTGGAAAATACACACGATAGTTGTGGGGCATATCAGTGTACCCCACAAATATCCCAACCTCTGCAGTCAGCTCCAGCCTCTTCCTGGCATCCTTCGTCACATGAATGTAAACAGGTGAACCAAAAATCCTCAAATGGGAAATATCAGTCTTTTTACCAGAAAACGCCTCCTCGGGTGTACTCATGCCAAGTATCCTGTGAGGATAATGGTTTTGCACATAAACTGCAGTGTTGCATGCCTCAGCCCACAAGTGTATGGGAAGGCCCTGATCATGCAACATCGCCCGTGCAACACCCACGATATTTCTGTTCTTTTGCTCAACAAACCCATTCTGATGTGGGTTATGAGGTGCTATGAGCTCTCTTCAAATTCCTTCTGCGCTGAAAAAGTCCTTGAATTCACCAGAGATGAATTCACCACCATTGTCGCTCCTAAGTGCCTTCACCTGCTTCCCTGATTCTTTCTCAACTAGTGCCTTGAACTCATAGAACTTTGAGTATGTCTCGCTCTTCTTCTGCATGAAGAATATCTAGCACTTCCGAGAAAAATCATCAACAAATATCACATAGTAATTGTGCTTTGCTGTCGAAGCTACTAAGAAAGGTCCACACACGTCTGTGTGAATTCTCTCAAGGATCGTCGTGGCGCGACTATCCTTCTCGTGAAAGGTGGCTTTCACAAATTTTCCCAAGGTACATCCCTTGCACTAATCTGACTACGCAAGAGTACCCTTAGGAAGCCCAGTAGAAATCTGCTACAGTATCTTCAAAGCTCCATGGTGAAGGTGGCCTAATCTCCTATGCCACAACTCGCCATCATCCCGGCTCACCACTCCTTCTGCCTTGCTTGCCATTGTTGTGCAGCCATCTACCTGCAATTGATAAAGGTTCTTAACTCGAACCCCTATCCTCCGGGTCTCACCAGTTGCCTTACTGCGCAGGAAAGCCTTTCCCTCGCTAAAGACAACATCATATCCCTTGTCTTCTAACATCGCCACAGAGATAAGATTCTTCTTCAATCCTGGAACATGCATCACTTCCTTCAATACGAAGGGTTTACCAGACTCCCTCTCAAAATAAATGGTACCGATACCGATCGCACTATATCTACCATCATCACCCATCTCGATGTGCACTCCAAGATCTTTCTCATCCAGATCAGTAAACAAATCTTTGTCTCTGGTCATATGAAAAGACGCACCACTGTCAAGAAACCACACTGAACCCATCATACTTGAGACCAAGCATGCGATCAGCGAAAAATCTAGCTCAAACTTCGAGGCTAAGGCCTCTCCAGCTATAGATCCAGCAACCTGCTTATTTTTCTTCTTTTGTGGACAATTTGTGGCATAATGTCCATGTTGGTGACAGTGAAATCACTTCACCTTGGACATGTCCTGCTTCTTGCCTTTCGCATCGGATTGAGAATAATTATTTTTTCTCTTTCCCTTCCTTGATTTGGCAGCCAAAGCGCAATTTTCTTCATTTGAGTTCTTTGATGAAGATCCATCCCTGGTACTTCGCCTTATCTCCTCTTGCACAATATCCGACCAAAGTCGCTCCCATCCTGGCAAATTCTCCTGACCATTGACAGAGTCTTGATAGGAATTCCAACTCTTCGAAAGCCAAAGGAGATCCAAGCTCACCAAGTCCTTGTCATCTACATTCACCCCCACACATACCAGCTCATCCCTGCATTGGATGAACTTCGTAAGGTACTTGGGCATAGTATCGCCTTTCTCCATTTTTATGTTCCTGAGTTTATCCTTGAGCGCCAACTTCCTCTGGTCGCTCTTGCTTTGGAATAAGTCTATCAACAATTTCCAAATCAAGAATGGAGAAGCCTTACCATGAAGGCTGGACACTATGTGATCCTTTACACCTGCCAACAGAATGCTTCGACGCTTTTTTGTCTTCTTTTGCCATGCGTCAAGTGCGGCAGCATCGCTAGAAGCAGGTTTTGGAATTTCTGCATCTATGAACTCCTTCAACCCATTGTCATCCAGCACCGCCTCCATCCTGTCCTTCCATGCAATATAATTCGAGCTGCCCTCAAGGGAATACTCCAATCCGTTGAAAGACATCTCAACTTTGACACCAAGAAAACACTGTTGCAAATTCGAATTCCACCAGCACAAAACTCAACCGCTTCAATGTTTTGCAATTTCTCCAATGATCAATATTGCTCTGATACCATGTATAAATTTTATAACTAATATGTTATAAACCGAGATTCTCCTGATCACACGCTATTTTAACTTCATGCACAATAAATAATCTCTTCTACCATTGATCATTAATTGCAGAAATAAAAACAATCACATGCGCACATTAAAACCATAAACAATCACACATATGAACACAATATTTTATGGGAAAGATTAAAGCTGAAAACCCCCGACTATCTGTATATTATATGTCATAGAGATCATGTAACAATCATTATACAAAGCTCCTCACAAAGCCCTCAGTACAATCTCCAATTGTTACACCCTAATCAAGCCCGATCTAGCAAATCACATGCTCCAATCTCTGCCACCTGATAGCTTGCCTCTACTGCACAATCAGTGCTGAAGAATGGCTCTAAATGAACTCGAATTGGTCCATCCTTTCTCATGCAATCCTCATTAGCATCTCCAATCACTGGTTGTTGCAAATCATGCAACATTATAGTCACAACTGATAGTCACACTTCTCTTTCACCTACCTCTTCACTGGTCTCCACTGAAACTGTCCATGCACTGTAGTTAATTGATGTATTATTTAGTTGATTAATGAGTTAATAATTAGTGAATTAATTAATAATTAATTCACACCACTCTCACTAGTGTATCAATCAGTTAGACTAGATATAGCTAGCTCAACTATGTTTAACTCAGTTAAACTGAACACAACTCCATCAACTACCTCAATAACTCCACCAAACTATGTCACGTGAGTTCTAAATGAAGTATCCATGCAATAGCTCCACTTAACCCTCAGGAATAGTGTAATTCCTTCTGTCATCTCCTGTGCCACATCTGTGCACTTAACTGAAGTGCTCCAAGAGAATAAGATAATGTTTATAGTCCAAATATTATTAAGAGCTAATAATATTCGACATATCTATTTTTAGACTGGAAATATAAAAATAGATTCTTCCCAATATGTCTAAAAATAGAAGTCCATCTATTTTTCCAACTTGACCAACCATCCACAAATAGCACCCTGCAACTCATAGAATATGATTGACATGTCTAAAAATAGACTTGCGCCAAAAATAGCCTGTGGGCCCACTTAGTGAAGGCGAATTCTTTCCACTAAGCTCATCATCTTGTTGCAATCTCAACAGAATGAGAGAGGTTCAATGAAATTTTAATTTTATGCCACCAAAATCTCTTTTCATGTCATGATGGTGGTTTTGAATGATGACATGAGATGGTACTTTTACAATCATGAGTAGGACATGACATTAGTCAGCTCATATGATTGGCATGAACTTCACTACTGACTTATAATGAGAAAATTCCTCATGACATTACCCCTTTCGCTCTCATAATAACCCTTTTATGACACAAATATTTACAATGAATTTGATCAATCTGACTCACTGTAGAAAACAAACCCCTTAGACTATGATACTTGGTGAATTCATAGGCTAAATCTTGCAAATAGACTGCCAAAATGAATAGTCAGAAAAACACACTTTGATATCTATATTGTAGGACCCTAACATTGGCTCCAATGGGGATGGAAGCCTCCTAGTGAGGTGAAAATAACACTACATAATAGTAGCCTAACCATTGGGCGATGGAGTCCAACTCAAAAAAGACTAAAAATTAACTATGACTGACTTGAATTTTACCTTACTACGTCAGCAGTTCACTGGAACCTTAGGTCCTTCACTTCGGGCTTCAAGTTCCAATGATGACCACCCACACATATATTACTAAAAAAACAATACCAAACTACCAAGAAAAATATTTGGAAATCAACACACTGCTAAAAAAATATGCTCAGAGGGCTGAGATTATTCACACACCTATGCAGAAATTATACAAACATATTTATATAAATAGATTCAATCCGATCAAGAGTTGTACTAAAGCAAGATATTGAATCCTTCTACAAATCAATTTTGGAAAAATAAACATGATTGCCAATCACAACAAGTGAAGAAATAATCAAATCAAACTACAACACAAATATTTTCCCAGGGAAAGCTTACTGCTCAAAACCCCTCTATCTTCTATTGTATATTCCACAAGGAATCAAGAAACAATTACAATGCACTCTTCTCACAAGAGTCTCATGCACTCTAAAAAATGTCTCACACTGATCCAGACAAAATTGGGCCAACACTTAGCCAATTATCAGCATGTCCTCAGCCTACCTTTCTCACGCAATTCATGAGGAATGCAATCCCTATTCCTTAGGAATTCAACCTTAATCCACTGCGTTGAGTATCATGGGCATCCTGTGGTGTTTTAACTGCATCTGGGAAACCTGTTAATATCACAACTGATAGTTAACTTCCCTTTAACCTTTGTCTCAACTAGGTATCCACTGGAACTCACATGCATGCAGCTATTAATAGTAAATCACCAGTTGCATGGCAAATCCATGATTGTGAATTAAATAAGATGTAATTCACTTGATCTCTCACTAGTGCAACAAATAGTTACAACTAGTTCAACTGACTTTAACTCACTTAACTGAGTTAACTGATTACTCATGCATTAAACTCATGCACTTAACTACATCTTGAACTCTAAAACACATACAATTGCTTTGCATGCCTCACCAACTAGCCTTAACTCGAAATTCATGAGCTAACTTAATTTATCACATTGAGTTAAATATTACAAGTGATTATGAGATAAGATTACATTTTATTGTCCAATTTATTATGGGATACATAAATTTGACACATATCCAATTTATTAATAAATTTAATTTCACACTAATGTATCGCTAGGACCCATCACTACCTGACCTGTGGTCCTACACAAGTGTGTGTGCTGTCATGTTGTTTCTGGATTCCAATTTCACTATTTCTTGTTGCAAATTTCAACACTCCTTTTCAACAAGAAATGAAACAATCTTTCCCGATCCAATACCTTGGAATGTCCTTTCATGCGCACATGCACCTCTTTCATGTGACATGAAACTCTTTCATGCGACATGCATCTCCTTCATGTGACATGAAACTCTTTCATGCGACATGCATCTCCTTCATGTGACATGCAACCGTTGCATGCAACACTTCTCTAGTGTTTCTCGCACATGCAATGTTTGCATGAAACACTTATCTAGTGTTGTTCGCACATGAAAATCTTGAATGCAACACTTCTGAAACTGAATAACCTCCAAACAATTGAATTAGTATAATTCATATGTTAGTAGATTCTTCTGACTACTACTAGCTACTGCACATGTCTACTAGACTCTCTGCACTGTTGACATCTGCATCCATGCACTCTGCACTGCTACCAACTTTGGTCTGTGCTCCAATATCTGACACCTATCACTCTGATTTTTGTCTTCCTAACATCTAACTGCATCAATCTAACCGATCCCGCTACTGTTGTACTGTGGGCTCCTTGTATCCAAGTTCGATCTATGAGACACACCATCTCTAAGACCCTGACATAATTTATTTTTGGGATTAATTTTGTACATCGCCCCACCTCAAACCTGGAGGTATAGCTGCATGTACTCCCTCTACCCATATGGCTCAAAATTTCTCTTCTTGAGTGGTTTTAGCCACTCCATGATCCTCCGCATGTGGCTGCTCCATATCTTGAGGTTCATTCTTTGGAACCGATAGTTCCTCATCTGCATTAAAATGAAGCTCCCTCTCAAGGGACAATTGCATGGCTTTCTCACACTTCCCCATGGTACATCCCTTGCATATGTCTATCTACGCAATAGTACCTTTTGGAAGCATCGTAGAAACCTACTGCATGACCTTCAAATATCCATGGTGTAACTCACCCTCTTCCCGGCTCACCACATTGTCTGCTTTATGAATCAACTCTACGCATCCATATTCATCAGGTTTATAGAGATTATTTACATGAATCTCAATATTATTGGCTTGTCCTATTACTCTTTTTCAAAGGAAATATTTTCCTTCACTGAAAACAACATCACATCCTTTATCCTCCAACATTGTGACTGAAACTAAATTTTTCTTCAAGTCTGGTACATGCATTAAATTTTTTAATAAAAATGGTTTACATGACTGCCTCTGGAAAGTAACTGTGCCAATTCTGGTAGTGTTATACCTTCCGTCATCACCCATTTTGATATGCATCTGGAGGTATTTCTCCTCCAAGCTACTGGAAATTTCTTTGTCTCCCTTCATGTGGAAAGATGCACCACTATCCAAGTACCACCTTGATCCCATCGCACTTGACACCATGCATGCGATTAATGAGAAGTCCAACTCAAATTGTGAGGCCAAAGCCTCACCAGCTGCAGATCCTGGAGCCTTCTTGTTCTTCTTATTTTTTGGACAATTAGTGGCATAATATCCATGCTCGTGACAGTGATGAAAATATTCATCATCTGTCTTAGATGAAGATCCATCCCTGGTATTCTGCCTAAATTATTCTTACAGCAAATCCGACCAAAGTCGTTCCCAATATGGCAGCTTTTCCCTCCCATTGACAGAGTCCTAATAACTATGTCAAATCTTGGGAAGTCCTCAAAGAGATAGGCTCACCAAGTCATCATCCACGAAAATAATTCCTACACTCCCATCTCATGTCAACATTGGACAAACTTGGTCAAGTATACAAGAATAGTGTCGCCTTTCTCCATTTTGATTTTTTTGAGCTTGTCCTTCAGTGCCAATTTTATATGATCACTATTGTCTGAAATAGATCTATCAAAGCCTTCCACATTTCATTTGGAGTCACTTTTCCATGGAGACTTGAGACAATGTGGTCTCATACTCCCTCCAGTAATATTATCCTCGCCCTTGCAACCTTATTTTTCCAAGCATCAAGATTTGCGGCATCTGCTGCAGCAGGTTTGGGAACGTCATTATCAATGAATTATTTCAACCCATTGTCCTCCAATACTACCTCCATCCTTTCTTTCCATGCAATATAATTGGAACTTCCCTCGAGTTCATACTCCAATCTCCAGCCATTGAAATCCATTTCGATCCTGATTCGTTTGTCACACCAATAATACTTTTGCAAATTCGAATTCTATTCCGTCACAAACTCAACTTCTCCTCCACTATAGTGATTACCTATGATCATATACCATGTATAAATTATAAAATCATATGTATATCAATAGATTCAATCCAATCAAGCAATGTACTAAAGCAAGATACTGAATCCTTCTACAAATCAATTGCGGAAAATAAACACGATCACCTATCACAACAAGTAAAGAAAGAATCAAATCAAACAACAACACAGATATTTTCCCAAGGAACGCTTACTGCTCAAAACCCCTCTATCTTCTATTTTATATTCCACAAGGAATAATGAAACAATTACAATGCACTCTTCTCACAAGAGTCTCCTTCACTCTCACAATTGTCTCACACTGATCTAGACAAAATTGGGCTAACACTTAGCAAATTCTAAGCTTGTATTCAGCCTACCTTGCTCATGCAATTCATGAGGAATGAAATCCATATTCCTTAGGAATTTCAACCTTTCTCAAATGCACTGAGTATCATGGGCATCCTGTGGTGTTTTAATTGCATTTGTGTAGCTTGTTAATATCACAACTGATAGTTAAATTCCCTTTAACCTTTGCCTCAACTGGGTCTCCACTGGAATTGACATGCATGTAGCTATTAATAGTAAATAACCAGTTGCATGGAAGATCACTTATTGTGAATTAAATAAGATTTAATCCACTTGATATCTCACTAGTGCAACAAATAGTTACAACTAGTTCAACTGACTTTAACTCACTTAACTGACTTAACTGACTTAACTGATTATTCATGCACCTAACTGCAACTTGAACTCTAAAACAAATAGAATCAATTTGCATGCCTCACCAACTACCCTCAACTCGAAATTCATGAGCTAACCGAGTTTATCACACTCAGTTAACTATTACAAGTGATTATGAGATAAGATTACATTTTATTGTCTAATATATTTAATGGATACATAAATTTGACACATATTCAATTTATTAAATAAATTGAATTTCACACTAATGTGTCTCTAGGACCCATCACTACATGACTTGTGGTCCCACACTAGTGTGTGTGTTGTCATGTTGTTTCTGGATACCAATTTTACTATTTCTTGTTGCAAATTTCAACACTCCCTCTCAATAAGAAAGGAATCAATCTGTCCCGATCCAGTACCTTGGAATGTCCTTGCATGTGCACATGCACCTCTTGCATGCGACATGCAACTCTTTCAGGAAACACTTCTCTAGTGTTTCTCGCACATGCAAATTTTGCATGCAACACTTATCTAATGTTGTTCGCACATGCAAGATTATTGCATACAACACTTCTGAAATTGAAAAGCCTCCAAACAACTGAATTAGTATAATGCATATGTCATCATAGTCTTCTGATTATTTCTAGCTATTGCACATGTCTACTGGGCTCTTTGCGTTGTTGACATATGCATTCATGAACTCTGCACTGCTACCAACTCTGATTTGCGCACCAATATCTGACACCTGTCACTCTGATTTATGTCTTCCTCACATTTGACTACATAAATATAACCGATCCTAATGCTATTGTACTATGGGCTCCTCGTAGCTAGGTTTTATCCATGAGACACACCATCTCTAGGACCTTGCCCAAATTTCTTCTTGGGATTAATTTTGTACATCGCCCCATCTCACATTTGGAGGTATAGCTGCATGTATTCACTCTGCCCATGTGGCTCAAAATTTCTTTACTTGAGTGGTTTCTGCCACTCCATGATCCTCCCCATGTGGATGCTCCACATCTTGAGGTTCATTCTTTGGAACCAAGAGTTCCTCAGCTGCATGCAAATCAAGATCCCCCTCAAGGGAAAATCACATGGCTTTCTCACACTTCCCCATTGTACATCCCTTGCATGTGTCTATCTGTGCAAGAATAAATTTTGGAAACACCGTAGAAATATGTTGCATGAACTTCAAATATCCATAGTGTAACTCACCCTCATCTCGTCTCACCAGTTTGTCTGCTATACCCATCAATGTTGTGCAACCATCTTCATCAAGTTTATAGAGATTATTTACACGAATCCCAATCTTCTTGGCTTGTCCTATTTCTTTGTGTTGAAGGAAATCATTTCCTTCACTGAAAACAACATCATAGCCTCTATCCTCCAAAATTTCAACTGAAACTAATTTTTTCTTCAAACCTGGTACATGCATTACATTTTTTAATAAAAATGGTTTAATGACTGTCTATAAAGTAACACTACTAATCCTGGTAGTGTTATACCTTTTGTAGTCACCCATTTCAATATGAATTGGAGGTCCTTCTCCTCCAAGTTGCTGAAAATTTCTTTGTCTCATGTCTTGTGGAAAGATGCACCACTATCCAAGTAACACCCTGATCCCATCGCACTTGACACCATGCATGCGATCAGTGAGAAATCCAACTTAAATTGCGAGGCTAAAGCCTCACTAGCTACAGATCTTGAAGCCTTCTTTTTATTCTTATTTTGTGGAAAATTAGTGGCATAATATCCATGCTCGTGACGGTGATGCAAATCTTAATCATCTGTCTTAGATTAAGATCCATCCCTGGTAGTCCGCTTGAATTCTTCTTGCACCAAATCAGACCAAATTTGTTCCCAATTTGGAAACTTTTCCCTCCCATTGACAAAGTCTTGATAACTATGCCAACTCTTGGAAAGTCATAGAAGATCTAGTCTCACCAAGTCATCATCCATGACAGTAATTCCTACACTCCCAAGCTCATCTTGACATTGGACAAACTTGGTCAAGTATAACGGAATAGTGTTGCCCTTCTCCATTTTGATTTTCCTGAGCTTGTCCTTCAGTGCCACTTTTTTATGGTCACTGTTGCTCTAAAATAGATCTATGAAAGCCTTCCACATTGCATATCGAGTCGCTTGCCATGGATGCTTGAGAAAATGTGGTCTCGTACTCCCTCCAGTAAGATCCTCCCTGCCCTTGCAACCTTCTTTTGCCAAGCATCAAGATTTGCGGCATCTACTACAGTGGGTTTGGGAACATCATTATCAATGAATTATTTCAACCCATTTTCCTCCAGTACTGCCTCCATCCTATCCTTCCACGCAATATAATTGGAACTTCCCTCGAGTGCATACTCCAATCTCAAGCCATTGAAAGCCATTTCGATCCTGATTCACCTGTTGCACCAAGAATAATTTTACAAATTCGAATTTATTCAGTCACAAACCCAACTTATCCTCCATTATAGTGATTTCTTGTGTTCTGATACCATGCATAAATTATGCAAACATATGTATATTAATAGATTCAATCTTATCAAGCAATGTACAAAAGTAAGATACTAATTCCTTCTACAAATCAATTTCGGAAAATAAACACGATCGCCAATCACAACAAGTAAAGAAAGAATTAAATCAAACCACAACATAGATATTTTCCTAGGGAAAGCTTTGTTACATGGACAAATCCCTCTTCCGAACAAAAGCGATCTCCCTAGTATCCTAAGGATATCTAGAAACAAACAGACAGATGTAAACCATTTCCTCTATATTATCTTTCTTAAGAATTACTCATTAACTACAGATAGATACTCCTACCTGAAGTCCAATGCTTGCTCAGTCTTCAATCCAGTTGCTCCTGAAGTTATCGATCCAGCATATAAGATATGCAATCAAAGACAGTCAAACAAGATCAAAATCATTTGCAAAATATGATAATTCGAAAGAAATAATCTGTCTTAGTGATCAAGGAATCTAAGAATTAAATCATTCAAAAGATAGATGAACAACTCAATGAGAAAATTGAATCCATTTGTATTAACTTTGAATATAAAATAAGAAACCTTACAACCTTGATGCCTTCATGTTCGTACAGGTTCTTCCGGGGTCCCAAACAGTTGTTTCCCTCAGTTTGACAAGACTCCGACTCTCTTTATTAGCATAAGGCTATGGCTATGAGTATGTAATCTTTATCATGCCAACGATGTAGAATATGGAAAGTATATTTATTTAGAAATTTCCCTCAAAACTATCGAGTTCTAAGTACTCCCTCTAAATCAAGAAGCAATCACTCTGAGCTCTCTATGTGCTAAGTACTAAGTACCCTTGAGACTGAAACTTGGTCTCAATTTATAGTAGAAGGGAGGTAGTTTCAACTCCAAAAAGGAAGGGATAAAGCCCTCTCATCATGGGATTTCAGCTCCAAAAACTGAGGGATAGCTCATTTATGAAGAGATAAAGGTTCATGAATGGAAGGGGTGAAGCTCGACCAAATACCACTTCTAGAAGGCCCCAGCTGGGATAATATTTGACCAAATAGGCTTCTAGAACTTAATTTTCTTTTTATTTTACCTTTTATAGGGGTCCGCGGTTTTAATGAGCTTTACGTGCGGGATGTGTCGCAGTTTTTATAGCAATTAGTCGTGGTACCGTAGTGAATGACTAGGAAAACTGCAGAGTTAGGATTTTTAGGATTTTTAAGAGCTTTTCTCTAGTTCTAAGACTTGATTTAGGAACTTTATGTTTTTTAGACTTATAAGGAAGCAATAAATAGGTAATGATGAACCCATATATATAGCTCAATGTCATGGTGAAAAATTTCATTGTAACAAGCTTACTGCTCAAAACCCCTCTATATTTTATTGTATATTCCACAAGGAATCATGAAACAATTACAATGCACTCTTCTCATAAAAGTCTCATGCACTCTCACAACTATCTCACACTGATCCAGACAAAATTGGGCCAACACTTAGCCAATTCTTAGCCTGCTTTCAGCCTACATTGCTCACGCAATTCATGAGGAATGCAATCCCTATTCCTTATGAATTTCAGCCTTTCTCAACTGCATTGAGTATCATGAGAATCCAGTGGTGTTGTAATATTCCTACATTAGCATGTAGTTAATAGGAATATTAATTTTTCTCCAAACACATAGTTATATGAATAAATGGGTAAGGAGACCCATAAATCTTTCTAGCAATAATAAAAACCCTCTTAATGGGGAAAGGATCATATTCACATCTGGATAAAAACACCTTCATGTGTGAATAGGGCTTAGTGCATGTGGACAAAGTCAAGTTTGACCAAGTCAACTAAGCTAAGATGGAGGATGTGGAACATTACTGAAGATAACTCAATGGGAATATAGATATATTTAGATAGATAGAATAAAGCCACATCAAGTGTGGAAGAAGACTTCACATGAAGATCCAGTCAAGGTTGATCCGATCAAGATTGATCTAGTCAAGATTGACTAAATCAAACAACGCTGTAAAAATATGAGTTAGACTAATGGAGACAACGTAATTTTGGAGGGAGATTCATTGCATGAAGATGGAAACCCTAATGTGTGGGATCAAAGGTGAGAAGGCTCACATTGTATATAAGGAGTAGGATGGAAACCATATGGGGTTAGCTTATGATTATGATTTTATGATTGTATGGTTTGTTCATACATACTTCTTTCTCTGGCTGTTTAGCTGAGATAGAGTGTTTTTTAGCACAAGGTCTTCAAAAGAAGCAAGGGGAGGCAAGACACCACCCCCAAAGACAGGAGAACAGACATAGTTGCTGCACATTGATGTACCTCAGACAACCCCTATGACGAGTGTGCATGTTCCTCACTCAAACCTTGGCACCTCGGAGGAATAGGAAGTTGAGGTCCTGGATATGACAAGGCTGACCTATGACCAGTTCATGCACAAGACCAGGAAAGAGAAAATAAAATGCCTCGTGCGGAACCTGACCACACCTCTCACAGTTACAACAGAAAAGGACATAGTCTTGGACACGAGGAATAATCTGCTTATGATCGCATCAACAGGGACCGCCTTTGTGGCAACCATAGAAGAAAATGTTAGCAGAATGAGTAGAGAGATTCTGTCTCTACAAAAAAGGCTACAGGTCTTTGAGCAGAAGGCAGCTCATTCGGAACAAGATAAGAAATTGTTGGAGGAATAAATCCAAAGGCTTCATTTCACAATTGCCCAAGCCAACAAATTACCACTTACCATTCAAAGGGAGTTGGTCACTCTGGAAGCCACCATGAAGCAAGTGTATGAGGAAATGTTTACAATCAAACAAACAGTCGCACCACTACTGAAAGCACAAGAAGAAACCAAAAGAATAATTGCACAGCTAAAGGAGGCATCCATTGCTTTGCAAAACATGCTAGAATATTCAAACATATAACCGCAGGCCCCTGACACCCTGCCGAGGAAGGTTTGGATCTGCACCCAGAATGACAAAGTTCAGATCCAAATGAAGGTACAATCCAAAGATAAACTTTTCAAGGATCTAGAGAAAGTGATGTTCGCGTATGAACACCTGATTAATGGCATCAATTTAATGGATGAAGTACACCACATCCCTTCTATGGGTGCATTGGACATTGAAAAAACAAGGGAAGAGGTCACCTAGGACATTCAAACATTCCTACAACCCATGAGGCAAGCAGCTGCTTCCCAAGATCTTCTAGCCTCACAAGAAAATATTATTTAGTTCATCATTACACCAGTTCGGATCTACACCAAGCTAGGTTATCTATATAGTCAGATCGCAGTAAATAGGCGCACCTTTTTCCCAGATGCTCTTAAGTGCTTTCATAGATTAAGGGAATATACTCCCCAGGTTACCCCAGTCGCTACAGATTATCAAGCGTGGCAAAATTACCTCAAAGATCAACAACAGATAGACGTATTGGACCTCTCAATCACACAACTTCTTCCTTGACCAAGGAAATGGCACAGGTCACAGGTCGCAACACGCAAGAGGTCGCATGTCGCATCCGGAGCTAGGTCGCAAGTCGCAAATGCCTCCTAGGTCACAGATCATGCCAACAGTTGAGAATATGAAGGGTCAGGGACACCCAAGGGTCAATTTTTCTCTACAAGTACTCCCTCCAAGGAATTGAAAAGATTTTTTTTTGGGACTCCAAAAGGAGCAGAGATAATTGTATAACATTGAATGCATATTTCCGTGAATGAATACAAACAAAAGTTTTGGTTCCACTACTGGATCAGATGAGGATTAATGTGTGTTAGCTTTATGAATATTTCATCTTCTATATTGATTATATTTTATAATTGACTAATCTACATTTTCTTCTCATGTCATTTACATGTTTAAGCTTACTTGATGCATTGATGGTATGAGAATATTTAACTGAAATATGTTTAGCAACTTAGTCATTTACATCGTTTCATCTTTTGGAAAATTCTTAAGGAATTGAAGGGTGTTTTGACCATAGAGAACTGTTTCTTTTACAGTCAAAGAACTTTATAAGCATGACCCTCATGATATGTTGCTAATAGCATTCTTTTGGCTACATGCTTTGAATCTCGCTTTGCCATTTATAATGTTTCATTTTTAGTAAAGACTCGTCAACCATTTGTCTTGTATTGTTCGAGTAACCGTGTATTCATAGATCTACAGGTCTCATTATCCTTCCGAGAAAAGGTATATTTAGTGGTATTCAGACCCACACCCCAGATGGGATCCCTATCATAAACGATTTAGAGTCTAATTGGGAATTTTGACCGAGGAGATCCCCTGCTGTTGGCCGGGCATTTCTTTCCATCAACAGATTTGGCACTAGAAGGAGGGCCTGAATGGCAGGCTCCTAATACACAAGTAAAATCTCGTTGCAAACCATGCAGGGGGAGATCATGTATGAAAATACTGGCCCCCGCCCCCTGAAAATACCATAGAGGATGAACTCCCTTATTATGAGGTCGCCTCAAACCAGCTGAGGGCCCTGCACCCAATCGCCCATGATCTCATTAGAGGCCTGCAAAATATCCCTGCCACCAGTTCCCTGGCCAATCCACGGACTCCCGGAGCGCACAAAACTCACCAGGGCACCCTATTCAATTCCATACCTCAGCTGATAGGGCTCATGCTCCAATATTATGTAGATGAAGTTGAGCAGAATTCAACCAAGCCCCCTGACAACCCCTGAGACATCGAAGGGGATGGCCCCAAAATTACCGGATCCCAACCCGACCAACCATTGGGTGATAACGCTCAAGAAGATAACCCGACTAGAGGAGGAACCGGGAGGGGCCGAGGAAACAGAGGCCGGTGGGATAGAGGCCATGGACAAGGTCGAAATACTGGCCACCATCATCACAACTGAAACCAAAAAAAATTCCCCATCCTGTATAACTGGAGAAATATTAGGAATATGGGGAACCTCAGAGGAAAACATGACATGCACTCTCAACATGAGGGTGAAGCCTCCAGATCTGGCATGGGAAGTGAATCTGAGAATGAAATGGGACATATCGACATCCCGCGCCACCAGCAGGCCAGGTGTGTGCAGTCGCTAGCTTGGAGGGCACAATCTCCTCTAGGCTCCACAGTCCCCTTCATGACATGCCCCAACATCCAGAGAAGCAGCTCCCTAAGTTCGACCCTGAAAAGGGCACATTAGATAAGGATCACATCAGTAATTTCTATTTGGCCTTAAAAATGATGTGAGTGCAATATGATGATGTAGCATGTCGTCTCTTTCCCCACACCTTATAAAATAAGGCTGCAACATGGTACCATTCCTTGCCTGTCGCTTCCATTTCCTCCTGGGAGAAATTTCGTTGTACCTTCCTCCAAAAGTTTTCGGAAGACAAAAATCCTTCCATGCTCCTCACAGAGTTGAGTACTTTGAAGTGTCAGAAGAAGGAGAAACTCAAATACTTTAACCAGTGCTTCGCTACCATTTTGAACAAGTTTCCTCCAAACATGGTTTTGGATGATTCTATCACCATTGATTATTACACAAGAGCCCTCCCTCGAGATATCGTCGTGTTTGTGAAACGCGAAGCTACAGCTACCCTAGCAGAAAATTACGCCACCATCATTATTGTCGAGAAGGACATGCTGTCCATATGAGCCATTGATCATGATGGTCGGGATGACCCAAAGCCAGCCACAAAAAGAGTGCAATCCTCAACTCACGAGTCCAGAGACAAGGACAAAGACCCCTTCGATTTTGAAAGCATCACAAAATATCTCAAGCTTTTAACAAATGAAATCTCTGATTTGAAGAGGAAAAACAATGACTCCACCTCAAACACCAAAACACAGAAACATTTCTTTAGGAAGAACAACCCTACCACTAGTTGTCCTCCGTTGAACCCAAATACGGGCCTTAATGTAGAATAAATCAGTAAATATAATTTCTGCTCCTTTCACCAAGCCTCCCACTTGAAGAAAACCTACCCTCAGTGGATCAAAAACATGACTGTTGTGGTAAATCGACTCTTATAAGATCAAACCGCAGGTGATCTTGAAGAGGAATCTAGTTCAGATAACGAAGAAGCCTCTCCCTTAGATGAGGATATGGGATCTACTATCCTTGCCTTCGAGGTGGTCCACAGGGAGGGACCCTCTCTTGCAACATAAATAAACCTAGTCAATGACCCTCAAACAAAACCCCCTCGGAACTACAGCCTAAGAGGAAAAGGCTCGGTCCCCGACCATGCCTTAGACAAAAAAAGAAAAGCTTTCCTAAGGAATATTTTGCCACAAAATAAATAAAAACAAACTGCAACTCCCGAAAAATCTAGCCCAACTTCTGCCCGAGTAAACCCAAAGGATAGATAATCATCAGCTTCACCGAATACCTTAGCTGACCCTCTCCCACACTCGGATTCTAGGTATAACATCATCGAAGATATGAAGAAAACACAGGTCAAAATTTCCCTCTATGAGCTTGCCCAGATAGCTAATTAGCGAGATCTTATTCTCAAAGCTTTCGCCAACCCACCAGCATCTGAACCCGTGAGCTACACATCTGCCCATGAGGCTGCAAGCCCTCAGTCCATCATGAATGTTGTCAATGAAAATTACCAAGGATCCACCCCCCCTTTCCTCTTGTATTTCAAGATCTTCAACTTCAATGTTCACAACTCCCTTGTCGACTCCGGTGCATCCACAAATGTTATGCCCCTATCCGTATGCAAGAAAATAAATATTCGTCTTGAAAAGACTGACGCCAAAATCATTCAGCTTGATAGATCCCAAGTCCTCACCATGGGTGAATTGAATAACATCCTCATCCACCTCTCTTCAGACTCTAGGGTACATCAGTGCATCGACATAGTAATCATGGATATCCCAGAAGCCTACGGTTTTCTCTTAGGCCTAGATTGGTATAGCAAGATACAAGGATACTTTTCCACTGATTGGTCCCACCTGTGGCTCCCATAAAAGGGCAAGAATAATCAGATCTAGGTCGAGAGTGAACCTTACATGAAACACATGGCGACTGACCTAGAAGCGACCAATGAACCTGTCAGATTCGCAGAAGAGGAGTTGGGCATGTGCTTCCTAGAAGCCACTTTCTATTTCTATCAAACCCCTCAATCCTCGATCATCCAAGACGCCCAGTTAGAGCTCCTCCCGGATACTACTTTCCACCCGATCGCACCAGAAGGACCATTAGATGCCTCCACCTTGAGTATACCTGCTACACGTTCACGTGATCATACAGAACCCGATGACCAAGTTTGGACCCTGTATTATGATGGTTCCAAGGCCCATGATGGGGTCGGCGCAGGCTGCATTTTGTTAGACCCCTAGAAGAATAAGTTCCTAATCTCTTGTTGGCTAGAGTTCCAGTGTACCAATAACACAGCCGAGTATGAAGCACTGATCCTTGGGCTCAAGAAAGAAATCGATCTCAAGGTCATATGTTTAAAGGTAATTTAAGACTCCGAGATTATCACCCGACAGGTATGTTATACCATTCACTGCTTGTCCCTGAATTTGAAAGGCTACCAGTAAGAGGTATGGCGTTTAATTTCTACTTTTGACACTTTTGGTATTAAATCCATACTTAGAATGCACAATGCAGTAGCTGATACGCTTCCCAATGCTGCCGCTAGATTTACCCCACTAAGAGATGGGTTCTCTATTGAAATTATTTACAAACCTGTTGTGCCAGATACTTTAACTAATCTGTGTGTTTTTAATGATGATCAGTAGGTACTGGATTTCATGCTCAATACGGACTTGTTCAAGGACGCAGTTATCGAAGAAGAGGACCATGACCTAGCTCTGCAAAAGGAACGAGAGGAGCATAAGGGAAATCCCATACCCAAAGGGGTCGTGTCACTTGAAAAATTATTTGATTTACAAAACCTTTTTTGGGGACCCCCAAACACGAAGGTGCAGAGTTCCACTTTATCGCACCAACATATAAACCTCAGGACGGAGAAGGAACCCAAATTAGTCAACATTGGTACAAAATGCACCCCTCAGGAGAGGAAATCTGATGCCCAGGCTAACTTCTCATGGCTTAATATCAACTCTCTGTTCCACATTCACTCTCTGTTTCTAGAACAATAACTCACATCAATGTTTTTCCCAATAATTTTTAAATCTGGCAGTTCAATAACAATAGTGGAAGCCTCCTTTTTAAAAGGTTATAAACCCTCACAACATATAAGATGCTCGTTTCATAAAACCCAACAATTGGTTTGTTTCAATTTCGAGGGCCTTCTTTAATTTATTCTTTCTAATTCATTTATCAATTTATTGGAGATTGATTAATTGATGTCTTAGACAATTCTTATACAACCCCGAACAATAAAGCCCTTGTATTTTTAATTACACGCTCATAACTATAAGTATATGTACCTCGTATTGAAGCGCTCTATATATAATTGGAACCCTTCTTTGTAAATTATATCCCCAGGTCAATAATCTGACCTTGTAGTACACACGATAAAATGATCATAATATAATAAAAAATATTATCTGCCCAACCTTATCACTTGACCCTATGACAATGGTTCAATGCACAATACACCGGCGTTCATAACACTTTGACCATGGGGTTTACTTCAACACAACATTTTATAATGCATTGTATTCACGGGCCCACACATCCACTATGTTAACAACTATTCAAAAACCATCGGTTCATACCTGGCTTATCTCCCATGAAACTTGCTACGCGGCAGTTGTCAGATCCCTTGGCCTCCAGATTGGATGAAGCACATCAATATCGCGTTATTTTGCTTACCGGTCTTTAACACTTCGGAGGAGCGCGATATGGGTGGTATCATCCTGGTGACATGGCAGAGTATAATAGGATCGCGTTTTTTTTGAACGGTTTCACTCCTAGCCAAAAGTGGTGCGATGAGAGTGGTATTGTTTTACAAACCACCGCCGGTATTGGAATAGTGCCTGACCGAGGTTTCGCCACAATTAGCACATTTCTTCACCATAACTCATCGTGTTAACTTCAGGGTTGAGCCTCAGTGCTATAGCTCTGTTAATAACAAAATAAGTGTATTTACTCCAACTTCACGACAAACAATGTAGGAGTTTCAATTAGACAGAGGTTCTATTTTCTCACGATAGACAGAGTCTAACTGTGATATTTCTCTTCTGACAGAGCCTCTTCACACAAGGAAATTACGCTTAATTCATATACAGAAGCATATATCTTAGGGTATCCAGGTACACGCACATTCACACAGAATCGGCTTTCCCCAATCTATGCACAGAGATTAACAACTAACCCCTCACCAGCATACCAACTCAGGAATTTGAAGGAATTCAAACCCTCCTTCAACTATACAGGGATTGCACAGATTCAATTCGTTTCAGGATGTATCCAGTGCATCATATATATAAACTTAGACAGGAAATCAATTTCTATATTAGAATCGATCCTCCCGGTGATCGATTCTCCTCAATTTCTATTCAACTAAAGCACACAATACTCGCAAGGACTCAAATCCTTCTCACGCGGAAATACTAATTCATTCAATAATACATAGTTCACAACTTGCCCACAGAACTAATTC
This sequence comes from Pinus albicaulis, assembly GCA_034641835.2. Lineage (NCBI taxonomy): Eukaryota > Viridiplantae > Streptophyta > Pinopsida > Pinales > Pinaceae > Pinus > Pinus albicaulis. The sequence goes on along the minus strand of JAXQQM020068953.1, from coordinate 662,456 downwards.
ATTCCTTGTATAATTTCAACCAAGAATACATTTAGGGTTCGCCTAGGACTTATAAACAATTTATCTCATAAATACACACAACTGTGATCAAATTCAAGAACATTCACTTACAATTCCATATTGGGCCAGATCTTCTATTCTACGACCTTTTACTCTGCACACTCTACAGCTCTGAGTAGCTATCCTCCAGACCTACCTCTTTAATGCCTTTTGGCTTACACTTATACAAATAGATCAGGAATTGATTCAGTTTCTTTGATGACAACTCCCCAAAGACTCTTGGATTTCCCAAGGTCCTATGATTAGACTTGTTTCCTAAAACAACTAAAATTGACTCTTCACTTCCCTACTTACTCAACTTCCCTCATGTTCTCTAGAGTTTAGAAAACATTCACAATTCCTCACCATTTTATTCAAAATTACTAATATTTACATGAAAATATAAAAACACAAGACCCCCCTATGTCTACTTGGATACAAAGTATGGTATTGTGCCTAATACCCCTGCATCAGACTCCCAAGGTTCAAATTGTTCATGATATCCTGATCATGTGTCTTTAATTTCTGCCTCCTGGATCCCATACTTTGTTTTTCTGTTGTCCAGCAGCTGCATCATTCTTCTTCTACAATTCTCCCAGTTTCCAGACTTTGTTCTGTAAATCACCTCCAGCTATAATTTCACAAACTGCTTTTGTCCTTCCTATACAAAATTCCTTCTGATTCCTGGCTTCTGTCTGCTGCATCAGTCTTCTGATGTTTTCAATTTCCTTGTCCAGCCTATCCTCTAGTTGTAAATTCCTCTGCCCACTGCTGCTGCTTCCCATTTTTGTTTCTACCAGTACAGTTGTTGTAATTATTTTTATTTCTGCAGATGTCATCCCCCATGTTGCGTTATCTGCCACCATGGGTGTTGCTGCCTCCCAAACTTCCTGTCCCTCTGCAACACTTTTCTTTTGTTCCTCATCTGCAAATTCATTCTTAGGAAACAAATCATCAATTAGATTTCCACCTGCAGTAACATATTCATTTAATTTTCCTTGCATACTAGGAAGAAAAATTAATCTTAACAAACTAGTATCTGCTCCTCTTTCCTCCACAGCTTTAGGCATCTTTTCTCCAGTGTCTGCAATTTCCTTCTCTTCTTCAAATGTTTCTAGCAAACATTGCAGCCATCTCTTCTGCACTTGTTTCTCATCCTTCATATGATGTAAATTAATTCCAGCATCTTCTTCTTCTTCATGGGAAATCCTCAGTAATTTCCTTTCATCCCCTTGATTGATTCCAACAATCAAATCAAGTTCTTCAGTCACTGTATCTTCATCTTCTGTTAGCATAGAATGCTGATTCTTCCTCAGTGTGTCAGTCTTACAAATCTTCTCCACAGTTTGTTTTCCAATATTCTCTTGGTTGTTCAACCAACTCAGCTCCTCCTTGTCCTTAGTGACACGTTTCCTCCTATGAGACATGACTGTCTCATATTATTTCTGCTGCAAAAAATCTTCATCTCCTAAGACAATTCCAAAGGATGGATTATCTCCTGCCATTCCTGTAAACATAAACAAACTGTCAGTGTTAAAACCACAAGACCCAATGGTCTCACTTGTTGGTCCAGTCACCAATTCTTCTCCCTGGAATTCTAAGTCTGGTTCAAGACTCAAAAATTCTTCATCATCTTTCTCTTTAGCTGTCAGATTCATCTCCACTGCTTCAATCACCATGTCAAAATGATGATCCTCCACTATGTTTTCAGCCAACACAGTTTCCTTCTTATTCAACTCTCTGACAACTTCCAACTGTTGTTCTTCCTCTTTCCCTGCATTATTAACACATGAATCATCAGCAGTAAAGCTCCAAGGTCTCAATACCTTCTTCTTCTCTGACAACACATCAGTATGTTGTTCAAAACTCCCCTTTAAATCCTCTGTCAGCGTCTCAGTATGCTGATTTGCATTCCTCATGAGACTGTCAACTAGTCTCACGGTCCTTCCACCATCTACTCCATGAGCTCTATCCATGAAGATCTCCATGCCTTGCTTCCTCAAAAAATCATCTTGTGCATAGTTCCTCTACTTCTCCAATTATCTTCTTTGAAAATATAACCTCCTATACAATTCAACTACTTCAATAGGAGTAGATTTTGGGAACCTCACATAGCCTTTTATACCTCTGCTTGTTCTTGACCAATCACCTGCTGGTCCTTCATCCTATGCTTCAATATTCTGCTGAATATTCTCCATGGACTCTTCAGTCTTCAATTATTCCTGAGATCTTGCTATCTCAGCATTGATCTGAACAGGTTTCAGATTCAATGTCTCTTCCTCATCAAAAAAATCTAAAGCTTGCTCAGCTTCTTGTGATGTACCTGCAAACACACACAACTATTTAGTTTTCAAATCACAAGACTCTTCTGAGTCCTGGCTGCTTTCTCAAGCACTTCCCTTTGAATAGATCTGCCTGTGGAATCTTCAAATTCCATATTTGCCTCAAGAACTCTGAGTTCCTCTTCCTCTGGAGAATCTGCCATCACCTCACACGTGCCCGATTCACAAATACAAGTCCTTACCTCATCCAGCTGATTTGGACCTGTCCAATAACTCAAGAAATCCTCAATGATACCCTCTTCAGTAAGACAAGATTTTTTATGCCTTAAGTCCTCATCATGCTTCACAAGATCTCTTGCAGATCTCCATTCCTCATCTGTACTCTGCTCTGATTCACAAGCATAAACTTCTTTCCTCAACTCAACTGCTCTGAGTTCTTCTCTCAATAAGGCAATCTCCTTTTGCCTCAACTTTAACTGTAATGGTTTCCATTTCACATTCTTCTTCATGAGCCAACCAACTCTCTGGTTTTCATCTATCATCCTCTCCAGTTCATAAAGCTATTTACTGATCTCAACTATCTCTTTCCAATTCTCTTCATTAGTGAGTTTCTTCCTCATGCCATTTGCTTTGGCATATTCCCTCACTCTTCTGCTATGGCCTCTCTCAGAACCTCTGTAATCTCTGTTGTGGCTATCAGTAGCCATTTTTTTCCTACAAGCTGCATTAAGCCTCTGCAACAACAAGCTCTCTTGTTGCAACTTACCTCACCAATCCCTTCCTTCGAATTCGGCTTTTGGCAAGTACTGGTCCCCTGTCTGCTGGAACCTTTTGAGCACTCTCTTCTGCCCTCTCTAGGCTTCACCTTGCAACTTTTCAAGAACACATTTGTCCTCTTCTCATCCAACCTCTTTTAGGAATTCTTCCAGGTCCTGCCACACCTTACTCTTCACTTCAGAATCCTTTGTTGGATTCTTTTATCACTACTCTCAAAGTTGTGATATGCTTTGCTGAGATTTCTTCAATTGCCTGCAATCTGAATTCTACAAACAATTCTTCAAACCAGAGTTAAACACTGCTCACCAGCTCACCTTTTCTTGAGAACACTACAATTTTCCTCTTTATCTAGCCTCTAGCTGAATATCAGGCTCAATTCCATCATCGTCAAGCTCAGTCTTTATCTTTCTGCAACCACAATTCTACAATTACAATTTCAAATCAGATTTAAAATTATTTACCTGCAAGATTTCTACATGATCTTGTCTTCCACTCCTTTATGTAAATACTATTCACTATAATTTTGTGTATCCTTGCTTCCTATCAAACCTTAGAATCTGATCTTCCTTCTTCAAATCTGTATTCACCCTTCAACAGATTTAAAACTTCATTTTTTCTTCATCCTCTCATCACATGCACTGTATCTCTGCGTGCTGCAATTTTCATCAGTTTTCAAAAGTCTGGTTTCTTTTCATATATGCATTCACAAAAACTTGAACTTTTTCAAAAAGAGCTATTATGCTCTGATACCACTTGATGCCCGGGCTAACTTCTCATGGCTTAATATCAACTCTCTGTTCCACATTCACTCTCTGTTTCTAGAACAATAACTCACTTCAATGTTTTGCCCAATAATTTTTAAATTTGGCAGTTCAATAACAATAGTGGAAGCCTCCTTTTTAAAAGGTTATAAACCCTCACAACATATAATATGCTCATTTCATAAAACCCAACAATTGGTTTGTTTCAATTTCGAGGGCCTTCTTTAATTTATTCTTTCTAATTCATTTATCAATTTCTTGGAGATTGACTAATGGATTTCTTAGACAATTCTTATACAACCCCGAAAAATAAAGCCCTTGTATTTTTAATTACGTGCTCATAACTATAAGTATATGTACCTCGTATTAAAGCGCTCTATATATAATTGGAACCCCTACTTTCTAAATTATATCCCCAGGTCAATAATCCAACCTCATCCCCTTTTTATTAACTCTCAAGGTTTGACACACAATAAAATGATCATAATATAATAAAAAATATTATCCACCCGACCTTAACACTTGACACTATGACAATGGTTCAATGCCCAATACACTGGCATTCATAACACTCCGACCATGGGGTTTACATCAACACATAATTTTATAATGCATTTTATTCACGGGCCCACACATCCACTACGTTAACAACTATTCAAAAACCGCCGGTTCATACCTGGCTTATCTCCCATGCAACTTGCTACGCGGCAGTCGTCAGATCCCTCGGCCTCTAGATCGGACGAAGCACATCAATATCACGTTATTTTTCTCACCAGTTTTTAACACTTTGAAGAAGCGTGATATGGGCGGTATCATCCCAGTGACATGGCAGAGTATAATAGGATCACGATTTTTTTGAACGGTTTCACTCCTAGCCAAAAGTGGTGCGATGAGAGTGGTATTGGTTTTACAAACCACCGCCAGTATTGGAATAGTGCCTGACCGGGGTTCCGCCGCAATTAGCACATTTCTTCACCATAAATCATCGTGTTAACTCTAGGATTGAGCCTCAGCACTATAGCTCCGTTAATAACAAAACAAGTGTATTTACTCTGACTTCATGACAAACAGTGTAGGAGTTTCAATGAGACATATGTTCTATTTTCTCACGATAGACAGAGTCTAACTGTGATCTTGCTCTTCCGACAAAGCCTCTTCACACAAGGCAATTACGCTTAATTCATATACAGAAGCGTATATCTCAGGGTATCCAGGTACACGCACATTCACACAGAATTGTCTTTCCCCAATCTATGCACAGAGATTAACAACTAACCACTCACCAGTATACCAACTCAAGAATTTGAAGGAATTCAAACCCTCCTTCAACTATACAGGGATTACATAGATTCAGTTTGTTTTGGGATGTATCCAGTGCATCATATATATAAACTTAGACAGGAAATCAATTGCTATATTAGAATCAATCCTCCCAGTGATCGATTCTCCTCAATTGCTATTCAACTAAAGCACACAGTACTCACAAGGACTCAAATCCTTCTCACGTGGAAATAATAATTCAGTAAATAATACAGAGTTCACAACTTGCCCACAAAACTAATTCATTCCTTGTATAATTTCAACCAAGAATACATTCAGGGTTCATCGAGGACTTATAAACAATTTATCTCATAAATACACACAATTGTGATCAAATTCGAGAACATTCACTTACAATTCCATATTGGGCCAGATCTTCTATTCTACGGCCTTTTACTCTGCACACTCTACATCTCTGAGTAGCTATCCTCCATACCTACCTCTTTAATGCCTTTTGCCTTACATTTATACAAATAGATTAGGAATCGATTCAGTTTCTTTGATGACAGCTCCCCAAAGACCCTTGGATTTCCCAAGGTCCTAAGATTAGAATTAATTCCTAAAACAACTGAAATTGACTCTTCACTTCCCTGCTTACTCAACTTCCCTCATGTTCTCTAGAGTTTAGAGAACATTCACAATTCCTCACCATTTTATTCAAAATTACTAATATTTACATGAAAATATAAAAACACAAGACCCCCCTATGTCTACTTGGATACAAAGTATGGTATTGTGCCTAATGCCCCTGAATCACAATCCTTCACTGAATTATTCAAGAAATACCGAGATGTTTTCACCTGGACGTATGATGAGCTATTGACCTATGACACACGAATCATCCAACACGTGATACCCATGAAAGAAGGAGTGAAAGCATTCCAGCAGAAATTGAGAAAGCTACACCCCACTCTAGATCTGATGATCCAAAAAGAACTAAAGAAACTCTTGGATGCGCGTATAATCTTCAAAGTCTAACATTTAACCTGGGTGTCAAATTTGGTCCCAGTTCGTAAAAAATTTGGCGAAATTCGTTTATGCGTGGACTTCTGAAATTTGAACAGAGCTTCGGACAAAGACAATTACCCGGTGCCCCCTATGGAACAGATCCTTCAAGTAGTATCTGGGTCAGAAATTTTTTCATTATTGGATGGTTTTTCAAGTTACAACCAAGTACTAGTGGCTGAACCCAACCATCTGAAAACCACATTCAGAACTAAATGGGGAACGTTCGCATTCAGACGCATGACCTTTGGCCTGATAAATGCTGGGTTGACCTTCCATAGAGCCATGGAAATCACCTTCCAGGGCCTAATGGGGCAAAGCGTGGTAGTATACCTTGAATATCTCACTATATTTTCCAAGCGTAAGTGTGACCATTTACACTGCCTCAAGCAGATTTTTGAAAGGTGCCGAAAATACGGGATCTCACTCAACCCAAATAAAATAATTTTCACCATCTCCAAAGGAAATATATTGAGGCACATCATAACCCAAGACAAAATAGTGGTGGACCCTGAACGCACAAAATCCATCACCCAGATTCCTCCCACAGTGGCAAGAAGGCCATGTAGTCGTTCCTCGGAAAAATCAACTTCCTGTGAAAATTTATTTCAGACTTCACCCAAATATTGAAACCTCTGCAAGGTATGATCAAGAAGAAAACAAACTTCAAATGGAACTCTCCTGATAAAGAGGCATTCGATAATTTCAAACAGGCCATCGCAGAAGCACCTGCCCTTCATAGCCCAGATTTCAGCAAAGGATTTATTTTGTACACCTTCGCCTCAGATGCATATCTCACCTCCGTCCTCACCCAGAAAGATGACAACAATGATGAGTGACCCATATCATTTATGAGCACAGGATTGCAAGGTGCCAAGCTGAATTATCCGGAGGCGGTCAAACATTTCAGGCCGTATATTTTGAAGAATCACGTCACAGTATTTGTACCTCACCCAACGGTTTGCTCTCTGTTCGTGCAGCAGTAGCTGGGCGAGAGACGAGGCAACTGGATGACATGCCTTCAATAGTGTTACCTGGAATTTAAGCCTGCACATACTGTCAAGGGCCAAGGGTTATGTTGGATGGCTTCTGAAGCCACAGACTTGCGAGGCGGTGAATAAGGGTGTTGGGATCATGAAATCGACATGTATCAGACTGACAGTACACCTCAACAGATTTCCCCCTCATGGTACATGGATCTTCAGCAATATCTAGGTTGCGTCATCATGGACCCCACTTTGACCACCCAGCAGAAACATGCAATAAGACTGAAGGCCGCATCCTACTAGATGGTGCAGGGAAAGTTGTTCTGCAAACATCACAACGGGATTTTGCTACACTGCTTGGAACATGATGAGGCACAAGAGGCCTTAAAAGAACTACATGATGGTCCAGTCAGTGGGCACTATGCAAGGGATACCACAACTCACAAAATTATGCGTGCCAGTTTCTATTGGCCCACTTTGTTCAAAGATGCACATGCTTATGTTCGGAGGTGCTTTCCATGTCAAAAGTTTTCTAACAAAGAGATACGATCATCTGCAATGTTGCAGTCCATCGCAGTGGAAGAACCATTTAAACAGTGGGGACTCTACAGGATTGAGGAGATCTTTCCACATTCCTGTAAGCAGCATAGATACATCCTTACGGCTACGAAATACTTCACGAGGTGGGTTGAAGAAATACTGTTGCGTCAAATCAACGATCAAGAGGTAATAGCTTTCATCACTCAGCACATCATGACCAGTTTTGGTGTTCCAACCTCCCTTGTTTTTGATAATGAAACTTATTTTTCGTCATTCAAATTATATGAATTTTCTCTAGAAAACGGTATAGTGCTCAAACACTCTGCCAACTATTACCCCCAAGGAAATGGGCTAGGAAATTCAACCAATAGGAACCTCATCTATATCATAAAAAATAATTTGCTGCCCCAACCACAAAATTGGCATAACGCACTCCATAATGCCCTATGGGTTGATTGGGTCACACCCAAACCATCCTTGGGCACCACCCCATTTTTTCTTGTGTATGGAAAAGAAGCAATCCTTCCTCCCAACTTGTCTCTCCCAGCCCTTTAGTTATCACAAGAAACCCATGGTACCCCTTTCCCTGCCTTAAAGGCCGGTATAGACACATTGTTAAATCTAGAGGAGGAAAGTCTAAAAGCCTGGGAAAAATTCACCATCCACCAGAGCCAGATAAAACAATGGTTCGATAAGAAATCTGACGGAAACAAGGTTTTCGAGATGGGCGACCTTGTCCTCAAGTGGGAAAAATCTCACGAAGATAAGGGGAAACACTCCAAATTCCAAGCCCTATGGACAAGCCCCTTCTAGATCAAAGAAAAAGTTGGCTCCCACACATATAGGCTACATAACCTAGAAGGGAGGATTGAGGTCCTCCCGGTAAATGGTCACGACCTTAAACACTATTTCACCTGACAGCCTCAAGGGGTCGTCACCATATTCTGTACCATATTTTTGTTTCTTTTGCTCTTGTTTTTCATTGTTTTATGTGTTTCAATAAATGGCTTGCTTCCAGTAGGCTCTCGGAAATCCATTCCCCTAGCGCCTCAAGTTGAGGGATAGACGGAGTGGTTACTCAATTGGCATGTTGTACCGAAATCTCTGCTAGTGAAGAATCACCCTTGGAACACAAAGTGACCCTATATTTCCTATGATAAACACCCCGTTGGGAGAACATGACCAAGTCCTAGAACCCGAGGGCAAGTAGCTCACCTAGTATGTCGGCTCAATGGACTGCAGTACGAAAGAAAGCTTTGGTGAAATCAGTCACTAGAAGGAAAGGGAACAAGGCAAACCTCGGATGACAAAATGAGATCTGGTAAAAACCAAAGTTCCTCATATACAGACCAGGAGCAACCTCTCTTGCAAGCAACATAATTAAGGATCCCTCATCCACCTAGGAAATACTTGCCACCTTCAAATAAGTGCCTTGAGCACAGTCAAATAAGTGCCTTGAGCACATTTAAATAAGTGCTATTAGCACATGGAATAAAGGGTAAATGATTGAGAAAGGCTTCCTTCACAGAGAGGCGATGCGACGACTCTGTCGGGGTACTGACCAAGCTAGCTGACAGCGGAGCAATGTCTGTGATTCCTAGGCAGTGACTCCTTCAGGACCACCAGGTTTGCTGGTAGCAGAGCAACATAATGGGGACCAAATAACTATACTGAATCCTTGAAATCCTTGACGTTAATTCGACCCTTTCCATCCTGTCTCCAGAAATAAAACACGGTGAACTAGCACCTCGAGGCAGGGAAATAGGTTGAGCAAACACGTAAGGTCCAAGGATGAAAGTAGTGGGATCCACGAGGTGAAAGGAGTAGCCTACTTAGCCCCCCCCCCCTCAAGATGAAGCATCGGAAGAGATCCTGGGTCCTACCAGTGAATCGCCATTTGTTGTAGCCGCTACAACACCCTCCAAAATTTTGTCCCATTTAAAATTTCTAAGCCCCTGACCGTTCGGTAAAGATAAAGCTTGACACAACCTAGGCCTAGAGCCTTAAGGGAGTTCTTTCGATGCATTACCCGTTCAAAGTCTAATCCAGGGCTTGGTCTCTTAACAGCAAGTTGCATAGTTGCATAGTCGCAAAACTTATAAAACCAAGAATTGTCCGACTATGCGACCATGCAACCCAGCAATGCCTAGGTCGTGAAGTCGCAAGGTCGCATGTTGGTCTAAAACTTACGATTCGTGACCATGCGACCTTGCGACCTCCAAATCGTGAAGTTGCAAGGTCGCAAGGTCGCACATCCCTTAACCATCCTTGATCTACGACCCTGCGACCTGCATTAAATGACCACACGTGTGAACCCTTTATAAATAAAAGGGTCGTGTAGGTCGCATTTGACCTGCACAATGAAGCAAGAAAATTCCTCTGACAAACCAATTGGTGCGCATTTTTTTCGGGTAAGTTTCCATTTCCTCCTACTGTTTCATTTTTGATTAATTGTTGCCAACCATGCCCTTGCCCCTTGCCTATTAATCCCTTTCTTGGCCTCATTTAAACTCCTCAATGACCCTGGTCAGATTCTACACCTCTCCTCATGGCTTATACCTTTCCATCTCCTTCTCTGAAGCCTCTCCTTTCCACATTTTGTCTCAAGCACCCTTCCTAGCTACCTGGGGAAGCCTTAAGAACCAATTTTGTCCTTTCCACTTGATGTTTTTTCCTTCCTCACCATTCATCACCACAAGATCCTTCAAAAGAGCCCTAGCGCGAACCCACGACCCCACAAATCTGTGACTAAGCGACCTCATGACCCCGCGACTTGGTCGCCGAGTCGCAAGGTTGCCAAGTCACTCATAACCAATTGTCGGTTAGCCTCGCTACCTAGCGACCTAGTGACCTTGCGACCCAGTCGCAAGTCACCAAGTCATAGTTCCCTTAATTTTGACCCCAGCGTGACCGTGCGACCTTGTGACCTAGTCGCCAAGTCGCAAAGTCGCTATCCCTTGAAAGTTTACACCGATGCGACCTAGCGACCTAGTAGCAAGGTCACCAAGTCGCGGGTCTATCCATTTCCTTAGATAATAGTTGGCAAAGGTCGCAGCAACCTAAACATAGGAGTCATTTGCAAGATTCATTGGTTGTAACATATTTATAATTATTCCATTTGTCTTATCGTGGGATTATTTCATGAATATGCCAGGGAACATCGAAGCCGAGCTCGAGTGTGTGTCCATCTCTTCGGCCTTAAGTGATATGGGGCCCCTGATAGTTCGAAAGAGAAAAAACAGTCTGAAAACAGAAATTGTAGAAGAGGAAATACCCCCTTTCGCTCCCCCTATCTATGGAGATGTCACTTGCATGTTTGGGAAAGGGGACAAGATGAGTTGGTACCAGGTATACCAGGATTTCACAAAGCTTAAGTTTCCAGAAGATCTCCCAGACCGACAGGTGTATATGCAGGTCAAGAAGTCCAAGCTCCACTATGTAGGCACCCATCCACTTATGTTTCCATGTGTAGATATTATTTAATGGATCCTGCAAAAGGTCCACTCAAAAATTTGGGTCATTCGAGATCACTCGGGGAAATCATTTGCTAACCTAAAAGGGTAGGATGCGGAAGTCTACTATGCACTCCCCACCCGAGAGCAAAATTTCAACGCTGAATGGGAAGCCACTCATGGAGTTCCCATACCGGAGACCTTGAAGGGATGGTGGGCCCCGAAAGGTTCAGGGTAAAAAAGGATCAGGAATATAAAACAGATGGCCTCAGTAAAGCCTACAAGTTTGTGGCAGCAACGATGTGCAGGATGTACAACTGGCCAAATTCCACTACTTTAAATGGTACTTGAGTCTCTCTCATGTACGTTGTCACTATATATGGCACCCACTTTAATTGGGCCAACCTAATAGTAGCAGCCCTCAGGTCGAACATATCAGTAGCATAAGCACCTGAATAAGGGTGCGCATCTGAATTTTATATGGCTTCCTATCTATTGGACACAGTATGCGCAAGATGTCAATTTAAAGGATAGCCGCATAACTAGGATGTGGAGCATGGCGGACCAATCCATAAAGAGTTAAAGGTGTTCTGGGCTTCCAAGTACAAACAAGATATAGAGTCGATCTCGCACAATTTCATTCCTGCAATCTACAAAAATTTGTTTGGCAAATATGCCCCGTGCATGTCCAGGCAAGCCATGGAAACAATAACCCGAGTGGCTAACTGGTTTCCTATCACAGATAGTACTTTAATCAGGGTCTTCAGGTCATTCAAGGCACCTCACATGCTACCCGAGTTCATCACTAATAAACTACTCTTGCAAGAAGTGTGCTACCAGATGACAAGCAGGTTCTCTAAGGTCCTCACTAAGGGCAAGAAAAAATCGTGGCCTACTCTCCCACTTACTATCGACACCTATATGGTTAGAGATTTCAAAGAATTAGAAGCATAGGCTGAAGAAACCAAGGGCTTTAATTTTTCACCCTTAGCACACAAATCATATGATCCTGAAAGGATCATCCCCACACATTGCAAACAGGCCAAATTAAAATGGAATTACAAACACACGGAATGTCATGTTGAAGAAAAAACCAAGAACTGGTACAACAAGGATAGGGAGGCCCCACCAGAAGAGTCAACTGATCAAGGGAGGCAGGATGATAAAACCATGGAGGAAAGGGGTGACACATTAGGAGGAGCCTCATCTTCCAAAGACAAGAATCCAAGGACTGATACGGGCAGTAGTCTCTCTAAACAACAATAGGAAAAAAGAGACATAGAGGCTAAGGCACAACAGGAAGCTGAGAATAAGGAAAAAGAAGAGGAACTCAAAAGGACCCAAGATACCTTAGCACGACAGCAAGAAGAGGACAAAAAAAAGAAGTAAGCTGAGGAGCAACAAAAGAAACAACTAAGGGAGGAACAGAAGAAGAAGTAGGCAGAATAAGCCCACAGGAAAAAAGAGGAAGAGGAACACAAGAGGAAGGAAGAGGAAGAACGGAAGGAGGTTGAGCACAAGTTAAAATTGGAACCAGACAAAGCAGAAGCTGAGGAGAAAAGGAAAGAGGAAGAAATCCAAAAATCAGGGGAATATTCTTCCAAAGAAGCAGGGGGAATCAAAGCATTGCCCCCAAATATAGGAGAAAAGACAGAGTTTCTGCACATTGATGTACCTTAGACAACCCCTATGATGAGTGTGCATTTCCTCTCTCCAAACTTGGCACCTCGGAGGAATAGGAAGATGAGGTCTTGGATCTGACAAGGCTGACTTACGACTAGTTCACGCACATGATCAGGCAAGAGAAAAGAAATTGCCTCGCGCGGAACCCAGCCACACCTCTCGCTGTTACAACAGAAAAGGACATAGTCTTGGACACCAGGACTAATCCGATTATGATCGCATCAACAGGGACCACCTTTGTGGCAGCCATAGAAGAAAATGTAGCAGAATGAACAGAGAGATTCTATCTCTACAAAACATGCTATAGGTTTCTGAGCAGAAGGAAACTTAGTGAGAAAAAGATAAGAAGGTGTTAGAGGAAGAAATCCAAAGGCTTCATTTCACAACCACCCAAGCCAACAAATTACCACTTACCATTCAAAGGGAGTTGGTCACTCTGGAAGCCACCATGAAGCAAGTGTACGAGGAAATGTTTACTATCAAACAGACAGTCACACCACTACTGAAAGCACAAGAAGAAACCAAAAGAAGAACTACACAGCTAAAAGAGGCCTCCACTACTTTGGATAGCATGCTAGAATGGTCAAACATATACCCACACGCCCGTGATACCCTGCCCAGGAAGGATTGGATCTGCACCCATAATGACAAAGTTCAGATCCGAATGAAGATACAATCCAAAGATAAACTGGTTAGGGATCTAGAGAGAGTGATGTCCGCATATGAACACCTGATTAGTGGCATAGATTTAATGGCTGCAGTACACCACATCCCTTCTCTGGGTGCATTGGACATTGAAAAAACAAGGGAAGAGGTCGCCCAAGACATTCAAACATTCCTACAACCCATGAGGCAAGAAGCTACTTCCCAAGATCTTCTGGCCTCACAGGAAAATATTATTCAATTCATCATTACAACAGTCCAAATCTACACCAAGCTGGCTTCTCTATCCAATCAAATCGCAGTAAAGAGGCGCACCTTGGTCCCAAATGCTCTTGAGTGCTTTCATAGATTAAAGGAAGATACTCCTCAGGTTACCCCAGTCGTTGCAGATTATCAAGCGTGGTAAAATTACCTCAAAGATCAGCAATAGATAGACGTACTAGACCTCTCAATCACACAACTACTTCCTTGACCAAGGAAATGGCACAGGTCGCAGGTCGCATCTGGAGCTGGGTCGCAAGTTGCAAATGCCTCCTAGGTCGCAGAGCATGCCAACAGTTGGGAATATGAAGGGTCAGAGACACCCAAGGGTCAATTTTTCTCTATAAGTACTCCCTTCGGTGAATTGTAAAAGATATTTTTTCGAGACTCCAAAAGGAGTAGAGATAATTGTATAGCATTGAATGCATATTTCCATGAATGAATAAAAAAAAAAATTGGTTCCACTACTGGATCAGATGAGGATTAATGTGTTTTATCATTATGAATATTTCGTCTTATGTATTGATTATCTTTTATAATTGACTAAACTATGTTTTCTGCTCATATCATTTACACGTTTAAGATTACTTGATGCGCTGATGGTATGAGGATATTTAACTGAAATATGTTTAGTGAATTTTTCATTTACATCATTTCATATTTTGGAAAACGCTTAAGGAATTGAAGGGTGTTTCGACCATAGAGAACTGTTTCTTTTGTGGTCAAACAGGTTTATAAGCATGACCCTCATGATATGCTGCTAACAGCATTTCTTTTGGCTGCATGCTTTGAATCTCGCTTTGCTATTTATAATGTTTCATTTTCATTAAAGACTCATCAACCATTTGTCATGTATTGTTCGAGTAATCGTGTATTCACAGATCTGCAGGGCTCATTCTCCTTTCGAGAAAAGGTATATTCAGCGGTAGCCGGACCCACACTCCAGATGGGATCCCTATCACAAACGGTTTAGATTCAGGTTGAAATTTTTTACCAGGGAGATCCCCTATTGTTGGTTGGGCATTTCTTCCCATCAATAGGGGGGGCAGAGGATCTTCTTGTCGGATACCCTAAAAAGGGTTGGAGGTGAAGGAAAAAGAACCATTGAGTAGGACAGAGAAGAAAGGGGAGGAAAAAAGAGTATCCACCAAGCTAGACCATTGTTTAGAGAGGCCAAAAACATTGAAAGAAACTAAATTTGAATTTTGTTTCTATATAAAAATCACTTTATTGAACTACTATAATTTATAGTATCCTACCCACTAAAAGGTTGATTTCCTAATCAAATTCCTTAGTTATGTCACATTTTAATGGAAGTATCTATTCATCCTTATTGAAATTTGTTGCATCGAGATGCACTCTCCAACTCGTTATAGTAGATATGTTGTGTTTAACATTTTGACTCGGTTAAAATAAAATAAAAAAATTAAAATAAAAAAACATAAAATTAATAATTATATATATAATTATAATTATAATTATAACTATTAATTAAACCAACCTTGGCCATGTAGCATAGAATATACAGTGATGGGGTGTATTTTTAAGTCACTCTGTGATGTGAAGGTCATCGGTTCGAAACTTTGTGGGAGAAAATCCAGTCATGTTAAGGGTTGGTGTGGCCCAAGATGAGTGCCATCCTCTGGTGATTTTGACAACTTAGATGCCCCTGGGACGCAGTTTCTCAAGCCAAAGGTTAAGCATGTAATCATATCTGGAATACACAAACAATTTGAGAAACAAAAAAAAATATTTAAACTAGCCTAGATCCATCTAAACTCTGAATCTACCAAACGTCAAGAGGGATCAAATCTCTTTGGATGTAAACCTCTTTTAGAATGAAAAGAGATTTGATCCCTTCCAACACTTGGAAAATCTAAAATTAAAAAGAATGTACTTTGGTTTAAAATAGTGAAGTAAAATGACATGTTTATATAAAGAATTTGCAAACTTGTGTTAAATGTTTAAACTTTTTTAATAAAATATATGTAATATTAATTAATTTTTATACATCGTTTGGTAGTTTATACATTAAAATATAAATAGTGATAACGTTTGTTAACCATTTTTTAAATATATGATAGTTTATGTTATAACTGATTACGTAAAGAAATATTTTTATATTTGTTGAGGAAGATGTTTAATTTAAAAAAAAATTATAATATTTAGAAAACAATATTAATAATATTAAAAATAATTTTAAATCTTGATTATAAATAAATTATTTATATATAAAATATTAAAAATTATCAATAAATAACAGTAAAATTATTTATTTTGTAATTATAATAATAAACTATTTTAATATTAATAATCAATAAAATATTTTAATATATATTTTATAATTAACTTCTATAAAAATATATTTTTTTTAAATTATTATATTAAAAAAAAAAATTATAGGTATCATAACATTTTTTAGTATCTCATAGGAACTAGTAGCCCGTTTTATACGTAATTACTAGTAAACTTCTAGGTTTAGGACTTGTCTTTCTTTCTATAGATTAGGCGACTTCAAGGAGACATAAATATCATGTAACATTTATGAAAAATAATAATAACAATAAATTATATTAATAAATATAATAGTTAAAATTTTAAAAATTATTATGAAATATTCAGGTATGTCTTACTCACTTTACTATATTATAAAACAAGTGTAATATGCAAAGTCATTACCTCTTATACAAAAAGTAATTAATAATTTAAAATTATATATATATAATTAATGCGATATTTAAAATTGATATAAAATTTAGTATAATAAGAGTTTTTTCATAATCAGTTGCGAGATCATAATTTTTATCTGCAATGGGATTAAGAGTTTTCTTTTGGAAGTTGATTAGGACCTTTCATTCATTCATCAAAAATCAGGTTATAATAAGAAAAATTTTCTGAGGCCTCAACTTGCCCAAAGGGAAACTAGCTATGTTGGCGATCGGAAGACATTATAAACCAACCAAAAACAAAATGTCTTGATTCTATCAAATTTGGCTAGATAAGTCGTATTGTCTAAATCCCATCATAAGTTTATCTTTCTAATTCTAAACCTTCCTATCGCTATGAACTTCATCAAAATTAAACAAAAACTGAACTATTGACAGACATAACAAGAAAGAAACTAGTCCTCAGAGGACTCAATAGGATTTAAGTCTTTAGCATTGGACCTGGGAATTTCAGAGTGTTGTGGCCTCCAGAGAAGCTGATCAATTCTGCCCATACGGACATTCTGTTGTTGAACTTGAAACTGCAAGAGATTAAAGTATTTTTTACTTTCTTGGAGGGAATGATCAATATACATAAAATCTGAAGTATGCATTATGGATTTTTCCACTAGATGTTTCATCATCCAATATAGATGGATGGTTTTCTTGTGTTGAGATACTTTGCCTCTAGTATTTCCAGCATCGACAACTAGAAGTTCACTGTCCAAATATGTTTCCTCTTCTCTACTTGGCGGGTGAGGGTCTCTTCCCACCCCGCAATTATCTTTCTAACACAATGGGACTAAGAGTAATATATGTAAAAATTTATTTTGAATTTAAGGTTATACATTTTGAATTTTATTTTAAATAGAAAAACATAAAACAAAAAAAATATGATTGCTCATAAAAACAAATATTATAAAAAAAAATTAAATATTTATAGAATATTTTATTTTGAAATGAGTTATGGTTTTTGGGAAAGTGGTATTAAGAAATAAAGAAGGAAATATTTTTAACTTCCATGAGGCTAAAAATATCTTATGCGACAGATTACTTCTTCATATGGCTCTTGTATTCAGCCCTTTTCCTGTGAAGTTTTACAATAAACGCTCCCAGATTCTTGAAAAAATTTGTTGGAATCACGATTCCATGTCGCGAAACACATGGGGAGTGTTGAACCTAATGTTCAACAAACTCTTCGCTGAATAGATTATCCCAAGAGATAGCCCCTAGAATACCTGCATAATTTTCCCTATTGTCTTTGAAGGCCTCACATTCTAAAATCAATGTTTTTATGTTTCCACTTTTCCAGAAGAGAAAAAAATACATACTCTTTCCTCCGACATTTCTTTTAGCCTTTTCCAGTGCCCTGTTTCACAATGGAGTTGATGAGAATTAGCCCATAATTGAGCAATAAGAATTTTCGATCTCTAAGAAATATCGGCCCCTATGTATGTTTTTTGCTGATGATTATGAGTGGGGTTAAACTCTTCAATGTAGTACTTCTTCTTTCTCCCTAACTCTTTCTCCCAAGTACATTTGTGGAACTTATCCATAACAAATTTTTTTATCTCTTTACTATTTGTAGGACGCATGCTCAAGCAAATACCCCATTTACTGAACCATTTGTTATTTTTCCGCATCCAAGTCTTCTTTATTTTGCATAATCTGTCACTAAACACAATCTTAGACCATCTATGCTCTTTGATTTACTTAATTGTTTTCAAATACCTTATGACTCACACCATAACAATTTATTCAATAGGACAAACCCCTATTTTACTTAACAAGATAGCATAAGCAACTACACCTTTAATTTGGAATTTGTTTGTAATCAAACGCTTCTGAATTTTCTCAATTTGTTTCCATTGCATCTCGGTTGTGTTGCTGGCCCACAGTTCACAACCATAGAGAATCATGGAATCACTAGAAGCCCAAAAAGAGTTAGAGTGGCTTTCCAATCCCACAACTCTGCCTCTCTACACCTGTTTTGAAGAGAATAAAATGATTTCCAACCCACTAAAGTTATTTTCTTTCTACAACCATCCCAACTTAAATGTATGATGAAGTCAGTTCCGAGGTATTTGTACTCTACAACTTCTTCCAAAATGCTGCCTTCAAAGTAGAAATTATGTCGGTTATTCTTTCTTTTGTTAGATAAAACCACTACTTTCGTTTTGCTAATATTGACTTGCATCCCCACCCTTCTATAAAATTTCTCAAGGGAGCGTAAGTGTTCTTTCAAACCAAGAGTCGATTTAGAAATTAGTGTAAGGTCATCTGCATACAAAATAAGCCTTATAACGAACTTTCCCAAATGGATACCGTCACCCCCTTGCGAATTTAGCCACTCTTGAAGCTTGTCAATATATAAACCAAAAAGGGTAGGAGACAATGGGCAACCTTGCTTGACCCCGATATCAATTCTAAAACTTTCATAAATTCTTGTTGAAGTTCTAATTTTGACTTTCACCTCTTTATACAGCCTATGCACAACTGCTCTCAAATTCTCGGGAACCCTAAGTTCCTCCATTCTGTGCCAAAGCTTATCCCCAGGAATCGTGTCAAAGGATTTTATGAAATCAACAAAGAAACTAAAAACTTCTTCCTTCTTTTCCCAAAATTTTTCAATGATGTGCCTTAAATTTATACAATGATCAACTGTGGAATGTTTAGGTCTAAAATCTGCTTTCCCTTTAGCACGTTTATCTCTTTCTTCTACCCACTTGCTGATTTTATTTTCTAATATGCTTCCAAATATCTTTGCAAAAAAGGGGTTTATCATTATGGTTCAACAATTGGAGGGATTATTGACATCACGACTCTTGAAAAGAGGTACTTCCATACTAGTTGTCCAATCTGTGGGGAATCCCTGCTGTATGATGTTGTTAAAAAATTTTGTGATGTGAGGTGAAAGAATTTTTAAGCCCCACTTTAGATACTCTTCTTGGAGTTCAGCTAAGTCTTTTGCTTTTCCAGCACCCAAATTCTTGATACCCATCTCTACCTCTTGCACCATGAAGATTTTTTTGTTTGTATTGACCAAGGGAGGAGGGTCAACCTTGGGATCCTGCTCATAAAGTTGTCTTGCATAGTCGAACCATTTAGAAGTTGTAATGTTGTTTTCAGTTTGCACCTTTTTCGGTTGGAGCTCCTTCCAAAATAATTTGGAGTTATTTTTCCCAAGGAAGATTAGTTTTCCTCTCCCCAAAACCATGAAATCAACCTTTTTCTTTCTTAATATCTTCTTGTAAGCTTTGAGATTTATGTTATCCTTTTCTGATTCCTTCCACATTCTCCTTACCTTTTTGCATTCCTCGTCAAACCAAACATTAAATCAACAAGTTTGCTTTGAATTAAATGTGTTAATTCATGACTATGAAGGCAATTAAATGATATTTCCTCCTTCTCGAAGAGCCTCTCTAGTGTTATTTTGAAGGTATTACAATTATGTGGAGTCAAAAGAATTATGCCCTTTGGTGGATTTTTTTAACACACTGAGTTTTTTACCATAATTTATTATTTCCGGTCCAAGAGAAACTTAAATAAATTGATTGTGATCTGATTTTAAGTCCCAAATTTGATCTCCAATCAACACTTCCTCCATTTTCTCACACAAACTATGTGAGAAAATTACATAATTTACTACTCCTGCTCCATCGTAAGTATTTCAAGTGAAATTTATGGACTTTTCCCATCTCGTCAAACGATTACAAATGACTAAATTGAAATCCCCACATAGTGTAAGCAATTGTTCTCCAAAGAGATTGTAGTATTTATCCTCTAAAATTCTTTCCCACTGATGATTACTCTCCTCTATAAGCCAAATAGGGTCATAGTATTCTTTACAACAAAGAATGCTAGCTTGTTCACTTGCAGTTCTAGCATTGAAATTCCCCACTGTAAGGATTTCACCTAGATGATAATATGTTGCAATATCTACTTTTAGGGCTGCAAAGGGATCTTCGTGGTAAAGTCCTCTACTTTTGTAGATTTTTGAAACTTGCGACGCAAAATAGCATGCTGGAATTCTGATGTGATTTCCATTTTCTGATATTTTAAGCCAGACAAATTACTTATTTGGGTCTTCTTTTTATAGCTAAAATAAACGACCTTCTTTTTCTCTCACTAATACCATGATACCGTCATGCCCTTTTCCATTCCCTACTGCCTTGTTCCACTCTACTATCTTCCAGTACCCTTCAAACAAAGATGTCTTGCACCCTTCATGCTCATGTGTTTCTATGAGGAAATTATGTCTCTACTTTTCGCAATAGGCCCTAACCCAAGTCCTCGTCTCCATGGGTAACCCCTGCAATTCCAACAAACTAATATTAAGGAAACTTAGGTACGACTTGATTGCTATTTTTTTTGACATGCAAGACGCACAGTTGAGTGTTTGCCCCTGGTTTCCCACACTAACCTTTCTTTCTCATTTCTTGCTGAAGAGTTTGCTTCCTCTTATTTGTTATTGTTTTGTTGCCTTGTTTTGGAAGGAGGTCCAAATTACGTTATCACAACTTTACTTTTATAAATCCATGCTCTCTTTCCCTCATCTCTTGCTACCCTAACTTGTGTCACTTCGTCCCTCCTTTCCTGTCTTACAGTTAAATCCTCTTGTAGAAAAAACTGAGAACCCCTCAAGAGCTTCTTCTTGCTTAGAATGATATCCTTATCACACAAGCTAGGCATGATGACTTTTATGGGCCTAGGTCTCTCACCGTTAAGCTTACCTACTCTCCATGCTTGGAATATTTGTCCTTTCCATTGAAGCTTTTCTTTCAAGAAGTCTCTTGCAATGTCAAGAGTGCATTCATTTTTCCCATAATCTTTCACCCCTTTAATAATTATGTTTGTTGCTCTATCTTGTCTTTCCTTGCTTTCTCTATCTTGCATGTTGTCAACCTGAATGTTTGTTTCTCCTTCCCTCTTAGAAGAATTGATAATAAATTGAGCCCATGGTATAGTAACAAAGCCTATTTATAATTTAATAATATGCATGGTAAAATGAGGATAAATATCCGTGGTTAAAAATCTTATTATATTGTAAGTATTAAGTTTTAATTTAAAATATGTTATAAAATTTAATTAAAATAAAATATTTATAAAGGATTTTGATTTTGAAATGAGTTATGGTTTTTGTGCATGTGGTATTCATAAGGTATTGATAAGTCATGGTATTGGTCCATGGTATTATAAAAAAGGATAAATTATTATGACATACAAACCTTTTTTTTAGATTTTTTTAATTTTTAATATAATTTCTATATATCTGAATTGAGAGTCATTACAAGGATTCATCATTTTCATCATCTTAAGTTTAGCGAGACCTTGGAAATTGAAAGGAAGTCTATCAATCATAATAAAGACAATTGTTGGAGTATTAGCAGTTGTTGGATCCATACCTTGTATTCTTAAATTTTTATAATATTTTTTTATTTTTTTATTTTTAATCAGAATTTCTAGTATTTATTTACTATTCATTTTTTTACCATATTATTTTATATTTTGAATTTAAATAATAAAATAGAGATAATTCATTATTTATATTTATATTTATATTTTATTTTTTCATTTTTTATTATTATTTTTAGTTTTATGGTTTAGAATAGTGAAATTTGAGTTTATTATTTTTATTTTGTTTATTTATTCATTTTATTTTTTATTTATTTATTTTCTTATTGCTATTTTTCACTTTTATTGTTTAAAATAATTAATTTTGACTTTTAATTAAAAAAATAATAATAATAATAATAAAATTGATTTAATTCTTTATTTATAGCTAATTTCCATCTACTACTTTATTTTAATAAAAAAATGTTTATTAATTAATGAAACTTTTTGGTCAAAACTAGTTGATATATTCTAACTAATAGAAAACATTTCTCTTTATCTATTTAAATTAATGTTGTGATCTATTTCTTCGTCCTGAGAATAAAATATAGTAAATGAGTTTTTTTACATGATTTTTACGAAAATATCTCTCAACATTCATAATTTTTATATCTAACAATTCAATTTAAAATCATATAAAAATACTCATTAACCAATTAAAATTAAAATAATAATAATTATTATTATTACATCTTAAAAAATTAAAGTTCATTTTTATTTTTTTTCAAAATTTGTAGTTTACTATTTATTATTATTAACTTTGACACTTTATAAAGTATGATGTAAAACTATAAGATGCAATATCCATGTGGGTTAAGTCAATTATATATATATATATATATATATATATATATATATATATATATATATATATATATATATATATATATATATATATATATATATATATATATATATCCAAAGTAAGCACATTTCAAAAAAATAAAACTTAAATAACAGTTTGGAAGGATATGTACTTATTAATGGAATTATTGATCAACCAAAAAAATCTTTAGTCGATTCAACAAAATAAATAACATTTATAATTTAATGAGTGGACATAAACAAAATTTAAACAATTATAAAATGGTTTAGTCTAATATATAGGCAAAATAAAAATTTTAACTAGAATTCATCAAAATCCAATAATACAATTTCAAGTTTTTTTTGGTTTAAAATACATTTTTGAATGCATAAATAGATTCAGCACCCCTAAAAACCCCTAGAGCACTCAAATTATGCAGATCAAACAATTTAAACTATTTTTTTTTTATATCTCTATCGAATTTTGATTAAAATTAACGAGAAAAAACATTGTAACAAAGATCATTTCATCTATAAATTAAACTACACCTTATAAAATTAATTTCCATTTGATATGCTTAAAATAAATTAATATAAGTAAAATTGATAAAAAAAACATCTACACTCTACTAAATTTATACACTAAATGACATTAAAATTATTGCTATAGTATCAAGAGAGTAAACTTATACACTAAATAACATTAAAATCATTACTATAATATGGAGGGAATTTAACTAAAAATATGTTACACAAAAGAAAATAGTCATTTCATATATATATATATATATATATATAATTTAAATATTAAATGATTAAACATTTACCAAATAATTATATCACTACATAGAAATAATAAATTATTAAAATTATTAAAAGATCTCTGGCTTCTATGATCCATCGATAAATTATGAAGAAATCTTTCGGTAATAATCACATTACAATGAACAAAGTCGACGTGTTTCGAACCAACCAGTGTGGTTCATCATCAGGACTAGGTGAGAGATCAGATCAGACGTTGAGTTTAAATAGATGTAGAAAAGGATAACAGCTAATTTTGACTTTGAAATTCATAACGGTTAGTTCTATTAATTTTAATTATTTAATTAAAACATCGTAACGGCTAGGTCAATTTAATAGTTTAATTTAAATATAAAAATCATTTTATTTGAATTAAAATCGTTAATTGATTATTCAAAAAACAAATAACAATAAATAAATAAATAATAAATAATAAAAATAAAATAATAAATATATATACATATGTATAAATTAAAAAATAAAAAAATAAAAAAATATATTAAAATTAAAAAATAAAAAATAAAAATAAATAAATAATAAATAATAAAAATAAAATAATAAATATATATACATATGTATAAATTAAAAAATAAAAAAATTAAAAAATATATTAAAATTAAAAAATAAAAAATAAAAATAAATAAATAATACATAAATAAAAAAATAAACAAATAAAAATAAAATAGAATAAAATAAAAATAAAAATAAAAATAAATAAATAAACAAATAAAAATAAATAAATAATATATATATATATATATATATAATAAAAATAAATAAATAAATAAATAAAAAGAATATAAAATAAATAAATAAAATAAAAAGTAAAATAAATAAAATAAAATAAAATTTTTATTAAGAATATAAGGCAAGAATCCAACACCTGCTTATATTCCAACCGTCATATTTATTGAGATTTACGAGCCTTTTTTCAATTTCAAGGGCCTCTCTTAACTTACGATGATGAAAGTGATCAATCCTGGCTAAGACCTTAGCCTCTTCAATGCAGATATGATGGTTAGTTTTTTCCACATGTTCAGCTAGGGCAGAGGTGCGGGACCTACCATGCCTAATGTCAGCTGCATGTTCACATATCCTTTGGCTAATGGACCTACCTGTTTCACCAATGTAAGGCGTCCCACAAGAACAAGGAATAAGGTAAACACCTTTTCCATCCCTAGGGTTCACCAAATATTTAACCGAGTTAAGAGAGCTGCGAATCGTGTTAAGGGGTTTGAAGGAAGTGGAAATCTTATGCTTCCTAAGAATCCTAGCAATCATATCAGTGGTACCCTGAATGAAAGGAAGCCTTACGTTGCAGAACCATTGATTAGGATCATTATTATTTTTAACTAAGGGACCTCTCTCTGCTTTAAGAAAATCTATAAGTCCTTGAGACTTACTATAACCATTAGAAAAAAAAACATTAAGGAGATGGGTCTTTTCTCCCTCAAGGTGACATTCATCAGAGATTCTCAACGCCCTAGTGGCTAAGGTGTTGAGGACGCCTAACTTTTGAGCAGGGAAATGATGAGAATCCGTGCGAAGATATTGCTTAGTGTGGGTTTTCTTACGAAAAACCTGATGAGAGAAAGAACCATCTTCCTTCCTACAAATAATAACGTCAAGGAAAGGGAGGCTCCCATCCTCCTCAAAATCCATCGTAAATTTTATGGAAGAAGATTGACTATTAAGATGAACGAAGAAACGATCAAGTTCTTCCTTACCATGAGGCCAGACGACACAAGTATCATCTACAAACCTTTTCCAAAGCTTAGGTTGGTGCAGAGCAGAGGAAAGTGCCTTGGATTCAAAGTCCTCCATAAAGAGATTAGCAACAATCGGGGAAAGGGGAGAACCCATAGCAACACCACAGGTTTGCTCATAAAACTCACCTTCAAAACTAAATAAAGTATAAGTTAAGCAAATCCCAACTAAAAAGGTTGTGTCAGGATCAGTGATCCGATTAATGACTTCCATGGCCTCCTTAATAGGGATATTGGTGAAAAGAGAGACGACATCAAAACTAACAAACCTATCTTCAGGCCCCATTTTAACACCCTTTAATTCATTAACAAAAGAAGCAGAATCTTTAACAAAGGAATCGATACGACCTACGAGAGGTTTTAGCTTAGAGGCTAAAAACTTAGCAAGAAGATAAGTTGGACTACCAATGGTGTTTATAATGGGCCGAAGGGGAGCACCATCCTTATGGATTTTGGGAAGACCATACATTCTCGGAGTAAGGGGATTGCTTTCAATCAACTTCTTGCTAAAAGAACCTACGGAGTTGCTTGACTTGATAGCATCAGCAACAGCTCTTGAGACATTTTTCAAGGAATTTATTAAAATTTCACAAAAACCATATCATGTACTAAAAATAAAAATAAAAACAAAAACAAAATAACAAAATAAATAAAAATAATAAATCATTAAAATTTCACAAAAACCATATTATATATTACAAACAAAAACAAAAACAAAAACAAAATAACCTAGTAAGAATATGCCAATAAAGTTGCTCAACAACCGAAATTTTTACATTAAAAACTTGGCCAATATCCTCTGGACAATAATAATATGCCAATTAGGACGGGAATTTCAGAATACAGGTGTTTGTACTTTCATTAAATAACACTTAAAAACCATAAATATCCTACTCCATAGATAAGATTTACGTAAAGTATCACCACTCTAATAAATTTAATATTGTAAAAGGTACATAATATAAATTTAATATTCTATAGTATGATTAGAGTGTTTTTTTTAATATTTTAAACCATTTTTAATTTTATTGAATTAATTGTAAACCACATCAAATTAGTCTAATCAGGTATATTGATGAATCAAAATTTATAAATTTAAATTTCAAAATTTCAAATTTAATTTTTAGTTTTTCAAACAAATAAATTTAATCTTTAATTTTACAAAAGTTTTAATAAACTTTCCAAATAATTTTTAAAATTTTATAAATTAATTAAAAGTCAAAGTATTTTGTCCGAAATTGATTACAATATACTATATTTTTTATGGATATAAAAGGAGTAATATTGTGTGCTTAACATATAAATGGAATTAAATTAGAAATATTATTAAAAAAAAACTATTTCAAAATAGTTATAATACACTAGTACAAATTGGCTAATTAATTACTAAAAGATGACTGAAATTTTCATATAAACCACTATTTTTTAGTTGGTGACTAGTAGTAGCTAATTTACAGTATCTTATAACTCGATGAAATTTTAGTCGTTTTTAGCTTAATCATTAATTGGTTGTCTCAATCTTATTATCTAGTAGTATATTTAGTAATAAATTTGGTCATTAATGTAGTCATTAATTGTCACAATTAATGACCAAATATACAAAAAAATATATTACTATATGATCGCCCGAAAAAACCAATTAATGACCAAAGAAATATGACCAAAATGTTGGTCATGTTATAAGATACAGTAAATTAGCTACTAATAGTCATATATATGAAAATTCTAGTCATCGTTTGAAACCAATTAATGACCAAAAAAATATGACTAAATTTTGGTCATGTTATAAGATATTGTAAATTAGCTACTAATAGCATATATATGTAAAATTTAGACGTCATTTTTAATCACAAATTTATCATTTGCAGTAGTCATTTATCTTTTTTTGTAATTTCATATTCATTATATAAACGACTAATTTAGTAGTTTATATTCATTTCATTTACTTTTATTAATAATCATTATAAATGAATAATTTAATCATATATTCATTTTATTTGTGTTCATCATTAATCAATATAAAGTATTAATTTATTAGTTTTAGATTGATTTTATGTGCTCCTTATTAATCGACGTAAATTAATTTGTATGATTTTACGACTAAATTTTAAAAATGTCATAAAATGTGCATGTTCATCTAATATGAAAACACAAAGTTGCATATGTTAATTACAATACTAAATAATATCAAGTGCAACTATAAATAATTTCATCCGTATAAATAATATTATATTAAATATTAAAGTATTACAATATGAGTTTCCAACTTAATATTGGTTGGACTACAATTTACACATTATCATCACTTCAAAATATTATCATTGTGTTGCCAAGACATTGCAGGTGAATTCACCAACTCTGAAGACTTGACCATCAGTCTTTATGTGTGTGTCTTGTGCAGAATTTTGTCTCTAAGGGTATCACTAGACCAGTTCTATTTTCTCTCTCTTTTTTCATTTTTTTCTCTAGTGTTAGTTCTCTCCTCTTTTTTCAATTCTTGCTTCTTACCATCAATATTGAGTTCTTTTTCTGAAAACAAAAGAAGATACAAATGAGAGTGTAAGACATAAAAGACAATAAACACAAGAATATAAACTAAATTATACTATAAAGAGTTTATACGAGATATACCTCAACATCAGAAATGTCAAAGCCAGTTTTCCCCATACAAGCAAGAAACTCGAACACGTTTTCTTTGGTTGGGCAATAGTGGCCACTATAATGTGACCATATGACTTGTATAAACAAAGAAAATAAAATGTCACCATAGAAAATAACACCTTAATAACTTAGTATTCAACCTTCAGGGAAAGTTTAGGCACAATCATATCAACTAAGTTATATGCTAAAAATCTCAAGCAAGAGATAACTTGTGAAAACAAATAATATGAGGTGTAATATTAATCCTTGTCATTTTATTCGCAAAAACATTTCATTTTCTAACATGTGAACTTGTTCAAGTATAAAAACAACATGTGCTGAAATAAAAACATGAAAGTAAACTTTTCTGATAGTCATGAAAATATTTTAACACAAAATAGTAATAAGGATTCCAATCAATATCGTGCAATACAAATTTCATCTTCAAGCTTTGGTTGTTGTTTAAATGGACATGATACCAAGTATTTTCAATTTCATAGTTAAAAGACAAAATTAAATAAAAAGATGCGTTCAAATTACAATCAAAAAATAAAGAGAGGATATCATGGAATGGACATTACAATTATAAAAAAATTGTTTACCTATCCATTGATGTCTTGTATGGAATTCCTAAAAAAATTTCTTTCCCAAAAAACCATGAGGTGAAAGAATCACAACATTAAAACCCATAATAATCCCTACTAGAAACATTTCCAAAGTCGATGGCTCATGTGCCTGAATGATATCTAAACAAATCAATCATATCTAAGACATGCTCTGCATTGTCTCCCCGTCCCTTTTCCAATCATATTTCCTGTAACCTGTCCACAACAGAGTCAGGTAACAATCAAACGAAGGCATTGACATTTGTATTTGTCTTTTATATCTATAAAATCTAAATATGATTTTTTTTGGGAACATATTAATTCATATTTAAATCCTTCTTGACATATGAGAAGGTATCAATCAAGTAGGACATCAGAAACATCGACCTCAATGAGGTCCTCAAACAATTTCTACAATATCAATATTTTTCTTACTGTGATATCTTAGGTAGAAAAAAGAACATATCTGCAAAAGAAAAATCCACATATTACTTATGTTCAAACTCTGTATATGGTGTATTATTAGGCATATTTTTAAGATGTTCCTCTATCTTTACCAAAGAGAATTGTAGCTTGGTTAAACTCAGTATCATTTCATTCAACATAAATTTTTGTAAGATAAATTTCACACATTATTCTTTCCCATTTCTCAACATGCTACATATGATAAATTGAAATTCACATAAAACCAAGAGAAAACACTTTTCTAACCAAAAGAAACAAGCAGTGTCTCTAATAAAACTTCATTCTAATATCAACAGATGAAAAGAGAGTGGACCATTTTTGTTGCTTGGCTTTTCTTGTTTTGTTGTCAAAGTTCTCGAGCTTCAAGAACAAAAAAATGTAAGGGAAGTTGTAAATGTGAAAAAAATTATGTTGACCTTTGTAGACTTCTTCAAAATGATGTAAAATAGCCACTATTGGTTTCTTTTCACTTTGTAGACTTCTTCAAAGTGAACAAAACTTTAATTCCCATCATTCCTTCTCACTTTGTAGACTTCTTCAAAGTGAACAAAACTTTAATTCCCATCATTCCTTCTAAGTACACAAGCAACATTGT
The DNA here is from genome assembly GCA_034641835.2 of Pinus albicaulis. Taxonomy (NCBI): domain Eukaryota; kingdom Viridiplantae; phylum Streptophyta; class Pinopsida; order Pinales; family Pinaceae; genus Pinus; species Pinus albicaulis. The sequence continues at coordinate 632,912 of JAXQQM020068953.1, read as the reverse complement.
TAAGTGTTAGTCATGTTTATTATGTTAAAATGTACTTTAAACATAAAGGATATATTTCATGAAGTTACTATATGACATTTAAAATATAAATTAAAAATTAAAAATAATAATATTTATTTTAAGAAAAATATTTTAATATTTATTTTAAGAAAAATATTTTAATATTTATTTTATATACATATATGAAAATGTTCTAGAACCATATGGACTTTCTCCTTTCACTTGTCTCATATTAAACATTCCATACCCAAAGATGCATCCCACTGGTACATAGAGAATTCCATGGTGAACCAGTTGTGTTATAGCTATCAATTTTCATGTTGATAGAAACATATCATGAGATGTAAAAAATAAAGTGAAAATATGGAACAAATGTTCAAGAAAACAAAGCTAAGTGCCTTTATGAAAAAGAAACAAATCCATTCTCCAAAAATCCCAACACTAGGGTGTGATCCAGGAAGGTAATTCTTGTATGGTATGCAAAAGATGCATTTTGATGTCACTTGTGCCCAAAATAGGGCAGGAGTTGGTGTTACTTTAAAAACCACGTTTGTGCCCAAAATTGGCTAGAGTTGGTGTTGTCTTGAAATCCTTACTAGAGAATTGAAATCATTCTATATGATATTTCAATTTGAATGCACCAATAATGTCCCAAATTATGAAGCCTCTATATTTTTTATGCAACAAGAACAAGAAAATTTTAGCTCCCTCCCCATTATTGGGTTTGTGTTATATTCTTTCCACGACTAGAAGCATGTGCGAAGCGGGGGGAAAGAGGGGGGTGGAATCCCCCCTTCGCTTGCACCGAGCATAGAAAGGGGATCACAGGGGGGGTGACAACATCCCATGAAAAAAAAATTGGACCCTATTTTAGCTGGGTAGACCCACCTGTTAGTCATCAATTTGTTCACCTGTTGATGATGACTAGTTGTTAAAGCCAAGTTTTCTAGCAGCTGATCTCCAATTTGTCAAAATTTTCAGCTAGAAAACACCCATAAAATTTTTTCCCTCCTACCTTTTCAATCAACCCATGATGAGATAAAACCTAATTGTCATGCCCCATCTAGTCTTAGTCATACAAACTTGTCCATCAGCTCCAAAGAGAATACTCCAAATCTGTCAAAAAAGTCTCCCCTAAGTTAGGTAGTGGCGCTTTAGGCATTCCTCCCTTGGCAAACTATCCTAAAGCCAAAAGAACCTCTGTCTAATATCAGCCAGTCATAGATAACCTTCCTATTCTGCAAATTAAGCTTGATACACTCTTAAGTCGCGCCACTAACAAACCTTGATGTCTCAGCAGCGCATTTGCCACAAGTAAAACTGATATTAGGTGGATTTACAGTGTTTCAATGTCTTTTTCAAAAGAATAAGTGTACCAGTGTTCCAGAATACATTATTAAACTTAACATTAGAATACAACTGCTTCTCATGTGGTTTTGAGCCTGGGATGCAAGTATTGGTCAGAGGTAATTCAATGAACTCCTGCAAACACAGTCAAAAGGTTACTGACCTATGAATAGCAACTAATACTCTGCAGATACAGGTCAGGTTTCTTCTAATGTCTAAATATGCATAAGGGTATTTTAACAATAAGATTACATATCTTAGAGAGTGCCCCTCATGGCATATTGTCAAATTTTCACTTTTATTTACTTAACTGTGAATAGGCACTACAAGGAAAGATGACATAGTTTGACAAATAGATGAAATAGCATCATTGTAAAACCTCCTCCAAACATGAGCAGAGGGTTGGATGACTGTGCAAAACCTCCTCCAAATATGAGCAACTGGTTATTTCATTGGTTGAAAACCTCCTCCAAATATGAGCAGATGGTTAGGTCATTGGTTTAAAACCTCCTTCATTTAACAAGCAGAGGGTTTGGAAATGTGATAAAGGCCTCCTTCATTTAACAAGCAGAGGGCCAAGAATAGAGGTATGGCCTCATTTAAGGGCACAAGGCTAAAAATGCTGCAAATATCCTTAAAAAACTTGTTTTACACCTTTTCTCCAATAGATGAAAACCACTAACACAGCAATGGTGTTTCAAAGATTGATTATATGGTTTCACTAATTGAAAGGTAGAGTTTAAGTGCAGTGGGAAACAATTGAAGGCTTATGAATAGAAATTTTTTGTCAAGCATAGGCCAAGTAGTGAGGTTTTGATGTTCAAAGAAGCTTTGCTTTTCCTGTCCATGAAGATATTTTTCAAAAACTCATCAAAATTGACAAGAAGGTAGCCTAAGCCTTGCTTCTGAAGCAGACTTTGCAAATAAACACATAGAGACAATATGTGTAAAAAGGATATGACAAGTGTTTTAAATTCAGAGACAACACTCAAAGCAAATGAAACATACTACTATCATAAACTAAGACCTTGTTATGAAGCATGTGAAAAAACCATTGTTGTCGCATATGATTGCAGGAAGGGTCTTTAAAGGATTTCCTTTTTGATAAGCAGATGTTTTCCAAACCTAGGTGAATGCAACGAAGTTTTCACCCACAGTCAAAGAGAAATATCATTCAAAAGATGCATCTACAATCATTAATATGGTTTTGAGCAAGTTTTCTTTTAAAGAACAGATATAGGCAAACAATGACAGGGTTGCTGACTTTGTGAAGTTTTTTCCTTTAAAGGACAGAGATAGAGAGACAATGAAAAATATTTTGGCCTTGAGATGACTTCTTCGCATTGGGAAGGGTCATATCTATGAATACTTTAAAAATAGCATCCACAACATTTTGTCATAAACTTGTTCGAAAATCAGGTTTCATGATTTCTAAAAAGGTGATGAAAGGATAAAAAATAGCATGTTGAGTTTTTTATAACAAGAATCTTCTCAAAGGGCATTCAAACCCTTACGAAACAAACACAAATTTTTTCAAATTTTTCATCTTTAAAGGCATAATTTGGCTATTGCAATGTCTCATTTGCAAGTTTCAAACCACAAACAAGCGCTCCCTTAGTTCTTTCACCGAAGAAGCAAGTAATTTCAGCAGTTTTTTCAGAGTTTGAAGCCTTGAAACTTGCGCGGCACGCCTATAAAAGCACACGAAGAGATTGGGAGAGGAAATAAAAAAGGCTATAACGATCGCGTGGCGTGCCTGTAGCACCGTTCACCCACCGCCCGAGGCCGACCCGACTGCCTTTCCATTGCACGACGCTCTTCTTTGTGAATGTGCCGCTCACCCAAACACCTCCAAAAAACTCTGTGGAGTTGCCCCAATCAATAAAACAAGGTATTTAAGCTTTCCTTCGAGGTATTCTACTTCTCCTCTTGGAAAAATTCGAAGATTAAAAGGGTGTTTGCTGCGTTTTTTTTCCTTAAGAGAGAATTAGTGCCTTTGAAACCATTTCATCACTTAAAAACATGATATAGACATTGGTATATAAGACAGAGTTTTGTAAAAATTGGAAAAAAACTTTCTTATGTTTGGAGGTCTCGAATTAAATTGGACAATGTCTTAACAATGGCCTTAAGGGCAGTTTGTCAGTTAAAAAGCACCAGAGAGAGATATAGTGATTAGACGGTAGGGTTTTTGAGAAAACTCAAAGGTTTTTGTTGCTATGATTGTCACACACCATTACAATGTTAGGTGGATGTTTTAAACAATCTTAAAGGACCCTAACTACCTTTAAGAACAGTGATAGCCCACAGATAAAACAAGAGCAGACTCTGTTTGGAGTTCCAAAGGGAAAATAGTGATGCTAATTTGAAAACTTGGTCATATAAAGAGTCCTCTTTGTATGGTGAAACAGTGAAACCTAGTGCAGCCTCCATAGTTCCAAAAAAAATAGAGTATGTTGTAAAGGTCTTTTAAATCAGTTGGAGGGTGATTTGTTTTACTTTGTGAAGAATAGTGAACAACAAAAGAAAGGTGTTTGGAAGAAAAAGTGTTTTTGTTAAAACACAAGATATTCTTTCTTCACCAATAAACCACAAACATATATTTTCAGAGTTATTTTCCCAAGCATATCGATAAGTTGATTTTATTTCATTTGACAAATACTTGTTGATTGGAATCAAAGAGGACAAACAGTGACTTATAAGGAGGACAGAGGTGTTCTTGAGAAGCCATTTCAAGGACCATTTGAGACAACTTGTTTTTGTTAGTCAGCAAAGAATATTCAAAACAAAATGCCTGCCAGGCAAGATAGTAGAAGTGGCCTTCTCAGGAGGTTTGAGCCTGTTTCAACTGAAGAGGTAAATGTTCATCCATCAGTCTTGTTTAAATTTCATGAGGTTGGATGTATAGAGTTTTGTCAAAGGGTGCAGGAGGTGAAAAGCTATTCCCCTTTGACACATCTTTGTGCTTTGAGATTTCAAGGGAAACACTTTCAGCTGGCGGGCTTGGATTTTAAGTTCTCTCCTAGGTCCATTTCCAAGGCGACCAAAATCCCTTATGTCGGAGAGAAGTGGTTTAAACAAAGCCATCTAGACTCAGAAAATTACAAACCTTTTTTGAAGCCTGAGCATAGAGATACATGTCCATCCATATTTCCCTTCTCATATTTGTTGACTAGTTATGCCCCCCTCATGAAGATAATCATTAAATACTTCACTTGCGGGGAAGGTTCTCCCAGGTCTATGCTTACCATGTCCGGTTGCTCATGCATTTCACTAGAGCCAAATTGTTAAATCTCCCTTTCTTCCTCCATAGAAGTATTGAAACAATGGCCTCCACTTTTCAGAAAAAAACTTCCTTCTTAGCAGTCAGCTTGCCTTTTCCATCATTCTCTCATCAAGGTTATCATTCTTCATCATCTTGAGAAGAAGGAAATCTCTTGGGACACTTTCATTGCACATCCAGATTTCGCCACTGTTCTGTCATTCCATACATCTCCTTCACCTTCCACTCACCATCCTTCACCTTCTTCAAGCAAGCCCATTCCCAAGAAGCTCAAATTTCCCATTGAAAAAGAAGAAGAGCATGAGCAAGGGGAAGAAGAGCATGATGAGGAAGAAGAGCATGAGCAAGGGGAAGAAGAGCATGATGAACAACAACATGATGAGGAAGGGTAGCAAGGGGAAGAAGAACATGATGAATAGAAGCATGATGAAGAGGAGGAACAGCATGATGAAGAGGAGGAACAGCAGGATGAAGAAGGGCAGCAAAGTGAAAAAGAACACAGTAAGGAATAGCAGCAAGGTGAAGAGCATCACAGTGATAATATGCAGCACAGTAATGAAGAGAAGCGCCATGAGGAAAATCAAAATAGTGAGGAGGGAAATGATGAGGAGATTGAGAATTTTGATGAGGATATTGGTAGCCCTCACAGCAACAAAAAAGTTGAAGATGAAGCCCAAAACATTGAAGAGACAGAGCCTCAAATTCCTAGAGACAACAAAGGCAAGAGTAAAGAGGGTAGCCCTCAAAAATACATGCAAGAAGGCAGTCAAAGCATCCATGAAGGAACTCAAAACAGTGGCAAGAATGATGAGGAAAGTAACAAGCGAAAAGAGCCAATAGAGCATGTGCTAACTGCCTCTCCTAGGCAAGGGGCCATGCTTTCTTCCCCAAAAGTGGCCAAGCCCCAGACATCAAGGAAAAGGGTGCCTAAAACTATAACTCCAAATGTTACTAGGGCCCTTCGAAGCAAGGGGAAATTGCCCAAGAAGCCCATTGTCGAATTACCCAAGAGGAGGAAGACCAAGAAGGCTACCCAAAGCAAGGGAAAGGAGAAAGAAGAAAGCATCCATGAAAAGGAGAGAGACTTTGACATAATTCAAATCCAAAGTGATGATAGCGATAATGAGGCCCGAATCCTAGAGACTCTCCTGATCAATAGAGAAAGCCAAATTGATGCTTTGAGGGCAAATCTAGAGAGGGCTAAAAACTTCAATCACTTTTTGCAAATACAAATAAACCGATGAGTGTCCACATGGTGGTTTATGAGACATGAGCCATCAAATACAAAAAAGAGGCCTCCAAGGCGCAAGTTAGATTGGAAAAACTCATGGGTGAGTTCAATGATAGCGAAGATGAAGATCAGCCCAGGAGAAAGAGGCCAAGAACCATGGGACTCAAAAGAGCCCTTGAGAAACAAAAGGAGGAAGAAGTTGCCCTTCTCCAATCTATTCCTCTCACTACTTTGTTCACCCAAGAGATAGAGAAAAATCGAGAACCATGGCTCTAGAGGGTGAATGATCACTTGGAAAAGAAGTTGGAGAATGCCAATAGAGATTTGGACCTTCAAATGAGGATGACTGGGCACTATAAGAAGCTCAATCAGTTTGCCCGGCGGAAATTGAAGGCCACACAGGAAAAACTCAAGGAAGCTCAAAGGAGGAGCCCGACACCAAAATTGAAGAAAGACACCTCAAAGCTCCAAATTTTGGCCTCAGCTTCACAGCATGTTTCTGAAAACCCTTGCGGGTCATTCTCCCCAAAATTGGGTGAAATTCAACAAGTTTTGGTTTTTTGTCATTTTTGGGTTTTTGGCTAAAACTCATGGGAATGGCCATTTCTGTTTGGGGCATCCTAAAAGAATGAAAATGGTATCATTGGATGCCATAATTTCAGGGGAATATACTCAACGATTTTTAGATCAATTGAAGATGATTTTCTCCCCCAAAATGGCAAAAAACACTCACTTTTTCCACACTATGCCCCGTTTATCAGCAAGGTCTATTTTTTGGGTTTTTACACATAGGTCAGTTTTTGAGAGGCTTCCAATGATCAGTTTGGAGGAAAATAAGAATTTTCAGAAAATAGACATTTAGAGCTTTCCAAAAATCCATCACGAGCCTCATTTTGACATCAAGAAGGCATCCAAAAGTTGTCCTCAAGACAAAGGAATTTCTGCTGATATATTTCTTAAGTATTTTTGTAAAAAATGAACCTTTCTAAAGTGAATTTTCCTCATGTTTGTTTAGCTATTTTTGGGCATGATTAGTTATGAAAAGTCAATATATTTTCCTTTTTTATAATTTTTTGAGATATTTTATTAGATATTTTGTGCCTTGGGCTTAGGACAAAATCAAATATTTTGGATAGGCCAATGAGATTGCAAGTTGAACTAGGAGGTTTTCCCTCATCTTGGCCTATATATTCCAAAGGATTTCATTGTAAATAATGCTAAACTTGATGAATAGAAGCAATATATGGTTATACAAGCTTGGAAGAAATACTTGTCTCATGCATTGGAGAGTTTCTTGAGTGCTTTTGGACGATGAAAGAGGACTGTTGTTGGATTCCATGACTTGGTAGAATGGTATAGTGTCCCTCTCTGTTATGCTTCTTAGTTTTCATTCATAATTCCATGTTCTTTCTTGCTATAAGACAATAGAGAATATATTTGAGACATGCCCTTGGAGGCACCTCAAATTTCCTGTTTCTTTATAGCTTCTATGTTTTCTTCCTTCTTAGTCATATCAAATAATCCTTGATTGCTCTTTGATAATTGAAGAAATTGTTTGCTTGTTTCATTTATGGTTTTATGCATGCTAAGTATGATTCACGGTATGCCCTGCTTACTCATGGCTAGTCATATTTCCACCTCTGAAACCTTTCTTTGATTGATTAGATTGTCATTTTTTGAACCAAGGAGGTCTTGTACTGATCTTGCCCTTTGCCTAAAACTATCCAATCTTGCTTCAAAGTGCCCAATAGCTTGAAATAATATGCTTAGGTGTTTCCTCATAGTGATTTGAGTTGTTTGTTTGTCTTAAATGTATTTCCCAAAAGTCTGATAGCCATTTCCTAAAGTTAGAGAATCATATATCTCTATGCATGGCTTGAATGCTTATTTCTATGCATTGATCAGTTTATAGTTACATTTCTCATGATGAATGGTTAGCCCTACCATGTTTATGTCAGCTATTGAACTATTTGTGTTGGAAATCCTTTGTTATTCACAAATTTAGTGTCCATCCCACTCCATTTTACCCAAAGATCCATTTCAACTCGAATCAAATCAGCCCTTCAACAACTTTGTATCACCATCTGAAAGCTTTCTTGACCTCTTTGACCCCATAGCCCTGTTGATCTGACATCTTTTTACCTATCTTAGTCTTTGATCAATTCATCCCTCACAAACCTTAAAACCAAAACCAAACACCTACTTCATAACTAGCCTAAAATCAGAAACACAAGAAGCAAAACACATAGATATCCCTTACACAAATAGAGAGAGCCCTCTCTGAGTCCAGGAAGGCTAGGTCCTTGGGCTCCAAAGACTGGTTTTATATTACACTGTCATTTGGTTTGCCAATCAGCCAAATCACAGGACCCTAACACCGCCTATGATTTTTTGCATGGGTTTTCACGTGGTTTTGGGCATGATGGTTTTCTGCCCCTGGTATTTTGTAAATCTGGTCAAGGGAACTACGGTTATGTTCTAATCCATGGTTAATGGATTGGGGTTTATGAATGCTTCAGCATGTATACATATGTTTTGTAACACTAAAAGGAATATAAGGAAAAATAAAGATGGTAGTCCCGATTTGGGATCTAGGGGAAAAATCTTTGTGTATTTTTTTTATGCTTTATTCTCTTGCTATTGTTTATTTTCTGTTTTAAAATTCATTTGCCGATAATTTCTTTACAGAGTTAAAACCTACACCCACCACCACAAAAACATAATTGTATATAGGGTTATATGGATAGAAATTTTTGAAAGTGATATGAACAAATTCATTTTTGACAAAATTTATGATCAGCTTGACTGGTTTTGGAAAGGAACTGAATGTGTTATATTGGAAAATCTTGTTTTGACAATTTTGCACTCCTACAATATTTTTATATTTTATTGCAATTGTGGCTAGAAATATACATTAATGTTTGAGGGTTTGAAAATTGTTACATGTTATGTGATCCTTGCTTATCTATGATCATTTGGGTTATAAGGAGAAGCCATCAAAGTGGCATATAGTGACAAAAAAAAGGAAGCTAGAAAACTAAATGCTTAGCGAAGAAATCAACTAAACAATTTCTAGAAGTGAAAATGATGATTGAATATTTAGAAAATATGATCCCTAGATGGATATCAGAGGACATTATAAACAAACATTTCTTGCAAAAAAAACATCAAGGAAAACTAAATACTCAGTGAAGAAATCAACTAAAAAAATTCTACAAATGAAAATGGTTATTGAAGATTTAGAAAATATGATCCTCAGATGAGCATCAGAGGACATTATAAACAAAAAATTATTGAAAAACAAGCATCAGGGAAATGGGACAAATATTGGAGGCATAAGAGCTTAGGATGTTTGTGCATTGCCTATGTATTCCACTTGTTTCAGTAAGTGTGGGAAAAGTAATTAAACAAGGTAATCTGACATTTTTACCTTATTTCGATACATGCCTTTTGTTTGTTGGAACTGATGGTGTTGTGGAGAAGTTGGTTATTTTAAATCATAATAATGAGAACTCAAGTGTATTTATTGAAGGGATTTCATGAAAAAAATTTGGAAGACCGTTTTTGCTAATGTTACGCGGTGGCAAGCTATCATAGTTTTAGCAGTCACAAAAATCTAAGTGGGTTGGAAATGAGTTGCTTCAAAAATAAGAGATTTTCTTGGATGGAAACCTTCTCTTTCACAAGTTACTAGAACCTATGATTCACACCTTGATTAATTTGTCGCCTATCCTAGAACAAATTTTCTTGGATCCTCAATTCTTTTCTAAAAAAATTTAGCAGTGGTTTTTCCAAATTGTTGCATTAGTGTAGGCTCACTACTTTGGGTAACTTAACTGGTGATAAGAATTTTCAAAGTTAATAACCATAATCTTTGTGTTCAATCTAAAGATTCAAGAAGAAAAAGGATTTCCTTTCAATGATGGATTAACAGTTAGGGATTGATCCAGGAAGGTAATTCTTGTAGGGTATGCAAAAGATGCATTTTGATGTGGTTTGTGTCTAAATTAGGGTAGGAGTTGGTGTTACTTTTAAAACTAGGTTTGTGCCTAGAATTAGCTAGAGTGGGTATTGTATTGAAATCCTACTACATAATTTCAATCATTCTATATCGTATTTCAATTTAAATGCACCAATAATGTCCCAAATTATGAAGCCTTTGTGATTGGTCTACAAAAAGCACAAGAAATTTTCAGCTCCCTCCACACCACCACAAAAAAATAATTGGATATAGGGTTGTATGGCTACAAATGTGGAAAGTGATATGAAAATTTTCATTTTTGACCAAATTTATGATCACGTTGGACTAGTTTTAGAATGAACTTGAACTTGTTGTAGTGGACAATATTGTTTCTACCATTTTTCACTCCTACAATATGTTTCTATTTTGTTGAAAGGGGAGGCATAGATGCTAAGGAGCTGAGGTGGAGGTGGACGGGGGAGGTGGACGGGGTGGTTGTGGTGGTTAAGGAGGCTATCATGGTTGTAGAGGCAGTTTCACTAGCTGAACATGTTGGGGATGAGTTTGCTGGTTAAGTCATTTTTTTTGAGCCAAGACATTGTCAGGAAGGTTTCCTGGAAATGTTGTTGGCATACCATGAGGCAAAGGAGGTGCAAAAGAAATAGGTAAAGGATTATACTGGGAGGTAGGACTTTAACAGACATTGGATGTAGAAATTATTGTAAATACCTTATCACCAGAGGATGTTGGTGGAGGTAGTGAGATAGCTGGAGTAGGTTGAAAATGCATACCAAATATAAGATGATCAGTTGACGTTTGTGGATATGTCTGCACAACTTACAGCTTGTGGGGCTAAAAAGGGTGGAGGTGTGGGAGGAATAGGTGGAGGAGGTCTTGTTGAAACAATGGTCTCATTGGACATTCTAGAAGTAGTTGAGATACTATCCCATGGACTCATTTAAGTATCAAAAGGAGGGAAAGGACGAGTGGTTGTGGCAACGAAACCATAACTAGTTGTTCATTGTTCTTGATGGAACTATACAGGTGGAGGTGGAAAAAGAGGAACCCATAAGAGAGAATTAGTAGTGGATGGAGGTAATGGTGGTGCCACACTGATATTCATGTTTTTGCATGTCCCTTCCATCTAGTAATCTTTTAGAGAATTTTGTTTTTTATCTCTTCCAGGAAACAGTCAAACTACATTATTTGTAGCAGAGTTAAATTTTTGGAAAGGTGAACCTGGAGGAAGAGGAGGTTTGACATCACTTATGGAATGTATGTAAGAAGATGCATTGCTAATATTTTCTTCCACCACATGAGGAGTTACACCAGAAGGAACTGTTGGAGGTGGTCGCAAAGGTGGTAGTGGTGGTGCAAGTAAATGAAATTTTTATTCAAAATGGGGTTGGGTTACAGTTAACATCAGACCAAGACCTACCTGTGGTTGATTGGATCTATGATGAAGAATAGGGAAATTCACAGTCTGATATTCACCTGCTTTCATAACTCTCGATACAGATCTTTGATCATAAAATGATATTTTCATCTCTAGTGGATTAGATTTAATAGGTGTCTCATATAAATTAGATGTTATGGATATCAAATTTGGTATTATATTATCAAATTTCTCTCAAGGGAATGTTGTTTCTCCACTTGGACTTTGATTTCCTTTTCCTTTTTCTCTAGTAAGGCTTTCATGTTTGACAATACCACCCTCAGGTTGTGTAACATGGCCCCTAGAAACTGGGCCTATAGAATTAACTCCTTCAATTGTGTCCATTTTTGTGTCCTTGGTCACTCGAATAAAATGTGGAGAACTACCAGGGTGATGTTTTGCATCATTAACAAGAGATTCAGGTGAATTCTCTCCAGGTAAGTTCACTAGTGTATATGGTATAAATTCAGTAGACTGTGGGAACAACAACAAGTCGTCATATTCAAAAACAACTTCCAAAATAATATTGATTTCCTGTAAGTCATATTAAAGGTGAGAATTCAATTCTCTAGATTTAGTATTTTTAACAACACTGATCTTAGTCCTAGGTGGCAATGTTTCCACAAGTTTCTGTAGGTCTCCACCCACTGAAGCTACTGGCTATTGGAATTCCTGTTGTCTAGCTATAAAATCATCCACATGAATAGATGGTGGTCTGCCACTAGTAGACCCTCCACACTGAACATTAAAAACAATGGATTTTCTACTCATACCATCATTTTTTCTCTCTCTCACAACATAATAATCAACATGCATAGAAGGTGGTCTACTAGTATTATCTTTTTGCTACCAAAATGTATCTCTTATGGTTGAACCAGATGATGAAACAATTGTACCTCATGTATGAACAAAAAAGCCAGTGGCTTTTCCTTTTTCCACATCTCTTGAACCAATGCCATCTACTCTCTGATTCCTATTTGGGCCATCCACAAAATCTAATTTTCTCTTTAATCGGGACACAGGCAATGTAGGCCTATCTGGTGATGAAATTGGGCACTCCCACATAAAATTGTCTGAAATACACCCTACAAAATCATAATCATCAATTGTTTCAATAATCTGGATTGATTCTTTGGTTTTTTCATAGGAGGGTGTTGACTCTTTTGCAATATTCATTAGGATTAAATGATCTATGAGATGACAACTCCCAACATGAAAATTGTAAGCTCAGTTGCAGAAGATGGAAGCTCCCTTTTTGGCACTATCTCTGACAGTTGAATTATACCTATAGGTTTCTTTAACAAAAAAAATCATTGATCTAACATTTCTCCTAGTCTTCCATCATAAACTGTTAGTTAGTAGAAATAAATAATGACAAGAAAGAACTAGATTGAAATGAAACATGCTTAAAGAAACACATTATATTCAAGGTGTGTTACCTGCTCTAAGGTATTCCTTGTGTGCAAGGAAACATTTCTACTACGGCCATTTATTTTCTTTGTAAGAAGGTCCATCATGGAAAATACATATTTCAAATTTTATTCAATTTGATGGTTTTATGACCCAAAATCAAGTCCAAAAAGAGACTTCAAGGCTACAAAATCATGTGCACTGCATGTTTGGCTAATGGCATTATGGATTATGAGTATCTATTAATCGGGAAAAAATAGTTAACTATCTCATGTTCGAATCTACATAGCACATACTGCAAAGATTAATAGTCTATGTGGTTTTTTTGATGTAATGGAAAACATCTGATGCAATCTAGATAGCACATACAACGAGGATATGCAACAAAAATAATGTGATAGAAAATTTAGAGGATGCCGGATTATAATAGATTGAAAAATGGGTAAATACGGCAAGATGAATAAGGGTAGACATTTAATCAACTTGAACCCCATCAAGGATAACATCTTTTGTCGATCTGACAAAGAACATTTTTTTATTATTTCCTTCAAACTATATTTTTTTGTAAGAGTAGGTGCTCCCATGTTTCCTCGTAATTTTCTCCAAACATGACGTTCTTGATTAGATAATTGCTAATTGGCACAACATAAATCTATTGTTATGCTGAAATACATTGCCTAAAACTGTTAAGAGAAGCTCAAGAATTTTTTTCCAACAAGCAAGAAATATATACAAGGCCAAACATAATAGTTGAATATTCTAAAATTTCTGAAATATGAAATGCATATTTGAATTCTATAATTGAATCTTGAAAAATTTGATGAGGAAGACAACACTGAAATATTCCCAGAAAAATCTCAAACAGAAACTTACTATTCGCTTTAAATAAGTTTCAGTACATTTTCTCGAGGTGTTGACACCAACTCAAGCCAAAGAATATTTAACAGCAATATGGATGTTGCACTTAACCAAGTTTTCCAACTCTCTTATATTAACTGCGACAGTCAGTTCTAAAAAATATTTTTTGTTATAAGGTTTAAAAGAATATTTATTAGAAATATCAGTGTGAAAATTGTGATAGATGGAAGTCATGGCAATGGATGTATTCAAATGCTAATACATATCCAAATATTTAGTTATTTGGACTCTCTGCTATGAGAAAAAATTGATTTTGGAACCCAAGGAAATATCTCCTCAGATACTTTAACACTAGAAGTCATGACTCACTTTTCCCTAACCCTGTTTTTCAATTTCCTCTACTTCTCTCTTTACCTCAACAAAAAAATGACTATTTTCAACTCTTTTTTTTTTTCATCACATGGATATAACCCTATTCAAGTGATTGAGGGGGGGAAGAGTACTCCCTATATTTCCTCAGCCTCCCTATGTGTAGGTCGTGGCAGGTATCCCCTTAATCAAATTTCCACTTGCTTGCCATCATTTCCAAAGAGAGAATCCACCCTGAATGCCACTGAGATAGACCAAGTGATTAGCCAAAAGTGGCTACCCAAGGCTATCAGGATGGGAGCCAAATTCAAATTGATAGTAAGAAAGACCATGAACAATACTTCCTAGCATATAAACCCACTACCTTTGGAACATATAGTGAAATCCCTACAAATTTGACCAGGCCTGATTATTCTCTTTAGTGACAATTCTCTTTCCTTAAGCCATCACCAATTGAACTATATCAATGCCCACTCCTACCATAATAGTCCTGCTTAAATATTGTCTTTGAAGGAGGTAAGCAACATCAAGTTTCGTACATGGACAGTGATCCATAATGGCTCCAAGCCTCCACCACTCTCTTGCATGTCTCCAAATATCCCTCAGCCATGTCAAACATCCCTTCTTTTTTTACTTCCTCCAAACAAACATGAACATCCCTTTGTTGCCTCCCCATTAACTCGACAAAACGGAATGACCAATGCCATTCAAACTAATCATTTCTTAATCCAAAAAATGGAAGGATTCATGTCCACTTCTACCTACATTCAACATGGCGTCACAAGATAGCACTAACAGGATCATATTCAACACCCACTTTTATATGATTATAACATTGTAAGCAAGGCTGTAATAAAATTTCTCATACAAATTTTGAAATTACTGATCCAGGTCCATTATTATATTTTTTACAATAGAGGGTTTGAGTCCTATAAAATACTGGACAAACATAATTGCGTAATGAATATATTAGTGTAACTATACCAATGGGAATGGAAAAGAATCAAACATTAGTTTACTGATAAAATCAAATAGTAAATGTAGGAGTCATATAAAATATTGGACAAATAGAATTGCATAATAAACAGATCAATGTAACTATACCAATGGGAATGGAAAAGAAACAAACATTAGTTCACTGATAAAATCAAATATTCGGTGTAGGAGTAGGTAGTGAATGTGTTAGCCACCTATAAAATTTGTCATATCAAATGGTGGTTAAATCTCTTTTAGCCTTTAAGAAACAATTCATGTCCAAATTGTTAGTTCTTAAAGTCTTATGAAGATCTTTTACCCTCTAAGTTAATCTTCATTGTTGTTTCCCTCATTATCCAAGAGAACCTGCTGTTTGCCAAGAGAAAGACTACTTAAAAGGACCATTTTCCATCATTTTCACTCCTCCTTTCACTCATAAAACAATTCCATTGTTCATCCTTTTCCCTCCATAAAATCCCTCCATAAAACTTCATCTAACCCTCTAATTCATTCCAAACACCCTTTAAAACCATTTTTTCACCTTTCATTTGGTTTAAAAACTCTTAAGTATGAGGGGTTTCCACAGTGCATTATATTAGATATCATTTTGGGATTCAATTGCGTTAATTTAGTCATTCATCTATGACCATTTCCATGAGAGTTAGCCGTAACTGACTAATTTCTCATGATTTTTGAATATTCCACTTAGCACTCATTGCATCGGGTGATGTTCACAGGGGTGAGCATCACCCGATGTAATGAGTGCTAAGTGGACTATTCAAAAATCATGAGAAATTAGTCAATTACGGCTAACTCTCATGGAAATGGTCATAGATGAATGACTAAATTAACGCAGTTGAATCCCAAAATGATATCTAATATAATGCACTACGGAAACCCCTCATACTTAAAATACGAAGAGTAAAGGGATCTCTTCTTGAATGGTTCATGAGGCACAATAGTTGCTAAGGTTTTTCAAATGGAGTAGCAAGCTAAGTGGGCTTGATTGTGGGGAAAACTCCATAGTTAAGCACGCTTGAGCTAGAGGAGTTCTGGGATGGGTGACCTCCCGGGAATTCCTGGTTACCGGGTGCAAGCCCCGGAAGTGATGATTGACGCTATGTGATTCATTTCACTAGTTTCAATCCCACTTCTTCACCCCTGTGAGCATGACCCGATGAAATGAGTGCTAAGTGGACTATTCAAAAATCATGAGAAATTAGTCAGTTGCGACTAACTCTCATGGAAATGGTCATAGATGAATGAATAAATTAATGCAGTTGAATCTCAAAATGATATCTAATATAATGCACTACGGAAACCCCTCATACTTAAAATACTAAGAGTAAAGGGATTTCTTCTTGAATGGTTCATGAGGCACAATAGTTGCTAAGGTTTTGCAAATGGGTTAGCAAGCTAAGTGGGCTTGATTGTGGGGAAAACTCCATAGTTAAGCCGCTTGAGCCAGAGGAGTTTTGGGATGGGTGACCTCCCGGGAATTCCTAGTTACCGGGTGCAAGCCCCGGAAGTGATGATTGACGCTATGTGATTCATTTCACTAGTTTCAATCCCACTTCTTCACCCCTGTGAGCATCACCCGATGCAATGAGTGCTAAGTGGACTATTCAAAAATCATGAGAAATTAGTCAGTTATGAATAACTCTCATGGAAATGGTCATAGATGAATGACTAAATTAACGCAGTTGAATCCCAAAATGATATCTAAATTAAAAACTCTTATCTCCTCTATCGGAACCCTATTTTAGTCCTGAAAAACCCTGTTTTCTGGTATAAAACACCCTTTTTATATTATATAGGACTTAAGCCCCCGAGGGCTTATTTTCTTTAAAACTTCACCTCATAAGACCTTAAGCCCCACAACCAGGTGCTAAAGGGCTTAAAAAACCCTTTCAAAACCCGACTTTCCTTTATTTCTTCATTTCCCCGACAAAAATGTTAAGATTGAACATAGACCATTGATCTTTGCCGATCAATGGCCATCGTTGCATCCGATCCCCTCTCTTACCTTTTCCTTTGCTCATTTAACTCCACGCCATCATTAAATCCTGATCATCCATTTCTAAGATCCAACGGTCAGGATTAAACCCAATCATCATCCCATTTTTCCTCCCCTTTTCATAACCCCTCTCCATCTGTTGATCTTGGCCATCCATATCATACATCCGACGGTCACTATCTATCCCGAATCATTTATAAAACCAAAAAATGCACCTGCCCACTCACAAGTTGATACCTGTATCCCACTATCTCTCCACCCCACAACTTACCCCATCGCATTTTTTCCGCACTGTCGGATCTGGCTCCTTCAATCCGACGGTTGATAATGATTTTCGCAAAACTTTTACGAATGCACGTTAACGTCCAAAAAAAGTCTGAAACTGGTGGTATTCAAAAGGATGCATGTCAAACATTGAGTCATATCACATTTTTTTTGTGAAAACCACAAACCACTCCCGATGTCGCACGAAAACCACTTAGGTTTTCTGCGCAAACCACTTTTCCCCATTACACTAACTTTATTCCTTTTAATCTTAGTCGTCCATCATTTCAATCCAACGGCTCTCCTTACACCTCATCTCCATTCTATTTACCCTCCGTTTGTTCTCCAAAAGGCTTCATCACTTGATCTCTGTTGTTCGTCATTATAATCCGACGGCTCACATTGCGTTGCGATCCCATTTCATCTGCCTCCATATAAATCTCCCAAATGAATTCATTTTCAATCGCAACCGTTCATCTTTTTCATCCGACGGCCCAGACTTAATTTGACCGCCATTCACCCAACCGCCTCCCAATTGACCCCATCAATTAATCTTGACCATTGGTTGTTTTCATTCAACGGCCATGATTTAATCTCGCCTCCAAAGCAGCCTTTGACCTATTTTTCGCCGGATTTTTCATAACTTTGTTCATTTTTTGCAGGTTTTTGAGGTTTTTCCATTGTTTTAAAAAGAAATGAATGGCCAAGGATGACGATCCCCAAGCCAATTATTCACATGAAAAGGGAATTTACAGGGTTCCAACGATGATTTATCCATGCCTCATGAGCATTTGTGAAGTCGTAAAGCCTTCTGCACACCTGAAAAACTGCAAAAACACAGTCAGAGTCCATTTATTGAAGGAAATCAACATTAAAGACAGGAGATCAAAGAGTATCAGTGCCACATCATAAGATCAAAGAAGAAATGAAGACTTAAGGATTTCTAACCACAGTTTGAGGGAGTAAGGCACAAACTAAGTAAACCAAAGGCCTAATCCTGAGATAAAGATAGGATGGAGACTAGAAATGAAGATCAAAGCCTAATCAGGCCTAAAACACAGATCAAAAGAAAATTAATAGTGTTTTAGGGAAAAACGAGATCTATCAGTCCGAGAAGCCTCTACTGCCACATCAGAGGCTAATTGAATCCTCTCCAGCTATCAAAAAGCCACCAACAGCCTCAAAGAAATCAAATAAGGCATAGTTATTTCCTATTTCAAAGATATTTGCTTAAAGACGGCTGAACAGTTAATACAACCAAAAAAACTTATTACAATTGTCAGAAAAGTTATTACAAAGATAAGAAAGTGCCCTCAAGTCAATATTCTCATCCATTTAGCCTTAAAAAGAAGAAACAGAGTTATGAAACAGAGTTATAGGTAGAATGCAATTTTGCCTTATGCCTTGCATGGTTTTCAAGGCTAGGAATTGCATTTATTATGGAATTAATGATACTTTAACCCTATAAATTCTTCCACCTCCTCATTTTCTTATAAAATCTCCTTAAGGAGAACATTGTAAAAGTTTGGTCTCTGGATATATGTAGCATGTAAATAGTTTTCTAAAGCTGTTGAAGCTCTCTAAATAATGGGATAAAACTAGGTTGAGAAGAGAAATTTTTCTGAGTTGTTAAGACCTTTTGGACTTGAAGATTGTACTGGTTTAGACATCAATATACGAGTCAAATTCCATGGGATCCTAGTCTACATTAATGGTGATGTTTTTATTATTGTAAATTGTCTTCTTTCATGTTTTTCATACTATCTATTTTTCTCTGATAAATAACAACAAATATAGAGCTAGGATTTACCCTTAAAAGTACCCTACTCTCACTGATAAGCTTTATCTCTATGTTTTCCTCCTTTGTGTATTTGAGAATGATTTAATACAGTCTAAACCAGTTAAGGAATGTTGGTGAGCCCATGTCTTACTGTCTAAACTTTAAAAATTGTTCTTGAATGATATTTTCATTACATGATAAGTAGAGTTGGACTAGGAAAGTTTATGGTTTGCCCTGTCTTCTAGTTATTTCTCCAAAGGTTGTTTGAAGGTTTCCCTAAGATTATGCTAAAGCAGGCTTTGATTTTAATGCATATTTCTTGATCTTAAGCTGCACTTTGTTTACTTATATGTTTTCATCCTTTCTGAAAGTAGTCATGTGGATTACTGGATTGTTTGTCTGATAAGTTAGCTTTAATACAAGCTTATCCAAATAAGTTTATGGTTAGCCCTGTCTTTTGGTTGGTTTTAAACAACTACTTTGAAAGGATTTTTCCTTGTTTGGAAAGTTGATAAATCCTTCTTGAAATTATTAACTTCTTCCACCTTCACAACACTTTTAATTTTCCATTCCATCATTTAATCTTAAAGGATCTTGAGATGTAGATGACTTGCCCCATGGTAACCTTGGTAGACTTGTTGTTTCAATTAAATCCTCTATGACTACATAGCCCAATGGATTGAAGCTGCTCCTTGCCTATCTTATTAGCTGAACTATTCTTTCACCTACTTACACCTTCACCCTTCATTTAGAATTCCTTCACCTTCATTATATCTTTTCCCAACCACAACAAAAAAAACATCGTTCTTAATAACTAGCCTAATATCATACTTAAAGCCTTAAATATCACATATTTAAACACACCTATAGAGATATCCCTCTTTGTATTCAGGAGGGCTAGATCCTAGAATCCCAAAGTGGTTCAAATGTTGTCTTTGCAGCTTTAGTCTTGCCAATCTGCTAAAATTACAGAGGCCTAACATTTATGGCGACTCCATTTGGGAATGAAGACCAATTAGCCTAGATTGGCTTCATGATAAACATGGTGGTGGAACCATAAAACGTTTTACCTCCTTAAGAGCTAAAAATTTTCCACCTGGCGACTCCAAACTCTGAAACTCCCAAAAGACCAAATGACTGCACTGGTAGAAGACTCTAAACTAGTTGACAAGATACAGTGACCTCTTTTCTGATTTACAAACATGGATTTCGATATAGACCTAGAAGACAAACATATGGTCATGATGGAAAAATTGATGTACATGGTTGGAAAGAGAACAGAAAGGTATGAGGCTAATTTAAATATTGATGATATAGAGCGACTCATGTTTTTTTCAAATCAAGAACAAAATCAACCACTACAAGACATGTATGATGAGCAATATTATAGAGAAAACAATGAATAAAAATTACTAATCATAATGGAAAGGATGATGTACTTGCTTGGAGAGAGAATAGAAAGGTGTGAAGCTAATTTTAATATTGTTGATCTAGAGCAACCTATGCTTTTCCCTGATCAAACACAAGCTTAATCACCTCAAGACCTAGACAATGACCAATATATGTATGATGATCAAGACTTTATAGAAAATGATGAGAAAGGTTACGAAGAAAGTAATAGGTTGTCAGGAAATGCTTGATTGCCTGCCTATATCCTGTACGATGTTGATAAGAGAACTTCATGACCAAATTGAAAAAAATTATAGTGAGCAGTGCTTTGAGGAAACAAGTAGCCACTTAGAAAACACAGAGTCTGATATGGAAGGAGAACCAGCACATATAGGAACTCCCCCTCTAGATTATAACCCATCTCAGATTACACAAGAAGAGTGGCATCCTGATAATGTAAAAGAAACAACTTATGAACCTTATATGCAAACTGAGTGTCATAATACTCATGAGGAGTTATTTGAAATAGATCAAGATCAAGAAACAATAGAAAATCCTCAAGTTTTCCCTGCAAGCACAAGTAAATATCCTCTAGAAGAGGCTCAAGAAGACATCAGGCCTCAAAATCAGCCAACACAAGAGAAAGAGGACTGTTGTACATCTATCCTAAGCACAAAGAAAATTCCTTCTCCCTTGATAGAGGAAGAGATTGATATAATATTGGACAGACAACCAGCCCTCAAATCTTCATTAGAACAGAATACCTATGCTCATCTACCTACTAAAATTTGTTGTCTTGAAGCAGAAAACAAACTTGTAGATCAGCTCAAATAAAAGCCAACTGATAACCCAATATGCTTGATTGGTGAACCTTTTTTTTCTAATGATTTTCCAAATTTTGATAAGTCTGATGATGATGATGAGTTTCAAGCAGAAACTAATCATGCAGGGCAACCAGCAATTGATTGGTGTCATGAACTTCACTATCATCAACTTGAAAGTAGCAATCAACCAATCCAATCCATCAAAAATAGCTTTCACATAATTGGGAATCAACAATCTATTATTTGTGATGATGAGGTTGAGAAGAAAGAGGAATTTCTTGAGTAGGATGAAGATAGGGAGTCTTCTCCTGAAAATGTTGAGGTAATAAAGAATACCCTTGTTCAAGAATATGATGATCTCTTCACAGAGTACAATCCACTGAATCAGAGCATACCAGGACTACAAGAGGACAACACTGCAATATATGATGAGTCCTCCAGTTCAGATGACAATGAAGATGAGGAAGAATGTCTTCCTCAAAAGAATCTTTGCCTTGATCTAGTGGAGAAAGAAGAAATTTCACTGCTTGTTGATTTGCAAGTGAAAGATGATGATGCTTCCAAGGAACATACTGAAGATACAATCCTCAAAGTTGATGTCTTAGAAGCAGACAATCTACAAACCATGGAGGGCCAAAAAGAAGAGAATCTTCATCTTTTCTTTGTTGATCCTTTGGAATACTGTGTGGAAGCCCCAACTGGCTCAAATTATCAAGCATGGATCCTTTGCAAGAGCCAAATGCATGAAAAGCTGTCACCTTCTATGATAGCCTTGGTTTTGAAGATTAATCTTCAAAATGTACTATGGATACCCCTGACAAGTAGCCCGTTTTTCTATTCCTTTTTGTCACTACTCAATTTTCTACATTGGCACTTTTGTATCATATAAAAATTTAAATATTCCAATTTAGAATACGTTATATAGGAATGTCAATAAAAGCTCAGCCTTGAGCATATAGTTAGTTGTTGATTTCTTCTTTGAATAAAAAAGAAAAATACTAAAACAATAGAAGATAGAAAATAGGGCAGAGTGAAAACAAGAAAGGTACAACCCCATACCAAAAAGAGAAACAAAGTTTGAAAGTGTGCAAGCTCAAATACCACTCCTAAAAAAACACTTCTAGTTAGTCATACAACCTAATCATGACTAATTAGTTTTCAATTTACTGCTGATAGGTTAGTGAATTAGATTTTCCAAACAGCTCAATCTTGGCTTATCAGTAAGGTAGATTAGGAAAGAAAGACAAAGGTTCAAACAAACTCAAAACCTGAACCTATGAGATTGATGAAGAACTGGTTCCAATAAGCTCAAAACTTGAACCAGATAAGAAAGAAAAAAGGGCTCAAACAAATCCAAAACAGAGCTGAAGAAATAATGAAGGATGTTCTTGGTTTTCCGACCTCAAGCCTTCACTGTTTTGTTTTTAATTTTCTGCAAATTTTAGTCTATCTGCAGCTTGTTTTTATGCCATAGACCTACAACAAGTTAGACTGCTTAATCCTAGCTTGGCTATTTTTAAATTTCTGTGTTAGAAGTTAGAGAATAAAAGTCTGTCATGTTGATCAGCGATTGTCATTGATGTCAACCCAAGCAGCACTAGGGGCTAACCCAATATTGCATGGGAATTTTGACCTACCAAATTAATATATTCTGGGTCAATAATTATTTTGATGGTTTCTACTTGTCGAGATGTTTCTGTTAATATATGGCACACCATGTAATTCTTCATGGTTCGAGAGATATTCATGTTTGAAGTTTGTACCCCCAGTTAGTGGGCTAAAACCTCATGGGCTTGGGGAATGGGTCATTGAAAAGTAATAATTAATATTTTTTAAGCTCCTAAGATCCCTCCCACATTCACTTGTTGAAGCCCCTCTCAACTTAAGCATTCATATAAATTGTGATCTTCATTTCCTCCTTATGCATGGGATTTGGCCATCTGAAATAGGTCATCGTGGAATTTTAGCTCTAAATTTTTTTATACGAAGGATCAGAAGCTGAAATTTTTAAGAGGCGAAGCTGAAATCCTAAGGAAGCTACAGTAAAAATTTCAGATCAATTTGCACAATATTTTTGGGGATATGATCTATGGAAGTAAGGGTTTTTGCAGGCTCCTGAAATTCATCTCAAAGAAGTGACCTTGGTAAAATCATCATAACTCTCTCTCTGAGTATCAGATTGGAATTCAATAAGCAGTGATAGATACTGCACAGTCTTTAGTTTTATCTCTATCAATTTCAGAGGAAAATGAAGAAACAGTGACACGTGGCACGTCATACAAGTGCGCTCTTCTGAAACAGTCCATAATTAGGGCAGTGCGAGAAATTGGGTATAACTCTCTCTTGAAGAATCCAAATTGGGTCAGACCTATGGCATTGGAAATAATACTCAAAAGAATACTACAGGACCAAAAATTAGATATTGAGGATCTAAAATAACAGATATACACTAGATTCAATATCGAGCTCCTAGAAGGTAAGAAAAAGCTAGATCATGTGTTGTCAAGGATTGCAAAGGACCAGAATTTCTACAGCAGAAAAGAAAAACAAGGTGCAACAGAGGGTAGCATGACAAGAGCAGAAACCAAGGTGCATAACAGCAGCAAGAAGTTCATCATATGAAGTCTTCAAGTGGGCAGCACTGCATACAATCATTGTAAAGGTATCATTGTACTTAGTCATTGTAAATGCATTATTGTTCAAATTGTACTAGTGTCTATCTGCCAAGGGTTGAAGAGGCAGTGTTGGGAGGTCTAGGATCATAATTAGGTGGTTGTGTCAAAGTTGGGGTTATGGTCTAGTATATCTTCTTCTTCTACGTCATTCTATATCATTGTAAAGTGGACCATTTTCCCTGGTACAGGAGTCCATTCTTATTTTATTCTTCTATAGGGTGGTAGGGTGGTGCTAGGGTGATTTGTAGCTCATTGGGTGTTGGGGTATCCGTTCAGTTGACTACTGAAGAATCTTGGGCATTGGAGCGTCCATCCAGTGGGAGCTGGAGAAGAATTCTTTTCTAGATTCTAGGAAGTTGGAGCTTTATTTTAAATTGGAGCTGAAAAGAATTATTAGAAAATATTCAGGTGGTTTTTGTCTCAGAGTGGGTTTCCACCTTAAAAATTGCATGAATTTGTGTTCCTCTTATTTAATTCTATCATTGTACAAACACTGATAATAATTGAAAATTAACTAATGCTCTAATTGAAAGAAATACTAATTCACCCCCCCTCTCAGTATTTCCAAAAAATGGTATCAGAGCCAGGTTCCTTCAATAGCAGTTTAACAGCAGGAAGGAGGTCATGGAGTATACCAAGAATGGTGTACCTCTATTCAATGAAAATAATTATGCACTTTGGAAAGGAAGAATGGAGGTCTATCTCTTGGCACAAGGTTAAGAAGTATGGGACACTATTCAAAATGGATTTACATCAACTGCAGATGAACAAGGTAAGAAGAATTTGGTAAATGATGCAAAAGCAAAGAATATTATTATCAGTGGACTTATTGAATCTGCTTATCATAAGGTGTTGGGTTGTAAAACCGCCAAAAATGTATGGGACAAGCTTGAGAATATATATGCAGGTGACTCAAATGTCAAAGAAGAAAAG
Source organism: Pinus albicaulis (assembly GCA_034641835.2). Classification (NCBI taxonomy): domain Eukaryota; kingdom Viridiplantae; phylum Streptophyta; class Pinopsida; order Pinales; family Pinaceae; genus Pinus; species Pinus albicaulis. Next base: position 608,161 of record JAXQQM020068953.1, on the reverse strand, counting down.
CTTCAAATCTATAGAGCAAAATTTGAGCAACTCAGAATTAGGGATAATTTTAAGGATAAAAAATTATCTTGAAGTTTAAAAAATTGGCGAATCTCACTAGTCCCTAATATGTAAACTATAAATTTTTTATTGATGTATTTATGAAATTATTCAAATTTATAATGATTTCATATATACTCTCTATATAATGTTGGCAATTTTTAACATAAAATAATTTTATATTGTACAATTTGGGTGAATCATTTTTATAAAAAAATGGAAATTGGCGAATAAGTTTTTTGGAAAAAAACATGGAAAATTAGCCCACCTGTGAATATTAGGCCCTAAAATTGTCCATGCTCAGAATGAAAGAAGATTGCAACATTGCTGCATACTTTCAATACGTTGATGAAATAACCAATACTCTAGAAGGATTGGGAGAGCCAGTTGATGAGAAGACTATTATATGGAAGATTCTTAGAATGTTACCAGGGAGATTCAACCCAAAGGTATCGGTCTTAGAATACAGTGCAAATATGGACAAACTCAGCAAAGAGGAATTACATGGAGTTCACATAGCATATGAAATGAGACTTGATGAAGAAGAGGGTACTTCACATCTAGAAACTACGTTCGTTGCGTCTAAGAAAACCAATAAGGATAAACAACCTTCAATTGAAAAGACATGCACCTACAAGTGTGAAGAAAAGGGAGATGACGAAGAAGGTCTTTCAAATGAAGAATATGCTTACTTCACGAGAAAACTACAAATTGGTAAGGGACAATTCAAAGGTAAACTTCCATTGATATGTTTCAGCTGTAATGAGGTTGGTCATTTTACAGTAAAATGTCCAAACAAAAGTAATGGAAACTCAAAAAGAAAGAAAGGCTTTAAGAAATTCAACAAGAAAGGATCCAAAAGGAACTTTCTCTCTAAAGAAGATATCTCATCATCCGATAAAGAAAATGATAATGAAGAAGAAGCCAATGAGATATTATTTTTTATGGCCAAGCACAATAAACCTAAGCACAATAAGCAAGAGGTATCAAACAATGAAGAAGAAGGATGGACCACAGACGAATTTTATGAGGAAGCAATCAACATTATAAAAGATCTCAAGGTAGAGAAGATTCATTCCAAAACTCTTGAAGAACAAGTTCAAGGTCTCGAAATTGAAGTTGAAGAACACAAATGCATTGAAGAGACACTTCAAAAGAAGTTGGAAGAAAGCAACCAAGAAAGGGAAGAATTAGAAGCCAAGGAAGTGAAGAAAGGAAAAACTATCCAAAACTATGCCAACAGCTCAAGGGCATTGGAAGAACTCATCAACAATCAACGATCTTACAACGACAAAATTGGCATCAGTTACAAAGAAGAAGAAGCAGGACCTTCTTCAAAAAAATACAATGAACCTATGAGATCTGACATGTATGTAGACTTCATTGGACAAGATTCACAAGAACAACCTTGGAAGACAATTCCTCGACGAAAATTTCCAGCCAGGTACCAACGTATTTTTTATGGCTACTGTTATTCATGTGGAAAATTTGGTCATAAAGTTGTAGAATGTCGCACGTACCCTTGGAACGAATACAATTCCAGGAGATCTGTCAAATATGAACCTCCCAAGGCTCAGAGAAATATCAATAGATTTGAACATTTAAGAAATAATATTGAATGTTACAAATGTCAAAACTTTGGACACATAGCCAAAGAATGCAGACTTGAAAATCCTCCAGACGAATCTTCGAAGCCACAGAATGAACGAACATGGAAGAAGAAGAAGAATGATAATTGTGCTCTCACTCTCAAGGCTCAAAAGAACAAAGATGTGTGGTGTGTTGATAGCGGTTGCTCAACGCATATGACTGGAGATAGAAATAAATTTTTATCTCTGAAAGAGAAGAAGGATGGAACTGTGTCCTTTGGAAATGATGGATCTTCAAATGTTATAGGATTAGGTACTATCACTCTCGGAAGCAAAGATGTTCTAGCCAAGAATGTTCTATTGGTTGAAAACATGAATCACAATCTGCTCAGTGTTGGACAAATGTGTGATCAAGGACACACAATAATATTCAACTCCACGAAATGTGAAATCAGGAAAGGCGTGTATGGTGAAATTGTGGCTACAACAAGTCAAGCTCCAAACAACATATATGTTCTGGATGAAGCAACTAAAGCATGTCTAATAGCTAAAGAGGATGATACAATAATTGGTAGCAATGATGATCGACTAAGTAAGAATTTTTCTACAAAGGTGCAAAGTGATTTAGAGATGTCTTTACTTGGTTGCAAATTGAGCATTGATGACTCATCTAAGGATGTGGATCAAAGGTTGTACAGATCTATGATTAGTAGTCTTCTATATGTAACAGCCTCCCGACCAGATGTTATGCAAGTAGTTGGACAAGTAGCAAGATTCCAAGCAGCACCAAAAGAATCACATATTAAATATTCACCAACATTGGATTATCTTCACCAAAAGCTTGGGATTCTCCCAAGTTCTCATTAGATTTTCCTTTTTCAGAATATATAGGGGGAGTGGAAGTGTGTACAGGTCTGCAGGACGGTTGTGTGTCAGCGTGAGTGGAAGTGTGTATAGGTCCGCAGGATGGTTGTGTTTCAGGGGGAGTTACCCTTTGCCATTGATGTCAAAGGGGGAGAGAATGTTGTAGGAAGAGGTGTCATGATCACAGGGGGAGTACTTGTGATGCCATCAATGCCAAAGGGGGAGATTTTTTATTAGTGATTGTCATTGATGTCAACCCAAGCAGCACCAGGGGCCAACCCAATATTGCATGGGAATTTTGACCTACCAAATTAATATATTCTAGGTAAATAATGCTTTTGATGGTTTCTACTTGTCGAGATGTTTCCGTTAATATATGGCACGCCATTTAATTCTTCACGGCTTGAGAGATATTCATGTTTGAAGTTTGTACCCCTAATTAGTGGGCTAAAACCCCATGGGGTTGGGGCATGGGTTATTGAAAAGTCATAATTAATATTTTTTAAGCTCCTAAGATCCCTCCCAAATTCACTTGTTGAAGCCCCTCTCAACTTAAGCATTCATATAAATTTTGATCTTCATTTCCTCCTTATGCATGGGATTTGGCCATCTGAAACAGGTCATCGTGGCATTTTCGTTCTAACTTTTTTTCTACGAAGGCTCAGAAGCTGAAATTTGTATGAGGCGAAGCCAAAATCTTGAGGAAGTTGCAGTAAAAATTTTAGATCAAGTTGCGCAACATTTTTGGAGATATGATTTGTGGAAGTAAGGGTTTTTGTAGGCTCCTGAAATTCATCTCAAAGAAGTGACCTTGGTAAAATCGTCATAACTCTTTCTCCGAGTATTAGATTGGAATTCCATAAAACGTGGCAGATTTTGCGTAGTCTTTAGTTTTATCTCTATAAATTTCAGAGGAAAATGAAGAAACATTGACACGTGGCACATCGTACAAGTGCACTCTACTGAAACAGTCCATAATTAGGGTAGTGTGAGAAATTGGGTATAACTCTCTCTTGAAGAATCCAAATTGGGTCAAACCTATGGCATTAGAAAGAATACTCAGAATACTACTACAAGACCAAAAATCAGATATTGAGGATTTGAAATAACAAAGATACACTAGATTCAATATCGAGCTCCTAGAAGGCAAGAAAAAGCTATATCATGTATTGTCAAGGATTGCAAAGGACCATAATTTCTACAGCAGAAAAGAAAAACAACGTGCAGAAGAGGGTAGTATGACAAGAGCAGCAACCAAGGTGCATAACAGCAGCAGGAAGTTCATCATATGAAGTCTTCAAGTGGGTAGCACTGCATACAATCATTGTAAAGGTATCATTGTACTTAGTCATTGTAAATGCATTATTGTACAAATTGTACTAATGTCTATCTTCCAAGGGTTGAAGAGGCAGTGTTGGGAGGCCTATGATCATCATTAGGTGGTTGTGTCAAAGTTGGGGTTATGGTCTAGTATATCTTCTTCTTCTGCATCATTCTATATCATTGTAAAGTGGACCATTTCCCCTGGTACGGGAGTCCATTCTTCTTTTATTCTTCTATAGGGTGGTAGGGTGGTGCTAGGGTGAGTTGTAACTCATTGGGTGTTGGGGCATCCATTCAGTTGACTACTAAAGAATCTCGGGTGTTGGAGCGTCCATCCAGTGGGAGCTGGAGAAGAATGCTTTTCTAGATTCTAGGAAGTTGGAGCTTTATTTTCAATTGGAGTTGAAAAGAATTATTAGAAAAGATTTAGGTGGTTTTTTTCCTGGAGTGGGTTTCCACCTTAAAAACCATGTGCCTTTGTGTTCCTCTTGTTTACTGCTATCATTGTACAAACACTGATAATAATTGAAGATTAACTAATGCTCTAATTGAAAGAAATACTGATTCACCCCCCCTCTCAGTATTTCCAACATGTCAGACAGTCTAATCTTGACAAATTGTAGTTAGGTAGAGAAGCTTATGAACTCAACTGTTTAATCTGATTTCATGGAGAAATAGGGATAGAATTAGAATAGTTTTATGTTTTCAATATAATAATAAAATGCTGATTTTTTAAGGTCTGCAAGTCCAAATGCACCTTCTAAAGAAAAAATGTTAGGAAGTGGGTGTTTAGGTAGATGTTTGGGAAGAATCTTTATACTGATATCAAATGTTCTAAATCATCTTTCAAATAGCTAATCAAAGAAGAGGAAAAGGTTTTCAAGGTGCAAGGCCATTGATCTACATCCAAAGAATATTGTTTTGAGGTTCTTGACACCTCCAAGGAGCTGCCATCCCAAGTTGGAGCCGCTGTTAGCCACCTATAAAATTTGTCATATCAAATGGTGGCTAAATCTCTTTTATCCTTTAAGAAACAATTCATGTCCAAATTTTTAGTTCTTAAAGTCTTATGAAGATCTTTTATCCTCTGATTTAATCTTCACTTCTGTTTCCCTCATTATCCAAGAGAACCTGCTGTTTGCCAAGAGAAAGATTGCTTAAAAGACCCATTTTCCATCATTTTCACTCCTCCTTTCACTCATAAAACAATTCCATTGTTCATCCTTTTTCCTCCATAAACCTTCATATAACCCTCTAATTCATTCCAAACACCCTTTAAAACCATTTGTTCACCTTTCATTTGATTTAAAAACTCTTATCTCCTCTATCGGAACCCTATTTTAGTCCTGAAAAACCCTGTTTTCTAGTATAAAACACCCTTTTTATATTATATAGGACTTAAGCCCTCGAGGGATTATTTTCTTTAAACCTTCACCTCATAATACCTTAAGCCTCGCAACCAGGCGCTAAAGGGCTTAAAAAACCCTTTCAAAACCTGAATTTCCTTTATTTCTTCATTTCCTCGACGAAAATGTTAAGATTGAACGTAGACCGTTGATCTTTTCCGATCAATGGCCATCATCGCGCCCGATCCCCTCTCTTACCTTTTCCTCTACTCATTTAACTCTGCACCATCATTAAATCCTGATCGTCCATTTCTAAGATCCAACGATTACGATTAAACCCAATCATCATCGCATTTTCCTCCCCTTTTCATAACCCCTCTCCATATGTTGATCTTGGTCGTCCATATCATACATCCGACGTTCACGATCTATCCTGAATCATTTATAAAACCTCGACATGCACCTGCCCACTAATAAGCTGGCACCTGTATCCCACTATCTCTCTGCCCCTCAACTTACCCCATTGCATTTTTTCCGCACCATTGGATCTGGCTCCTCTGATCCGACGATTGATAATGCTTTTCGCAAAACTTTTACGACTACACGTTAACGTCCAAAAAAAGTCTAAAAACTGTAGTATTCAAAAGGACTCGTGTCAAACGTTGAGTCGTATCACATTTTTTTTTGTGAAAACCACAAACCACTCCCGACGTCGCGTAAAAACCACTCAGGTTTTCCGCCCAAACCACTTTTCCCCATTACACTAACTTTCTTCCTTTTAATCTTAGCCATCCATCATTTCAATCCAACGAATCTCCTTACACCTAATCTCCATTCTATTTACCCTCCGTCTATTCTCCAAAAGGCTTCATCGCTTGATCTCTGCCGTTCGTCATTATAATCATATGGCTTACATTGCGTTGCAATTCCATTTCATCTGCCTCCATATAAATCTCCCGAATGAATTATTTTTCGATCGCAACCGTTCATCTTTTTCATCCGACGACACGGACTTAATCTGACTGCCATTCACCCAACTGCCTCCCAATTGACCCCATCGATTTATATTAACTGTTGGTTGTTTTCATCCAACGACCATGATTTAATCTCGCCTCCAAAGCAGCCTTTGACCTATTTTTCGCTAGATTTTTCATAACTTTGTTCGTTTTTTGTAGGTTTTTGAGGTTTTTCCATTGTTTTAAAAAGAAATGAATGGCCATGGATGACGATCCCCAAGCCAATTATTCACATGAAAAGGGAATTTACAGGGTTCCAAAAATGATTTATCCATGCCTCATGAGCATTTGTGAAGTCGTAAAGCCTTCTGCGCACCTGCAAAACTGTAAAAACATAGTCAGAGTCCATTTATTGAAGGAAATCAGCATTAAAGACAAGAGATCAAAGAGTATCAGTGTCACAGCATAAGATCAAAGAAGAAATGAAGACTTAAGGATTTCTAACCACATTTTTGATGGATTAAGGCACAAACTCAGTAAACCAAAGGCCTAATCTTGAGATAAAGACAGGATGAAGACCAAAAATGAAGATCAAAGCCTAATCAGGCCTAACACACATATCAAAAGCAAATTAACAGTGTTTTCGGGAAAAACAAGGAGATCTATCAGTCTGAGAAGCCTCTACTACCACATCAGAGGCTAATTGAATCCTCTCCAGCTATCAAAAAGCCACCAACAGCCTCAAAGAAATCAAAGAAGGCATAGTTATTGCCTATTTCAAAGATATTTGCTTAAAGACGGATGAACAGTTAATACAACCAAAGAAACTTATTACAACTGTCAACAAAGTTATTACAAAGATAAGAAAGTGCCCTCAAGTCAATCTTCTCATCCATTTAGCCTTAAAAAGAAGAAACAGAGTTATGAAATAGAGTTATAGGTAGAATGCATTCCTGCCTTATGCCTTGCATGGTTTTCAAGGCTAGGAATTGCATTTATTATGGAATTAATGATACTTTAACCCTATAAATTCTTCCACCTTCTCATTTTCTTATAAAATTTCTTTGAGGAGCACATTGTAAAGGGTTGGTCTCTGGATATCTGTAGCATGTAAATAGTTTTCTGAAGCTGCTGAAGCTCTGTAAATAATGGGAGAGTAATAGGTTGAGAAGAGAAAGTTTTCTGAGTTGTTAAGACCTTTTGGACTTGAAGATTGTACTGGTTTGGACATCGATATATGAGTCAAATTCCATGGGATCCTGGTCTACATTAATGGTGATTTTTTTCTTATTGTAAATTTTCTTCTTTCATGTTTTTCATACTGTCCATTTTTCTCTGATAAAGAACATCAAATGTAGAGCTAGAATTTACCCTTAAAAATACCCTACTCTCACTGATAAGCTTTATCTCTATGTTTTCCTCCTTTGTGTATTTGAGAATGATTTAATACAGTCTAAACCAGTTAAGGAATGTTGGTGAGCCCATGCCTTACTGTCTAAACTTTAAACATTGTTCTTGAATGATATTTTCATTACATGATAAGTAGAGTTGGACTAGGAAAGTTTATGGTTTGCCATGTCTTCTAGTTCTTTCTCCAAAGGTTGTTTGAAGGTTTCCCTAAGAGTATGCTAAAGCAGGCTTTGATTTTAATGCATCTTGCTTGATCTTAAGTTTCACTTTGTTTACTTATATGTTTTCATCGTTTCTGAAAGTGGTCATGTGGATTACTGGATTGTTTTTCTGATAAGTTAGCTTTAATACAAGCTTGTCCAAAGAAGTTTATGGTTAGCCCTATCCTTTGGTTGGTTTTAAATAGCTTCTTTGAAAGGATTTTTCCTTGTTTGGAAAGTTGATAAATCCTTGTTGAAATTATTGACTTCTTCCACCTTCACAACACTTTTAGTTTTCTATTCCATCATTTAATCTTAAAGGATCTTGAGATGTAGATGACTTGGCCCATGGTAACTTTGGTGGACTTTCTGTTTCAATTAAATCCTCTATGACTCCATAGCCCAATAGATTGAAGCTGCTCTTTGCCTATCTT
>JAXQQM020058239.1:0-105714 GCA_034641835.2 Pinus albicaulis | reverse complement strand
ATTTGTTACACGGTAATTTGTCACCGTCCCTACCATTCCCCATCCCGCACAATGGAGGACCCATTATGTGACCTGTGAACACTGTCATGCCTTGAAAACATCATCAATGCATCCCTCTGAGTATGAGCTTCATTTCCCCTTGAGACATCTCCTTGCAAAATCCATGGCTTGATCCCTAAAATGGGTGGCGCGATTGCGCTCTATGACGAGCGCCAAGTGGCGCGACCTCTTTACGGGATTTCCACGAGTGGCGCGAGTGCGGCCTGTCTGCAGCGCCGTCTTGGTCAGCTGCTCGGCCTCGGCGGGGTATCAGGGGCGGAGCCTATGGACACAGAGGGGCAAATCCAGCCTTCCTTACCGATGCAACCGCAGTATCCTGTTGTCTCTAACGTTGCATATCAGCAAGGACCACTTTATGGTTCTGCTTCGGGTCAAACTGGTTTCCAGCAAGCACCTGGTCCTGTTCCACCCCCAGGCCAACAGGGTCATCCGGTACAACCTGGTGTCCCGCCTCCAGGCCAACCGACTTATTCGGTGCAACCTGGGGCTCACTTACAACCAGGGCAGCCTGCGCAACCAGCGCCGCCCCCTCATTCGGGCCAACCTGTTCATTCAGGGGCGCCCCCTCATTCGGGTCAACCTGTTCATTCAGGCCAGCCCCCTCATTCCGTTCACTCTGCTCACCAGCCTGCTCACTCAATGCCGCAGCCAAATCAACAGTTGCGCCCTACGTACCAGGCTCCGCAGGGTTCCACTTATCAGCAGTCTACTCATCCTCAGAGTGGTTATTATCCTCATGGTCAATCTCAACCGAACTATAACCACTCTGGAGGCTCTCAGTATCCTCCTCCTCCTCACGGTTCTAACTATGCTCAGCAGCCAAATCCAAACGCTGCTTATACGGGGCAGACACCTAATCAGGGCCCGAACCCTGGTTATCAGGCCCCACACAATGGTTACCAGCAACCAAATCAGTCTGGCTATACGAATTATGCCCCTCACGGTCAGAATCCTACGGGACAGAACCCATGGGGGCGGGGATATTCACAACCATCGTGGAGCATGGGTACCGGACCTTATTCTGGGACTGGCATGGGAATTAACCCTCCATTGCCGTTCCTGGCTACCTTGGATCTACCGGACGTTTCGAAGTTGACCAATGATCCGATTGCTCATAATCCATATTGGCCCCCGGTCCCGACCAAGATACCAGGAGACTGTCCCAAATTTGAGGGCAAATCTGGAGAAGACCCCCAGGCGCATGTGATGACGTATCACCTCTGGTGCTCGTCTAACTCTTGGACTGACGATTCGGTTCGTTTGCGTCTTTTCCAGCGTACGTTAACAGGAGCTGCTGCTAAGTGGTACATAGAGCTATCCCGTGGTATTTTTCGGGATTTCAACTCGTTAGCTATGGCTTTCCTCACGCATTTCCAGTTACCAGTCCGGTATGAGACCGGGACGCACCTCCTGTCTTCCCTGAAGCAGGACTCGGCCACTCACATCTCGGATCACATCCATGAGTGGCGGCGCCGTCGTCGGCTGATCAAGTTTCACATACCTGATCAGATTTTGACTCACTGGTTCACCACCTCCTTTGTGAACAAAATCGCTCAGGATATCGCGATGGGAGCGTGTGTGACGGAGGAACAAGCTATCGCGCGTGCCCAGTACTTGGATCTGGTTTATTCCCAATCTGGCACGCTTTATGACATTCTGCCTGATGCACCACGGCCCGGAGCCAAAAAGACCCAACCCACCCCTTCCGTGGATGGTGTCATTGGTTCCGTTTCTCAAAATTCGAAGAAGTCTTCGAATGGGAGGCAGAAGGCTAATTCTTCCCATAATACCTGCCTTAATCCGTCTCATCTAGGTCTGATGGCTTAGTAGGTGTCCGGTGGGCAAATGCGCGGACAAATCCTCGAGGGGAAGAGAAGGGCAAAGGCAAATCAAGATCGTGCTAGCCAGGAATCTAAATCTCGATGCGAGGATGGCTCACGAAGCGTAAGCGAAATTTCCTTGCCTCATCGTGAAGGGAGACCTTCGTACACTAAAGATTGTCCGAACGTCAGAAGTCAATCCAAACTTCTTAAAGGCTCGAAAAGTCCTCAGGTACAGTTTTAAAGGAGCCATTTCCATCTCGAGCGGACCCGGATGGTCGAGCAAGGGTTCATCATGCGCCGTTTGGGTCTAAAGTTTTCATGATGCCGACAATGCACCTATCACTTGTCGCTACGAGGTCCCGAGGATTACAATAATCGGCGAGCGGGCACCGGGAAGCGGTGGCGGATGGACGCCTCCGCATACGCCACGGTTCCGGTGGAAATTGAAGCGACTCTCGGGCCGTTGTGAAGCCACCTCCCAAGGGTGTTCTTCGGAGATCCTCTTATAATCCAAATGCTCGTGCCGCCCAACATTAAAGTATCGTTGAGGATCTGGCACAGGCGCCATGTGCCATGTCTGCACTTGAGGTTCTTCAAAGTTTTCCTTCACAACGGAAGGCTTTGCTGTCTGCCATCGGTGGTATTGACCCCGCCGATTCGAGCCTTCTCACCTTTGATCTGGAGAATTTTACTCCCCGGCTTCCACATCAAATCGCTTTGATTATTCAAGTCAGGATTAACGGCCTGGACGTTCACAGAGCCGTTGTAGATGAGGGTGCATCTACTTGTGTTATGTCCTCCGCTTGTTGGAGAGCCATCGGCTCTCCAACTTTATCGTCATCTCCCAATGCCCTTGAGGCATTTGATGGCCGGGAATCTAAACCCCTGGGAGTTCTCGAGAGTCTGGCGATTACATTACGGGGAAAAACCGTCAACGTGGAAGTAGAAGTAGTTGACGCTAAACTCAACTACAACATACTTCTTGGCCGCAGCTGGACCCATGCCATGCTCTGCGTGCCATCTACTGTCTTTCGATTCATCAAGTTCCCTCACGAGGGCAAGATTGTCACGGTAGACCAGTTGTCATTTTTTACCTCTAGCTCCGAGAACAACGTGCCGTATGTGGATCAAATTCCGAATCCCCCAGACAGCATAGGACCTGGTCTTTTCAAAGACCCGGTCCTCATGGGTATTTTCCCTGCGCCGCCACCGAATACCGCTCAAGTCAACATGTTGTCCAGGACTGATGACCCCTGGCTGATTCCTACACCTGAGCAGGTATATGAGTTTGGAGAGTCCATGCCTTTAACGCCAGTAGAGATCAGCTACTGTGAGATTGTTGCTGCATCGGACCCTCCACCTCCTCGGCATGCTCCGATGAGCATGGCTCTTGACGTCTACTCACAATCCCCCTGGCTTGGTCAGGCTGATTCGCCTGATCCTCTTAGAGAGACTTTTCCCTCAGATGAGGCTATCATTGAAACTATGTCTCTAGAGGAGCTACCCTGGGGCGATGGGCATCATCGTTCCTCGTTTATGCCTAGCTTGGGGGCAATGACGGATTGTCTCGAGCGCTATGCTACTCAGGTTCCTTCCCCTCCTCTTCGAACACCGATCTTGACGCATGAGGTCTTTTCGGAAGGCAATCTGAGTAACATTACTCAAACGGTTCCTATCAACATCTCTGTCAAACCAGGGATTGTTGAGAACATTCATGTGGGTGTGACCTGTTCTCCTGAAGAGATCCGGGTCTATACGGAACTTTTCAAAGAGTTCAGAGATGTCTTTGCATGGTCCTACGAGGAAATGCCGGGAATTGATCCTAGTATTGTCGTGCACGAGATTCCAACCTATCCAGGTGCGAAACCCGTGCGCCAACGCTTGTGTCCCATGCATCCTCGGAAAGCCGCCGCTATCAAGGTAGAGGTTGAAAAACTTCTGAACGCGGGGTTTATTTATCCTATTCCCCTTACAGAATGGGTGTCCAATATCGTCCCTGTCGATAAAAAGCAGGGTACCATTCGAGTCTGTGTAGATTATCGCGATATCAATCGCGCCTGTCCTAAGGATAATTATCCCACTTCGTTTATCGATCGGATTATCGACGATTGCGCCGGGAGTGAGATCTATTCCTTAATGGATGGTTTCTCAGGTTACAACCAGATTAACATTGCACCTGAGGATCAACATAAGACCACATTCATCTGTCCGTGGGGCACTTTTGCATATAAAAAACTCCCGTTCGGCTTAAAGAACGCTGGCGCCACGTTTCAACGTGCTATGTCATATGCTTTTCATGATATTCGCCATATTGTCCGGCCTTATCTGGACGACTTGCCTGCCCATTCGGGTAAGCGAGAGGATCATCCGGAACATCTTCGCCAGATATTTCTTCGCTGCAGACGCTACAATATTAGGCTGAATCCTCATAAGTGCGTCTTCTGCGTCGACTCTGGCCGTCTTTTAGGCTTTATAGTCTCGAAAGACGGAATTCGCCTCAACCCTCTAAAGGTTGAGGCCATTGTAAATCTCCCGTCACCCTCCTCCCTTTATCAGTTGCAGAGTCTGCAAGGGAAAGCGAATTTTCTTAGGCGCTTCATCCCGAATTACGCCGAGGTGGCCAAAGGATTCACTCGTTTGTTGAAGAAGAATGTTCCCTTTCATTGGGACGAAATCGCTCAAGAATCCTTTGAGAAGCTGAAGACATTGCTAGTCAATGCTCCATTGCTTCGTCCTCCGGACTACCACCGCGACTTTACTTTGTATCTAGCCGCCGCATTAAGCACCATCGCCATGGTCTTGGTGCAGGATGACGAGAACGGTGATGAACATGTTGTTTATTACCTCTCTCGGAACCTTCTCGACCCGGAAACGCGTTATGCACATGTTGAGAAGTTGGCTTTAGCAGCCGTACACGCTGTACAGCGCTTCCGCCATTACATCCTTTTGCGCACGATCACAGTGGTTTCAGACTACAACCCCATGACATATATTCTTTCCAGACAATTGCTGGGGGGCAAGTACTCCAAATGGATTGTCATCCTGCAGGAGTTTGATTTGGAGTTCACCACTGCCAAGTCAACTAAATCACTGGTCTTCGCGGATTTGATTTGTTCTCTCCCTACAGACTCTCTTCCTGAACACTCTGAAGATCATATTCCGGATGAAACGTTGTTTCTTATCGATACTCGTGATCCTTGGTACGGGGACATCATAGTGTATCTTCAGACTGCGACATTCCGGTCTGAGTTGGATAAAGCTGCACGCCGTCGGATTCGGCACCAGTCCCAACCCTACCGCATAGTGGGAGATACCCTATATCGTATTGGAGTAGATTCGGTGCTCCAACGATGCCTTACCTTGGACGAGGCTGAGAAAGTCTTGAATGACTGCCACAGTGGCGCCTGTGGTGGACACATGTCCGGATATGCCACTGCCCAAAAGATTCTAAGGGCAGGTTACTTCTGGCCTTCTATATTCAAGGATTGTATCACTGCAGTCCGAAAATGCCATCCGTGCCAGATTTTTCAGCGCAAGATGAGCGCGCCGCCGTTGCCTTTGCATCCCGTTATTACCGTCGGCCCTTTCGCGAAATGGGGCGTAGATTTTATGATGTGTAACCCTCACTCGGCCGGGGGGCATGCGTATATCATTGTCGCCGTCGACTACTTCACTAAGTGGGCCGAGGCGATGCCTACACTTGCTGCTGACGGAAGAACGACTGCTTCCTTTTTATTCAACCATGTTATTGCACGATTCGGGGTCCCTCAAGCTATCGTCACTGATCATGGTACTCATTTCCGTGATTACATGATGGCGGAGCTGACAGCTGCGTTGGGCCTGCGTCACGACAGCTCAACGCCATACTACCCTCAAGCGAACGGTCAGGTTGAAGCAGTGAACAAGGTTTTGGTCACCATGCTTCAGCGAACAGTTGGGATTCATAAATCCAGTTGGCATCTCCAACTGTTCTCAGCTCTCTGGGCGTACCGAACATCTGCTAAAAGTGCAACCGGATTCACACCATTTCAACTGGTGTACGGTCTGGAAGCGACTTTGCCGGTTGAATGTGAAATTCCTTCGCTTAAGTTAGCTGTGGAGCTCTTACCGGATACTTCTCCTGAGGAAGAGCGTCTTCTGTATCTTGAACGGTTGGATGAAACCCGTCGTCTAGCTACTTTGATCATCGAAGCACAAAAGAAGAGGGTCAAATCTCATTTTGATCAATCTGTTTCTCCCCGTTCTTTCATTGAAGGAGACCTAGTCCTCTTGTACGATCAGGCACATGATAAGCTTGGTGCCGGTAAACTCCAGCCCATGTGGCACGGTCCCTATATAGTAAAGCGTGTTTTGAAAAATGGGGCCTATGAACTTATAGACTACGAAGGAGTTCCATTGGCGCGGCCCAGAAATGGGCTGTACCTTAAGAAGTACTACGCCTGAAATGATTTCTTGGTGTGGTGTGTGTACATAGGTGTGTGATTGTCATTTGTGTGCATGGTGTGGTGTGCTTTGTAAACATCTTTCTGCTGATCGGGTCTTCCTGGTTGTGCAGATGTCTACTCATCCGTTTGTTGGTTTCGCGGACGGTGCCTCCCGCAGTACCAGGAATCTGTCTTCTGTAGCCTGGGTAATCTACGATCCTGCTGGTGAGTTGATCGACCTGCAAGGTGTTTGTTTAGGGCGTACCACGAACAATATCGCGGAATATAGCGCCGTGTTGGAATTATTAACCGAGGCAATAAACCTTGGTATCCGTGAATTGCTCGTGTACCTAGATTCACAGCTTGTAGTGTTGCAGCTGAACGGACACTATTCGGTAAGAAACCCGTCCATTTTACGATTGTATTTGCGTATTCGATTACTGGAAAGGAATTTTGAATATATTACATATCATCATATACCCAGACATTTGAATGCATTAGCAGATACGGTAGCAAATTTGGTGTTAGATAGACATTTGCGCAATTTATAAATCATCATCACATGTAAAGAAGACTCATCCGGAAATAGGTATGCATATATAGATATCGAAATGTTTACATAGAAGTGTGTCACATAAAACTCAAAAAATATACATAAGTGTCTTAATACATCCGGAGACACTGAGTCTCTCAAAAAATAGGTGTGGCTAAATCCTAGAGACTAATCGGCATGGTGCTCATGATAGCACGTTACTGCACGCACTAGCCGCCTCAGGATTCGGTGGAGCCGATTTGGGACTCCCACCGTATGGCGCTGGTACTCCAATGGTACATCTGACAGTCGGGCATAGTCTGGGATCCCATGAACGATCCCCTCAAGGTTCTGTACCAGTGCCCCTCCTCCGGCACCTTCCCCCTGGATCTCAGGGGCGAGCTGTGTCCTCCGGAAGATGGGAGACATCCCGGCTGGTCTCTCAGGTCCTACATCTGCATGCATGTATATTTGTGTTAAGACAACTGTGTATTAACAAAAATCATATAAACATAAAATCAAAAACATGAGGACCTACCCAGCTCTTCATCCCAGTGGTCTCCTTCTGGTAGCGGGAGATCCGGGTCCCCTGTAAAGTCAGTTCCCGCATAGGGCCAATCTTCCACAACGATCGGTTGGCGCCGTATCCATCTGAAGAACTCGGGCTTCCAGGACATCTGTTGCCCGCCTCCAGATCTGGGCATCAGTGCTGCCCAGCGAGCCATTCTTGGCTCTCGTGGTGCTGGACTCGCCACAGGGGCCTCTTGGCCCTGGAAGGTTGGTATGCGTTCCAGAATGAACGACACCAAGATGGAACCATACCCAAACTGCTTCAGTTTGCCCTTTTTGCACTTTGTGAGCTGCCTTTTCATGTTAATGGTGACGGTTGTTGCCCAGTCATACAACCGGGGACCCATGCATTCTGAGGCCAGTAAGAGTTGAGTCTTTGTAGCCTCGTGCGGTGCCTGCGATCCAGCAGCCCGCGTAATGGTGTGGAGTACAACTCTCAGTGCTAGGTCGGGGATGGTCGAGATGTACACCTTCTTACTCCCTGTTCCTGTTTGTGCCCCACGGCACACCCGCGCCATTACTTCTTCCATCTTCTCCCCTGATGGTCTGCTCCCAGTCAGTACAGGGGTTGGACCCCTGCGGGATAATCCAGTAACAAAGTAAATGTCGGTGACCTCCAATTCCAACACCTGGTCTCGTATTCTGAATACCTGGTCATTTTCATCCCAGAGGTTGATCAAATATTGGAGGAGCTCAGGCTAAGCTCGTAAGCATGGCGTGAGGAAGAATTTCTTTAAGCCACAATCCCTTAGAGCATTCATGCAATTCTCATTTTGCATGGCCTCTTCGTCCTCGTCTCCGTGTTCCCGTTCCTTCCATTCAATCACCATTCTGACTGTTTATCTGCATTCACATGGTTCAAAGCCCTTAATTAGATCTTCTGTAAGCTCAAAAATTCGAAAAATTTGGCATAAATAGGGGTTTTTTAGGCGGAAATTTGGGTTGCGCCGCTGGCGCGACTGTTTTTCTGACAGTCGCGCCACGTGGCGCGGGCCCTTTGATGAAAAGAGCTCAGTGGCGCGGGTCCGTGCCCGATACCCGCGCCACTTGGGCCGGCCCTAAAAATTCAAGAGTGCCCTTACAGAGCTGGTTTTTTAAGGGAATTCATTAAAAAATACATGGAAAGAAAGAGAAAAGGAGGCCTCTTACCTGTCACAGACGAGACGCTGAATGGTTGCCTGGATCGGTCGCGATCGCCGTCAGAAGATTCTGCTCCAAATGGACCACTGCTACTCTCCACAAGGTAAATAGTAAAAAGTAATTTCATTTTTTACCATTGGACATATTTATAACTTTTCGACGTTAAAATGAGTTTTTAAAGTTATTTCTTGTCAAATTATTTGCATGTATTATGTCGAAAATGGATTTTACGCTTGTTGGGTATGTGCAGTGACAGGTTTTTGCGACTTAGAAGGTGGAAACGAGTTGTATTTTATACTTTTTTCGGACTCGGTAAATACACGAAAAAGTCACTCTGGAGTCATCTTTCAGCTCTTTTCTGACTCTCTAAATATGAAAAGATTGCCGAGGCCCTTGTCATTTCGATCTCGTTAAAATGGACACGAATCGACATTCACCCAGTATAAGTTTAACCCTTTTTCGGGCTGGGCTGGATCGATTACGAAAAAGGAATACCCTAGCCTATGGCGACTAGGAGGTTTTCCCGGATATTGTTTTCTACCTTTTCGGATCTGGGAAACTATTTACGAAAAGGGACCTGTGGAGTTTTCTTTTCCGCTGTCTTTTCAAACTCTCTAAACATGAAAAGACGCCGAGTTCTTCCTTTGTCGGACTCGTTAAACCCTGATGACATTGGATTCCGTCGAAATGACGTTCTCCGAGTTTCTCCTTCCTAGGACTCGTTAAATGCACTAGGATGGATTCGCCCGAAGGGCGGACTTATATCACAAGCAGATGCTATCCCCTTCAAGCTTGTTATCAAAAATAATTGGGGTACTCGCCAGAAATGGTGGGGGAAAAAATGGAACCATCGTCGTTGTCGTCGGCGGTATGTCGCTCTTGAACATGGCACTTGTCTGCATTCGTGTCGGGTTGGGGACATCTCATCTCGTTGCTTCACTTTGCTTCCATGGGTTTGGGTAATCTCTTTTGACCTCTCATCTGTTCACTGCCTCGTCGTCATGACCTTTGATCTGTTGATGTCAAATACTGCCAAGTCCATTGTCGTGCCGTTTATATGTTCAAGAGAAGTTGGCCTCTGCGAATGTCAACCTTCCTCTATTTCTCATATGATCCTGATTCACGACAAAACATTATGTTCCTCTGTCTCGTGTCGATGATGTGGGAATCATTATGGCCCACCTTCGATCAAGGTCACTTCCTGTCGACTTCAACTCATTATCCAAAATGTTGGTCTAGAGACTCCTGATGGTACCTTGGAGCCTGCATGCCTTAATGGCAGGTTCGTCGCATTCGACGAGAGGTTTTCATTATTGGCCTCCGATCGGATGATTCTGCGGGTGTTCGACGTCGGCTCATTTATTCACACGCCGTAGATTGTACCTGGAGTACCTTGAGGACCATCGTCATTATTGGTGGTTTCTCTCGCGTCTGTTAACGGCTTTCATTATTGGCTGGTAATCAGACGATGTTCTTGCATGTTCGACATCAGCTCACACATTCGCATGCTAGAACTTGTACTTGTTTGGGTCGAGATGGAGCGCAAGACCCTGGATTGTGTCTGTTGTAATCCAGGCTACGATTGTGGATTATTGTCATTATGTACATGACTCAATGATTGGATGGCTGCGACCATACCCGAGTCTATTTGTTTGATCTTAGTTGGATGGCTGCGCCCATACCCTGGATCCGGATTATAGCATACTCTGTTCGGATGGCTGCGTCCATACCATATATATACATCATGTACTTGAGATATCAGTTGTATCTTTCTGTGCAGGTTTTCCGACGGCGGGCCTTCAGTTGGACATGTTCTCGTAAAGCATTTCACCCCTCTCTCTCTCGGGCCTCATGCTTTGGGGGGCATCTGTTACACAGTAATTTGTCACCGTCCCTACCATTCCCCGTCCCGCACAATGGAGGACCCATAACGTGACCTGTGAACACTGTCATGCACTGAAAACATCATCATTGCATCCCTCTGAGTATGAGCTTCATTTCCCCTTGAGACATCTCCTTGCAAAATCCATGAAAAACAGCTCTTTTTGCATTGGCGCGAGTAGACAGTTCAGTACTCGCGCCACTCAGGGAAATCCTGTAAAGAGGTCGCGCCACTTGGCGCTCTGTCATAGAGCAGCAATCGCGCCACCCATTTTAGGGATTGTTTTTTATATATGGATGGCGGAAGTTGAGTTTAAACAAACTCACAACCACTGCCTATCTTGAGTTGGGAGGTTTGGCTACGGGAGTTCTATGGAAAGGAAGTAGTTTTGCCACCTTCTATGGAACCTTCCTTGTTGATAGGGCCAATCCCATAATAATAGGGATCCCAACTCCCTCCTTCCCCATCTATAAAAGCTTGCTCAAATCCATGGCAAGCTAGTCTTGAAGTGTTGAAGCTTTGCATCTCCCTACTTCCCAAGTGCCTTTGTGCTGTAAAGAATCCCTTCTTTCCCTTAAGGCCCATTAAGCAAGGAGACCATTGTTACGAGACTCTGGAGAGGTTTCCCTTTCCTTGGCGAGCTTTACGAGACGTGGACAACCGGGGACCCGTTCGAAGGAGGCTGCGACGTCAGAACTCGGTTGTAACTTCTATTCGTTTATCACTTTAATAGATGACTATGATTATGGTTCCACTCCTTTTGCGATCATGTTAATGCGAGTAATATCTTTTCTGACCGATATTTAGTTACGTATGCTGGTTCCTATGCATGTATCTGTTCGTCTCTTCTGTGTGCAGGTGTTCGTCCACGGAGATCGTGGAAGGATTGTGATCTGCCAGGGCTGAAGGACGAGTATTTATATTAATTTCCTTTCTTAAAAAAAAAAAAAAAAAACAGGCCACTAAGAATATAGGGCAGGGATCCAACACCTGCTTATATTCCAGTCGTCGCCTCTATTGAGATTTATGGGTCTTCTCTTCAATTTATGGGACAAAGTTCATTTGAATGTGATTATTACCGAAAGAATTCTATGCAATTATTTACATTATGTCTGTAAGCATATTTCTATTATTTGATATTAATGAAAGGAAGTGTTATTTCCGCTGCATCTTTGTGTTTATGTTTATTTCTATATTTTATTGTGTTCCTACATAAATCCAGATCAACGGTATCAGAGTGGTCTGCTCTTTCTCTGTTCTTCTTTGCATGTACCAAACGAGGTCAGGGTATAAGGTGTTAGGGCTCGATCTGGTTGAACGCTTGCAAGATCAGCCTCACAAACCTCAACGACCTCCCATGGTGGAAGAAAATAAAGACGAGGGAGCAGGAGATCCTATAAAATTATTGCTCGAGGAGGCCCTGGAGTGTTATGCAGAATTATGATCTACGGATAAATCAAATTCCCTAAGTGTGGTGCTAGGCACTTAGAACAACAGGTGAAAGAATTTGCTATCACTTTCTCTAACATAAATAGACACAGATAATGATAGAAGAACCTACTTGTGATCCAAGCGCTTGTTCTACTCCTTCTGTCGCTTTTGATGTCGTCTACAATCCAACTCAGATCGCTAAATTGATTCCTCCAAGCATAAATAGAGAACAACAAACAGATTGCAATATACAAATGCCTACTTATATCAATCACTCAAATTGATTAGATGTGAAATATATATCATTCAAGAGTCCATTGCATGAAAAATAGAAACATAAACATATACATATATGGGAAAATGAACAAAAATCTTTATTAAAGAGTAGAAGGGGGAGGTTACAACCAATGATCGATTGATGTCACCAACTCCAGCTTCATCCCAGCCTCATCACACCAGCAGTATATCAGTACTTTCACTCTTTCTAATGAGAATCCAACAACATTTCTTTACCAAAATTCTTCCTTCCCTAGCACTAGGATATGTGGTCAATTTATAGGGAAATTGATGGTAGTTTATCAATGAATGACTTTCTAATAATAGGCAAGACATGTTCCCAAGTTCAGAGGTGTTAGATGGACACTTGGACTCGAAGTTTGACACATATGGACTCTTCTAGAAAGCATTGGCCATGTGAAGATTATGGAACAATGAGAATTTCGCTCCCAATTGACCAACGCACTCTTGAATGTCGGGAAGTGCATTGCATTGCACCCTTGAATGGAGGAGGTTGCATATGCAATGCAGTTAGTCCCTTTAGAGGCAGCGTTGGTGAGTTCATAAGTGATATAACATATACTTCAAACCTTGAAAACCTCACAATAGAAGCCATGAATGATTTGTTCTTCTTTTAGGGCATATAGCAACTGAAATGTAAGG
Source organism: Pinus albicaulis (assembly GCA_034641835.2). NCBI lineage: Eukaryota > Viridiplantae > Streptophyta > Pinopsida > Pinales > Pinaceae > Pinus > Pinus albicaulis. The sequence goes on along the minus strand of JAXQQM020058239.1, from coordinate 92,913 downwards.
GGATGATAGACCCTATTTAATTGGTCCTAGGGATGATGTCCAGTTTGACCAGGTCATGGGGGATGATTCCCAAATTGACCTATAACAACCGCCCCCTAAAGCATGAAGTCAAAATAATAATAATATTTTTTGAATGAGATTCTTTACGACGTGATGAGCTAGAACTGAAGTGGAGTGGCGACCTGCATCAATCTTACAATACATTACATCATGATATTTTCATCTTGATCATGAATTGATGAGGGAGGAAATCCCATGCTCAGCACATAAACTATCTAATAACATGCACATAGTGCAGAAAGTCGTTTACATTGGAATGTTGCCCAATACAGACATGCCTACAGATGTAGGCCCATGTTTGGATGACGATCTGTATGTAACGTCACTGTACAGATGGTGTGTACAATAATTCTAAAATTGCAGCCCGGATGGATGAAACTAGATCTAGGGTCTTCTTATCTCATTCACTCGATTGTTCGAGTACAATTCTAACCATGCGAATATATGATTTGTAGTCGAACATGGTAAGACAACGTTTGATTACCAACCAATGATGTGAGCTGTTAACAAACGCAAGAGAACCACCATTGATGTTAATGACTCTCAAGGTATTGCAGTACATTTCGTAAAGTGTGAATAGATGATTTGATGTCGAACGACAAACAAAATCTTTCGATCAAAGGTCCAGAAGCGAGGATCTTGTTGATGTTGTAACAAGCCTCATGGTACTGGAAGATTATGTTTCTAAGTAAACTTCCTGGATAATGATTTGATGTCAACAGGAAGCCACTTTATCGCGAAATGGAAGTTACTGATTTCAAAGACAAAATGTGACTTGATATAACAATATTCAGGGATGACTGTCATGAAAAATGAAGGTTTATGAGTATTGTAGAAGGATGAGTATTCATTGGATGACTTCTCATGAACATATCGACAACACTGAGATGAGTTGGAAGCATTGACCCAAAACCGAAGTGAAGGTATGATGAAACATAGGTATGAATGAACCGTTAAGAAGATTACTCAACCCAAACAATCATGATGATGGATTAAAGTGTCATTTTCAAGAGAAACCTTCTACCGTAAAAGTTCTGTTCACTTTCCCAAATTTTCCCTGGTCATTTGTCGACCAGTACCTCTTTATTTTTTAACAAGCTTGAGGAGGATAACATATGTTTGATCTATAATTCAACCCTTCGGGTGAATATGCATCGCTATTTAATAATTTAACGAGTCTAGCGATAAATGAAACTCGATTCTTGCCATGATTGACAAGGTTGTGGCTATTTTATGTTTTAACGAGCCTAATGACAGCGACAACCTGATCCTTTTTCATATGTAGAGAGTTTGAAAAAAGAGGACAAAAGAAAACTCCAATGAGTCATTTTTCATAAATTTTTCGCTCAAATCCGAAAAAAGTGTAAAATAATATCTGAGAGAACCTCCTAGCCGTGTTCGACTAAGGTTTTCATTTTTCATAAATAATCTATCTCGCCCCGGAAAAGGGTTAAACTTATACTGAGTAGATGTCGTTTCATTTACTTTTACGAGCTCAAAAAAACAAGTGATCGACAATATTTTCACATTATCGAAGTTTGAAAAGAGCTAAAAGAAGACTCTAGGGGTTCCTTTTTCTCCGTTATCGAAGCTCGAAAAAGAGATAAAAGTGTGCTTCAAGTCCTTTTTTGTTTTTATCAAAGCTCGAAAAAATAAGGATAAAAGTATGCTTTGTGGTCAAATCATTCTTGAAATAAGGGTGCATGAATAATCTGCTATATCAGTTATAAACCTGTTCAGAACAACATCAAATGGATTAAAAATACATGTTTCATGATAAAAAATGAATAAAACCATAGTCACAACAATAAATATGATTTTCAAATAATCTAATGTATAATTAAAAGAGTTTTACTATTCATTTTTACCATTTGAAAGTTACCATTTGCATTTTGGAGCTCTGAACCTGTTTTTTCCCCTGAACTTCAACTGTTGATTACAATCGATTATGTGGATGATTTTCCTCGCCATTTGATATAGGTTGGTGTTATCAACCTCCTCTTTCCTTTAATAGTCTTTTTGTTTCATTTCATTGCATTTTTTTAGGGATTTGGGCCCCTTAGGGTAAATTTGTTTTGCAAACGGTGCAACGCACCCTTGAATGTCGATGGTGCGTTGTAATGCACTGGAATTGAAGGCCAAGTGCACTTGCAACGCACTATCCCTTGACCAGGGGTGCATTGGGTGCATTTCACATTTTTGTTCTTTGTAGTGTGCTCAAATTTTGCCTAATTTTTTGCATGAAATGGGTCCTTATGAGTCTTATGGTTGTGTTTCAGGGATTCAATGGACCAAAATGACAATTACTGTGAGAGAAAGAAAACATGAGGAACAAAACATGATTGCCCTAAATGATCCGAGTACTGTAAGAGCCCTCAGAGACTGTGGGTTGCTGAAGTACTTCAGATTATCTGGTATGAGGCAACAGATAGAACTATTGGAGTTCCTTGTTCGTGCATGGGATCTAGCGATTAAGGCATTTCATATTGGGAACAAAGTGGTCCCAATTTTAGTGGAGGATATCTACTTTCTGACAGGCTTGTCAAGGAGAAGCCTACCCATTTCTCTCTTAGGGTTTTCTCTCAGAGGAGAGATGGTGGGAGACTATATATTGCAGTATTTCAATCCAGGGGCAAAGCCTAGCAAGGATGGGAAAATAAACATTCGCAATGTTCGTGATTTTCCATTGAGAACCATCTTATTCATAATCACAAAGCTTGCTGGTACCGCTACACTCCATGTAGCAAAAAAATCTTATATGCAGTATGCACTAGAGTGCATGGAACCAACAATTTTCAACTGGGCTGAAGCTGTACTCTCTCAAATGAGAGAACAACTGAGTAAGGAAAAGGGAGGAAGGAAGAAAATTTTCAACTATGGTTCGATCCTCATTTCTTTTGCCTTAGAGCGGATTCCACTGATGCAGCCTCAGCATGTGGCGTTGGGTATATCTAACCCTAGAGATCCAAGGATGCAGAGATGGGTAGAATTGATGGCTAGACATGTTGGTCAATAAACCATCGTGTTCTCGACTGCATTCTTTGCCTAGTTCAAGTGACAGATTATCGCCATCGATGACTATGCATATGCAGGTGTCGACTTCCGAGGAGATCTAGATTTAGTTTTACCAGAAGGCGCTAAGTGGGGTGAAATTGGTAAGAATGTTTTGACCATGTTTTTTTATTTTTCTAAGTTTTATACATGTTTTGTATTTTTATGTTTTCCCGAGAATAAACTAAATTTTTGATGTATGCAGATGTAGGTCGAGTTCGACAAGTGGGAGAGCCAGAGCATGGAGCAGATGAGCCAGCAGAGAGAGTTGTCGGGAGAGCATTCCTTCAGGATTTGCATATGGTTGAGACTCTTGCTGAGCTTCAGCAACACATATAGGGGTTGACCTTCGGTATTATGGATTTCCAGATCGAAGAGTTACCCATGCAACTGCAGTGCCATACTATTGGTGTTCCTAACCATTGGAAGTGGTTACTGCATAGGATAGCTAAACCAGTAGCATGTTATCATGAGCACCACTAGTTTACTTTTGACATGTTGCATACATTTTGAGGTTAGATGACCAATTTGTCTTGGGCATTTGTAAAAACATATAACTATATATCTATTTGTTTTTAGTGTTTTCCTATGTTTATTGCACAATCCTATTCAATTATGTGAATGTATCTTTACATGTGTCGCAAATTTCTGTTTATAACATAATTCGCTAAAGAATCAGTTAATGTGTTCAAGTTTTTGGAAATGTGTTGATATTGAATGAAATCAAAATGTCTTTCCAAAAGTCGAACTCTTAGGAACATATGATGCAGTGTTGGATTTCTGACAGTATAAACACTAGTAAGTTGCAGTACCACAAGTTGTGAGTCTAACCTAATAATGATGCGGTTAATACCAAATGAAATGGCATCAAAGAGAAGTTCGATCAACGTGTTATACTCAACGATATTGTTTGTAGATCGACCAATAAAAATCCCTTGAAAACTCACTAACTCGTTGTTCGGAGTGAAAATGGCCCACGCTGCAGAGGATAGATTTTGCATACTACGACTAGCACCATCAGCATACCCAACGGATGGTTCCAAAGATTCAGACATCTGCGATGAAATGTAAAGCGGATTACTAACTTCAAGAAAACTCTAGAAAAACAAACTAAGACAGTAAATGCAAATCAACAGCATATATACAATATAATACAATAGTTTACTATGCTCATGTTTAAGCATAGTAATGGTTCATATACAACCCATTTCGAGGTTGTGCCAATAGAATTCCATCGTAATCTACCAATTCGTAGGTACGCTTAGCAAGAACTCTTTTGAAAATATAGGGACCATGCCATAACAGCTCAAATTTCCCTGTACATATTACATCAACTTCCTGATCATAAAGAAGGACCAAGTCACCCTCTAAGAAAATGCGGGGTTGGACATGCTTGTCGTATTGTGCCTTTATATGTCTCTTATGCGCTTTGTTGGCCAATTGGGCTTCACAACGCATTTCATCGAGATGGATGAAGTTAAAAGGACACACTTTTCCAACAGAGGTGTCAGGTAAAAAGTCTATTGCGAGTTTTAACGACGGTATTTCACATTGGATTGGAAAAATAACTTCCAGACCATACACCAATTGAAAGGGGGTAAATCCGGTTGCGTTTTGGTATGCCCACAAGGCCGAGTAGAAGATCAAATTCCAATTTCGTTTATGAACTCCTATCATTCGTTGAAGCATTCGTTTAAGAATCTTGTTAATAGCCTTAACTTGTCCATTTGTTTGTGGATAATAAGGAGTAAAACTATCATGCGACAATCCTAATTTGGCAGTCAACTCATTCATCGTATGATTGCTAAAATGTGAACCATGATCTATGACTATAGCCTGTGGGACCCCAAACCGTGAAATGACATGATTAAATAAAAATAATGCAGTTATTTGTCCTGTGTTGTTGAATGTAGGCATCGCTTCGGCCCACCTGGTAAAGTAGTCTACTGCGACAATAATATAACCATGCAACCCAGATGAACGAGGGTTACAGGTCATGAAGTCAATGCCCCATTTTGAAAATCGTCCCATAGAGACAACAGGATGCATTGGCGTTAGCGGTTTGCGGATTTTACGATCAAATATCTGGCAGGCATGACAACTTCTGACCGCGAGGATGCAGTAGCGAAATATGGCAGGCCAAAAGTAACTAGTGTTGAGTATCTTCTACGCAGTAGCATATCTAGATAAATTTCCACCGCAAGCCCTAACATGACAATCATTTAAAACTTTTTCGGCCTCCTCATGAGTGAGGCACCTTCTTAAAATTGTATCGACACAACGACAGTAAATTTTATTGCCAACGATCAGATAATATTTGGCTTGGTATCAAATACGTCGCTGGTCAGAGCGAGAGGTATTAGGCTGAAAAGTATGGGTATGGAGATAAATGATAAAATATCCATACCAAGGATCAAATGATCCAATCAAAAATAGAGACTCATCAGGAATAAATGGTTTTGATGTAGTAGTAGTACTATCAGAGGGAAGGTCACAGAGAAGCTCAACCAAAACTAAAGATTTCTTTGACTTGGATTTGATGAATTCCAAATCAAACTCCTGCAAAATGACAATCCATTTTAAATACTTTCCCCTCAACAATTGACGTGACAATATGTGAGTCATGGGGTTGCAATCCGAAATGATAATGGTATTTCGGAACAGGATATAGTGGCGAAATCTTTGGACATCTTGAATAGCCGCCAAGGCACGATTTTCTACGTATGAATAGTTCACTTCCGTATCATTGATATTACGAATCAAATAATAGATCAGATGTTCTATCCCATTTTCTACTTGGACCAATACCATGGCAATGGTCGTATCAACCGCAACGATATATAATAAATAATCACTTTGATAATTGGGTGGATACATTAATGATGCCCGGACAAGTGTATCCTTGACAACATCAAAAGAAGCTTGCGACCTTATACTAATGGAAGGGAATCCCCTTTTTCAAGTGCCGAGTAAATACTTTAGCCATTTTGGCGTAGTTGGGTATGAACCTCTTTAGGAAGTTAGCATCTCCCTGAAGTTTCTGTAATTGAAGAAAATTTGATGGCGTAAGCAAATAAAGAATGCCCTGGACCTTTAGTGGGTCGATTCGAATTCCTTCTTTTGAGACGAAGAATCCTAGCAAACGACCAGAACCAACACAAAAGACACATTTATGAGGATTGAGACGTATATTGTCACGTCGACGGTGTAAAAAGATAGCTCTCAAATGCATCAGGTGATCAGTCTGGTTTTGTGAATGCGCAGGTAAATAATCTAGATATTGTTGAACAATGTGCTTGATGTCGTTGAAAGCATAATCCATTGCTCTCTGAAAAGTTGCCCCAACGTTCTTTAAACTAAATGGGAGTTTCCGATAAGCGAATGTGCCCTAGGGACATATGAGTTTTGTCTTTTAAAGATCTCTAGGTGAATATTTATTTGATTATAGCTAGAAAATCCATCCATAAATGAAAAGATTTCACATCCAGCACAATTTTCAATAATCTAGTCGATAAAGGGACTAGGATAGTTGTCTTTTGAACAATAAATATTGACATCTGGATAATCGACACACACTTTTGATGGTTCCTTGTTTTTTCATAACAGGAACGATGTTGGAAACCCACTCAGTTAGTGGAACAGGGTAAATGAAACCAGCACACAAAAGTTTTTCAACTTCTACTTTAATGGCAGCGACCTTCTTCAAATGAACAGGACGAAGGCGTTGACATACCAACTTGACATCAGGGTACATATTAATAGTATGTTCAACTATACTAGTATCTATGCCTGGCATTTCCTCGTAAGACCGAGCAAATACATCACGAAATTCACGAAAGAGAGAGCGACATGTTTCAATTTCTATGGAGAACAAAACATACCGACATGAATTTTTTCTACAACGCCGGGTTTGATCGAAATATCAATAGAAATGGTTTCTTCGATATTTGATAAATTTCAGTCAGAATCGATTGCATTAATAGGAAAATAATTCAAAAATAATGTTTTGATCGATGGGTGATATAGTTTACTAAGATTATCTTCTTCATAATCTTGAAGACAGGAGTGATGATGATGATCTTCCCATGGTTCTCCTTCTGTCATCATGGATTCCAAAATATTCTCAATTGTCAAGAAAGTTGAGGAAAAAGGATAAGACGGAGTACCAAAATCTAATGAACGATCAACCCAAACAACTAGTGACGATGATTTCAGATTTTTCGCCCAATCCATATAGATTGATTGTTATGCCAACTCAATTGGGCTGGGCGATAAAAAATCATCCAACGTAACAACTTCAGAATCACATGTAATCTTCCTTAATCCAGATGGAGTGAAAGATATCATGTACGAGGTCTCTATGCTTGTAATTTATGCCGATGCCGTAGGTGGCGATAATGCAAAGGTTCCCATGAGAGTGAAATCCTTTAAGATTACTACACCAATGTTCTCAAGTGCGAGTTGGGGTGAGTGAACTAACGTAACGCTTCCAGTTACCTAGGAACTGGAGGCAAAGAAGGATAGTTGATTGATTATTGTGATGACACCTTTATGTGGAAAAACGATAATTCTAAAATATGTAGAAACAATTGCAATCATAGCATATACCCATGGCTTTCCGAGTAAAATGTTGTAATCAAGGGGTCCGTCAACAACCTCAACTTCAACATTCATTGTTTTCCCCCTATTTCAACATGAAGGTTATTGATAATACCACAAGGCTTATATGTATGTCCGTCGAAATCTTTCAACGTCGTAGGCGATTGAGATAAGCGAGGCGAGCCAAGTGACTTCCAACAGTTTAGAGACATAATGCACGTAGATGCTCTCTCATCATAATAGTATGATGAACAAGGTGATTGAGAACATTTACTTGGATGGAGAATGCCAATTCTGATGGTAATTGTGGCACATAGCCCACATGATTAAAGACGACGAGATTTGAATCTTTCGGATCAATTCCACCAATTGCCGACAACAAAGCCTGCTTCTGGGATGGACAATTTTGAAGCACCTGAAGCGCTGACATAGCTGAAGGGGATTGAGCCAAATCTTCAACTATATTATAATTTTGAGCAGCTCAAGCTCGAGGATTGAATTTCGATTTATGAACAACTCCATTCGGTGGCTTGATTGTCAATTCAGGAATAATAGTTGGCGGTATCGATTCCATTGATGGATTTGTGGTTGAGCTAGTAGGTTGATCAGTAGCCTGAATACCGTAATATTTATTACGCGTTGACACCAAAACATTAGTCGATGGCTTTGTGACAGACAACATAAGCACTTGGGAACTAGAAGTTGGATCCGTAGCAACCAAATTTGTGTCCGGATTCGGAAATGGATCTGTCAACACTGCGGATGCATGTGAGGTCTTAACCAATTTTGAGCCTTTGGCGTGGTGAGGACAGTCTCGAACAAAGTGTTCCTCATTACATATTATGCAAGGGTAGTGAGGTTTCCAATTTCCAGATGATTGATCAGATGATCTATCTTGCAGGGTAGAAGTTTGATTTTTCTTTGATTTCCCCTTTTTCTTACTTTTGGGTTGCTTGTCACTTTTACCCTTGTCAGATGACACGGCATGGATTTCGGAAGAAGGCACAGGATCAGATGCAGTAGAGTGATGTGTGCTTGCAGTACCGATCATACCGTCGTCGGCATGACCATCCTTAGATGGAGGAGGAACAGTAAAATTAGATCGCAGCGCATTAGGAATTTTCTCGTAGAGCGTGCAAGACTGAGTGTAAATCAAGTCTAAATATTGGGCACGAGCAATAACTTGCTCTTCAGTGAAAACGCCACCCTTAGCCACATCCTCAGTTATGGATGGTAACAGGGACTTAATGAACCACTCAGTAAGGAGTTGATCAGGAACAAATGTATTAACCATTCTACGACGACGACGCCACTGATGAATATGGTCAGAAATGTGAGTAGCATTAGTCTGTTTAAAATTAGTCAATAGTTGCATTCCAGTTTCATATCTTATGAGTAACTGAAAGTGGGTCAAAAATATAGTAGCTAGGGCAGTGAAATTATCAAAATAAGCTCTAGGTAACTCAATGTACCATTTTGCAGTCGTACCAGTGAATGTATTATGGAAAAGACATAGTCGAACAGAGTCATCATTTAGGGAGTTAGATGAACACCACAAATGATAAGTCATGACATGTGTCGACGAGTCTTCTCCAGGGTTTCCATTGAACTTAGGAATATCTGAGGGTAATTTATGAGGTATCACCGGCCACCAAGGAGCGTAATTGATTGGATCATTGGTGAGAGAGTTTAAATCCGATAATTCTAAAGTTGCAACAAAGGGAAACTGTCGATGTAAGTCGGGTTGAGCATAGACAGGGTATGATGGAATTGCTTGGGCAAAAATCATTTAAGCACCAACATAAGGAATCTGTTTTTGGTAACCCAGATAGGGGTTGTTTTGATAAGCAAATGCTTGAGGATTTTGTTGACCAAAACCTAGGTACGCTACTTGTTTAAATGAAGGTTGTGGCATTTGCGCTTGTGGTCGCCAAAGGGTCTGTCCACCAACATTATAACCCAAACTATGATAGCTTGGATTTGGTTGCGGATAGGTATAACTTGGTTGCGATTGTGACATCCCATAATATAGTAATCTAGCTTGTGAATAAATGATTCTGGATATAGGTGGTTGTTGTAAACCAACTTAAGGAGTTGGAGCCTGAGGGCCCAATACTTGAGGGTATTAGGTTGAAGGACCCGCCTGAGACGGTTGAGGTACAATCGTTTGAGTTTGTAACAGGGGTAAGGATGGACTAACAAGTGGAGTTGATGTGGGTGCAACAGGTTGAACCGGTTGATACAAGTGTACAACCGTTTGTGGTTGGACGGGTAGAGTGGGATGCCATTGAAAAACTTTCATTTTGACATTAGGATGATCAAATAACGATGGAGTACTGTCAATATGGGTGACCATATGTTTCCCCCCAGCATGAGGAGTATAATAATATGGAAAATATTGTTCTCCAAATGCAAGGAGTCCAATGGAAATTGTACTGAATGGAATATACCCAGACAGACCAGCTTGATCTTGCCCTAATGATGTGTATAAAGGATCAAACCGTTCAATACTCACTATAGATTTACCAGTTAGAATACTAGACGATGACATTGGTGAAGTCCATGGGTTTGAGGATGAACCAGAGAAAGTTCCAGATAAAGATTGGTAACCAGGTGGGACGGAAGGTCCATCATATAAATGTGACTCTAGTGAAGTTGTGAACATTGACGAGGTAGCAAGAGCAGGTGTTGTCACAACTAGAATAGATGGTCCAGTTGAAGATGTTGGCTCAGGCATGGTTATTTGACCAAATGTATATCCAATTTGATTTATGGGGACTCTAATAGACACAAGATCAACAAAAGCAGAGGAGGTTGATTAAGGAAAAGACTCGTACAGGTAAAGCTCCGCCCCAAAATGAGTTGGAGTTAAAGGTGTTTCGTCTTGTGGTATTTATTCAATCGAAATTAAACCAGGTGGAAGGATTTCACCGTCTAGCCCAAAGTATATTTCAGGAGGTTGACTGCACAATATGGGAGACTCAATGGCTACAATAGATTGTGGCGTGACTGATACAGAAACAACTTCTAGTCGTTCGACTTCAGGATTCAGATGTTCTGGTAAAAAAGTGACAAGATCTGAATCAACTTCTAGTTGAACAACATCGATTTCGGGAGGTATGGTCTCATTGATTGGATGGATCGTGACCACGGGTAGCTGTGAGGACTCTGTCTCAACAATAGTAGATGAACCAGGATTTGTGCAAACTACTTGTACTGACTCTGGTATATGTGAGGATGATGTCGCACCAGAGGTATTGATAGTACTAGTTTCAGTAGAGTGATGTTGCCTTCGCCGATCAGAAGTGGCTTCCGGTGGTAAAGGTGGTTTGAGTGCTATTCTACGTGAATGATGGGGAAAGGGGTGTTCTTCTTCCACGATGAATGATTTTTTTTATTACCAAAAACAAATAAACAAAATAAAAGGGTAATTCTAGGAAAAATGTTTACCAAGTAATTGTGAACTACTGAATACCTCCTGACGAACCAAGAAGTACAGGCAGGAAATCTCCCCAAATGTTGTGTTCAGTGTATCACAAGTTACAAGTCGGCCAAATCGGTTCACTATGGATGGATAACAACCTAAATTTTTCCTCCCAAATATACCCGAAGGCACATGGAGGCCCAAGTCTATATTAGCGTTGTCTAATGCGAGACTACACAGTGAGAGAACCCTCTTATACTTTTCGTACTAGAACACCGCCCGATAAACCCGAAGGTACGTGGACGAGCTCCAATATAATTAAGTACGTGGAGTGAGGTATCACACTCGGAATGTATTGCAGACAAGTTAATGACAACTGATATGTTTAACGACACTGGAACACGTCTCTAGCCTAGACCTTCTAAATGTTATCGTTATGGTTCCAATGCTTTTTTAGGTAAAATGATGTAAATTTTAAGTTGATCTTGTTTAGAAAGTTTGTCTTTGAGGTTCACTGTGTGATGTGATGGAAATTCCTAAAATTTCAAACTAAAATGATAAGCAAACTTTTCAATTTTAGCCTTTTTAATGAAAATCCTAGCTACTAAGGGAAAGAGAAATCCTTTTTAGAGCACACAACAAAGAGCATAAACTAAAATGCAACTTTCCTAACTTGTTCTTATGCAACACACACAATTCACTACATTCACATGCAGGTTTTTCTTTTCATCTCCCTTAATGTGAATGCAAGAAAGGAAACTGTATGCATCAAATGAACAAAAAACAAATGTTTTCTTCTTTGAGAAACGAGGAATTTAACAACAATTTCTCTTTTAGGAAAAATGAAGAATGGAACTACAATTTTTCCAAGAGGAAAAGAAGAATTTAACGAAAATTTACTTTACGAAAACAAATGGATCTAATGCAGAAATAAAATACATTGAATTTTATTTGCCAATGATAAAGAAAAACACTAAAGAGACATTGAACAAAATTACTTTTCAAAGGAGGAAGAATCAGGTAAGTTCACTGGTCTCTAAGAGGTATCAGACAGTTGAGAATATAACAAACAAATGGCGTAGAATGATAGCAATGACAAATTTGAATGGAATTTGGTTGGCTAAGGGGGAAACGTTGTCTCTAAGGGGAGACAGTGCATTGTAGTGCACCCCTGAGTGGGAGATAGCAATGCAGTGCACCGTGTCTTGACCAACAATGTGTTGGGCGCAACAGTGATTGAAAATTCAAGCTACAGAACACAACACACTTCTAATGCAATTATTTATTTTAAAAGTCTATTAACTGAAAGTATATGCTATTGATGAGGATTAGCAGAGGCAAAAACACCAGGAATGAAAGGAAACTCCCCAGTTGAGTCGCCAATTTGTTATGCAGAATTATGATCTACGAATAAATCAAATTCCCTAAGTGTGGTGCTAGGCACTTATAAAAATATGTGAAAGACTTTGCTATCACTTTCTCGAACACAAATAGACACATAGAATGATATAAGAACCTATTTGTGATCCAAGCGCTTCTTCTACTCCTTTTGTCGCTTTTGCTGTCGTCTTCAATCCAACTTAGATCACCAGATTGATTCCTCCAAGCATAAACAAAGAACAACAAATAGATTGCAATATACAGATGCCTACTTATATTAATCTCTCAAATAAATTAGATGTGAAATATATATATCATTCAAGAGTCCATTGCATGAGAAATAAAAACATAAACAGATACATATATGGGAAAATGAACAACAAAATTTATAAAAGAGTAGAAGGGGGAGGTTACAACCAATGATCGATTTGATGTCACCAGCTCCAGCTTCATCCCAGCCTCATCACAGCCTCATGACACCAACATCATATCAGTACTTTCACTCTCTCAAATGAGAATCCAACAACATTTATTTACCAAAATTCTTCCTTCCCCAGCACTAGGATTTGTGCTCAATTTATAGGGAAACTGAAGGTAGTTTCTCAATGAATGACTTTATAATAATGGGCAATACATGTTCCCAAGTTCAGAGGTGTTAGATAGACACTTGGATTCGAAGTTTGACACATATGGACTCTTCTAGAAGGCATTGGCCATGTGGAGATTCCGAAACAATGAGAATTTTTCTCCCATTGACCAATGCACTCTTGAATATTGGGAAGTGCATTGTAGTCCACCCTTGAATGGAGGATGTTGCATATGAAACGCAGTTAGTCCCTTTAGAGGCAACGTTGGTGAGTTCATAAGTGATATAACATATACTTCAAACCTTAGAAATCTCACAATAGAAGCTATGAATGATTTTTTCTTTTCTTAGAGCATATAGCAACTGAAATGTAAGGGGATGATATACCCTATTTCATTAGTCATGGGGATGATGTCCACTTTGACCAGGTCATGGGGGATGATGCCCAAATTGACCCATAACATCGAGCAACAAAGGAACATGATGATGGATAACTTTGCCCAGATCCTTCAATGGTTGCCCATCGATGGCACATCTGCATCAAGAAGCCACTCTGGAGGTGCCACTCCTTTCAAGGTATAGGTCAACTTTGACATTTCTGTATTTGAAGGCTAGATAGATGAAAACGTCGTAGATAGATGGTTGAATATTTCGGAAGGGTATTTCTTGGTCCATGATTTATCCGACCAAGAAAACATTGCATTCACACTCCTCAAAGCCACCCCCTATGTCAAAGACTTGTGGGAAACCTACTATGAGAAAAAGGACGAGAGGGAACCCTCTTTGTTCTCAGTCGCACCCACTTGGAATTCGTTTTGAGACAACATAAAGGAACAATTTTACCCCATGGGGAGATATGAGGACAAGTACATACAATGGACCACGTTGTGGCAGCAAAGGGATTAAGAAGTGCACGAGCTAATGAATTTGTTCCATACCCTATGCACAAAGTTGGGTGTTAAAATTCAGAGAAACATTTGGTGCTCAAGTACCACAACTGTTTTCATAGATACATTCAGGAGGAAATGGATTTCCTTGACATTGCCCTGCTTGGCACAAAATATCTATAATATCGAGCAGAAATTTAAGCAGAAAAAAGCGAGACTTTAGATCTGCGAATTCGAAGCCAGGGAAAGGTGCCCCTGAACCACATAAGGGGAAAAGCCAAAGCGGGGCGACTCAGAACAACACCACAAAGCCAAATAAGGACATGGGGAAGTGGTGTAAATTTCATAACAGAACCACTCAAAACACAACCGAGTGTTGGGTCAACGAGTCGTTTGTGGCCGAACTGAAGGCATCTGAATCAGATGCATGTTCTAATTATGAGTCAGAATTGGAAAAAGGAAATGACAAAGGGAAGAAAATCAGTGATGTGGAACCCAGTGCCACAGTTTCCACTACCAAGCTCCAGAGGGAGGAGCCCAAGGATCCAGAGGAGGGGGAGCTCCTCTTCCATTCATAGATGTGGGTGAAGGGTTCTCCACTACAATTCCTTGTCGATAGTGGAAGCAAAAAGAACCTCATTTCAACGGATGTCATGAAGAGGCTCGACCTACTGACCACAACACACCCACAAGCATATACCATCGGTTGGCTTCACTAAGGAAGTGTTGAAGCCTAGAAAATCTCTGCTTCAAACATTGGGGAAAACCACCCGGTCGGGACCTTAAGACAACACCTTTTCCGTTTGGGTATAGGTAGCTCCATTGGATTTAAAGACAGTTTCCTTATAACTAAATGGATTAGTTTGGATGAGTGGAAATGAATAAATTAACTGAAATAAAACTATCTAATTTAAACTAAATGCGATAAAGAAATTCTAACACTATTTCGGGTAATTATATGTGAATACAACTTAAGATTGTTCAATTTAACAATAACCATGAAAATATTATTATTTAAATTGAAATGTACGAAAACAAATAAAGATAACTTCTGTTTAAGGAATTAAACGAAGGTTTTATTAACATTGCATTCATCATTGTATATATACATATACTTATGAAGATAACGTTTAATTATACCGAAAATGATATATAAAAAGAAACGTTGTGAAAACCAAATATATATATATAAATGATAGCAAATTTTAAAGCGAATATCATAAGGCAAAAGGAAATCAACGGTGAATAGATAGAAATACCTTATTCTATTCTTAGAACTTTCCAAATGAAATGCGATACTCTAATCCGGTAACTCGATGCAAATCAAATTCAAGGTGAAATACAACCGCCAAAGATAATTATAAAAATCACGGATATGATCCTTTAAAAAATATACATAGACGTTATAAAATGTAATCTCCAAGTCAAAAATATTGAATCCAGGGATATCTCAAATGCATAGGAAGGTTTAAACACTACTTAGCTAAATCTAAAAATAGTCTATTACAAAAATTAAGGATTCGGTTAAATGGTCTTTATAAACTAAATACGATAAAAATTAAAACTAAATCTAACTGTCTGTGAACTTGATTTTTAAACTTTTAAACATCTAGCATAGTTTTGAGAAGATGTGGTTGACGAGCTTGAGAATTCATTGTCTGAAAAGAGACAGTCGGCAAGTGTGAAAAACAATCTTCTACGTAGCATTGATGGTATTCCGGTGTGGCGCTTAACTTTGTCTTGTTGTGTAACTTCACAAGTAGCAGTATGAGTCCCAATTTAATCTTATCATTATGAATTGATTTTGCTCTTTCTTCACCTTTGCTTCCATTACATTTCTGATTGATGTGCACATAGGAAGATATCACGGAACAATTTTAAAGAATCAAATTAGCTTTGTGTAAATTATCATTTACACGATCGGTAGAAGTGTTTTCCATTTGTAGCCTCTCTGTTGCCTTTTAAGCATAGGTTGTGCATCCAGTTTTTGAACGATTATTTCTTTATGGTTTTCATTAAGTAGATTTACTGACTTTTCTGCCTTCTTTTTTGGCTCTTTTCTGATACCCGGGTCATCCATTGATCCTTTTTCATTAAAATCAAATCAGCTAATTACATTAAATCTACGACATGATTTGTGATTCCTCATCACTTAAGCAAAAAAATTCCATTGCAAGATTTTTGGCTTGGAAAACTTCCTCTAACATTTGGAAGTAGTTGTTTGTTCCAAAGATAGTTTAAAGTGTTTGGAAACTTAGGTTCATCTTTATATTTGGTCTTGGATAATTTGTATTGCTTTCTTTATCGACAGAAACTGCTTTGGTCTATTTGCATTCTTGAAGTTGTTGTTGTATCTCTTCAAGTTTCATGTGCTTCATTATTGGCTGCTTTTTGTTGCAATTTCTTGTATAGAACTTTATCTATTCTTCTTTTTCATTCAACAAAAGTTGTATCTCTCCAAATGCTTTGTCAATTTCAGGGAAACGCCAAGCCCTGTCATTGAGATACTTAGTAAGATTCTCGAAAGGCTATTGGAAGGATCCTTCCACATGATACATCTGGTTGTTACTTGATGTAAGTTAGACTTTCTTTCTCTTTTTCCTCATTTCTTCCTCACTTTATGACATTTTGAAGTTTGTAGAATACATCCCCAGAGGAGAATGTCCTCCATTAAGTACAATTTCGAGAGGAGGGTGTGATTAGTATATTAACTCTATCTTGTAAATTTGTCTTGCTGTTCTGTCATTCAAAGCTTTGGTTAATAAGACAGGGAATTCGTACATTACATCCTTCATTAATCAGATGGATGAGGATTTTATTTCTTTGTCTAATTCAATAATAGTAGTTGTTCTTTGTACATTGATTGGAGGAGGATTTGTCTGTGAAAGTCAAGGCCTTTGTTGAAGTAGTTTCTTTTGATTCTGTGAGAATCTTTCATGGATTCTTCCATTGTATCTTCCTTTTCATTAGACTTATTGGAATGTTAAGTCTCTTGTCGGTTTTGATTTAGATTTGTACGTACTTCTTTAGCATTAAGACTAACACTAGGAGGTTTGCTCATAGGAGCTCTAGATTTTCCAAAGGAATGGGAGTTAGTCTTCTTTCTCTGTGGATTTAGTTCTGGGGCTGTGGAGATAAGCACTTGTTGAGCTGAATTAAACTTCTTTAAATGAATTTCTTGCTTGGAACATATCATCAAAGAATCTTCATTCCCCGGAATTCCCTTATAGTGCATTGGTAAAATTCTTAACAATATCATTTGGGTGAATAACAGCTTCTCGAAAATTTGAACATTTGTAGGCATGTAATGTTGCCTATCTCTTGGAGTTACGCAATGTGCTCAATCAGTGAAAATGTTCCATTTTTGTAAGTATGGCCAAATGCCTTTTCTTCCTCTTTCGTCCCTTTGTTATGCCTCCTTAAGCACCAGGTCGATAAGCAATTCTGGGAACTCTGATCTATCACAGAACATGAGGGTAAAACAGGGGAAACGAACAAAAACCTAATATAAGTGAGCAGGTTCTTCTCTGACCATCTCGCGACGAGAGAATGTCAACCTACATTTGCGAGATAACCTTGGGGCATCCTTATTATGCAATGTTCTATATAATAATGACATTATTCCATGACAAATTTAGTAAAAATGGGGACAAACTTGAGCTCACTGATTCTTTATGGTACACATGAATAGGCAAAGGATGTTGGATGGTCCATTGCCCGACCCATCACGGGGAATTTGGAGACATAACGGATAGCGTCCATGACATAAGCGAGATAAATAAAAAGGCGGATAAACCATTTGGCTGTTACGTTGAATGATTTGTCGAAAAATAGCAGTGGTCAGGTATCGGATGAAGTTTTGGCCAGTCTACAATTGTGGAATTAACGGCATTCAACAGGAAGCCATTCGAGGAGTAAGATCATATTTGCTCGAGCTTTTTTCAAAAAGCACTGCCTGTATGGCAATGGAGTGAAACAATAAGGAGAGGTAAGTGAACCCTGCTATACATACCTTGTTGTTTTTAAATGGTTATATTTCGGTCCACTCCTTTGTGCATTCGTGGAAAATTTTTGTGTTCTGGCAAATCTTCCATGAATTGTTTGTTGTAAGTCGCACAGTTAAACCAACATACATTGATCTCAAATCTTCATGGTGAATGACTGATTAGCTCTTGGTCGGAACTGGATATATGCAAAATAAGTCTTTATCTAACTTCCATTTCTATGTCCGTATATGGGAATATACAGCACGCTGCTCCTATGCGGAAATGAATAAACCCAATTCTTTGAGGGTTGTGGACTGGCTATTTTAGAACTTTCTTTTGTCATCGTAACTTTTAATACCACGGATTTTCTTCCTCTGTGATTATGCATTCCTTCCAGTGGATATACGGCATCATTGCAGTGAATTGTCTTGCATATAGGCCATTTCTCTTTTTTAAAATTCGAACTCTTCTCCTTCTTTTCATAATGTTTGTGAAAGCTTTGTATATACGTTTGCTCCTTGTTTTGCGTTTTCAGTTAAATGAGAGTAATAGCATGAAAGGTGATAGAGAGGCCCATTTTAAATACGAAAGGCGGATCTAAGTATATTATTACAACGTCAAAATATCTTTTAAATAAATAAAAATCCATTTCTCATTAATTACCAATCCAATCATTAAAACTCATGAATATTGATATACGAAAGATTACTTATTTGAACAACACACCTACATGAATGCGACATTTGCGATGTACGTTCTTCTTGCTGTCTCCAGCAATATCATAATCATCTCTGTAATATCCACAATAATTACAAAACGAAACATCGTAGATTTATGTAAAATAGCGCGAAAGCATGAGTGCGCAATAAGCGCAAAAAGCGCATATACATAAAATCTAGCAAAAAGCGTAAAATGGTAAATAAGCATAAAAAGATATTTGTGCAACATTTGTTTTCTGCGCTTTATACGATACGTTAATATGTTTGTGTATAGGCTTTTTGGGATCACATTATCGCAAAATCGCATTTTACGATTTTATAAAGATATATACCATTTTGCGATGGATGCGCTATTTGTTTAAAGAATAATTTTATTGTAATCTATCATATTTAAGTGTTTTCTTAATGTTCTTTCTAAGGGATTTCTCCTAAGTTTATGATAGAAAGTTTTATTCGAAGAAAAACAAATCCTAAATTGATTTTTTGAATTTTTAACTAAGGATCCCCCCATTTATTTAGCTGTTATTACTAATATTAAACAAAAGGGGGTTATTCTTTGGTCACAACAGTGGAACTATTTGAAAGAAACGAGTTATCTACGAAAAAATAAAATAGTTCTTGTATCTTTAGTAAGTAAAGATTTTTAAAGATAATAGAAACTACCTTAGGATAATTCAAATAAAATGTAACTATGAAAAAGAAATAAAAATCATTCACAATTTCTTTCTACAATTCCTTAGAATAAAAACAATTTTTTGAGTTGTCTAAGCTTACAGTTGGTGTTAATAATGGTAAAGGTAGATTTATCAGGGTGGTTTTATAATATACTCTATTGCCATAGGTATTTATATAAGCAAACGTTCCATAGTCTCGACGAGTTACCTTTAAACCATTAACCATTCATTGTCTTATCAACTAAATTGTGACTTTTAAAAGATAAATTCATAAGACCTGTTATCTCATCTTTTTGTCTTTTACTTATTTTTTATTTTAAGAGCCATTGTTAGGTTTGGTAGCCAGTTAATAACAATGCAATTCACTAGTTATAATTAAGCGGGACGTGGCTTTCGTGATGAGACCCTTGTCTTATGTATAATACATTATACATTTTGGTATACGTGTGTGGTAATATCGATTTTATTCTCACTATGAACTGTAGTAGAAATCGGCTCATAATGAGACCTCTTATCTCTTAAATTTTCAAATTTCTTAGAATTACATTCTAAAAAATCATAAATGGATGAGGTGAAATTATTTTATCCTTAAGAATCGATGGATGACAATTTTGAGAGTTTTTTTGAGTTCCAAAAACTTTGAAAATCTTTACTTTATAGATAACCTTCTCGCCAATAAACTTATGATGATTTATATTCTCCTTAAGTTTTCGAAAAGATCATATGAAATAATTGAAATAATCTTTCAAAGTTTAACATCATGTTTGTGCTCCATCTCAAAAAGCATGATCATTATAAAAATTCTTATTTACACAAAATAAATATTTATAATATTCTTCCAAGGAAATTTTCTTAAATAGTAAACGAGTCAATTAGAGACTCAGCTTAACAACCTTTATTTGCAAAAACAATCAAAAACTTCTGAGAAAAGACATAATGTCCACCCAGTTTAAGAAAATTGCCTCCTTATGAAAAATTTATATAAAATAAACTTGACTACCGGAAAGATTCTCTTGCCTGATAGATCTTTGAGTATGAATGTATTTGAGCCTATCTTCTCAACGATGCAGAAATAATCCAATACATTTACGAAACTTGGTATGTTTACCTTTTTCTTTTATTATTAGCTGTCCCATTTAAACAAGATATAATTGACAAAATTTTTAAAAGACGACAGAGCCTTATCAAAGACCACAGAAGTTGTTGATGTTTTTCATGAATATTCCTTTTATCTCTATCTTCTTCTAGTTTTGGGGATTTGATCATATCTCAATTGAATGGATGAAGAAGGATTTTCTTTTCATCATTCACTAGGGCTAATGATGGAAGAGTTAAATTTGATGGCATCATGACTTCTTTTCCATAAACTAAATTGAAAAGAGTGAAGTCTATTAGAGCTTTTGGTGTCATTGACCCATGTCACGAAGATTAAAGACTTGTGCCAATTCTTTTTGATTTTGATCCCAATGGTCCTTTTAATGATTTTGATAAGATTTTGTTAATTAGTTAAGCCAAACCATTACCGCATATCTGGATAATAATTTCTTGAATGTTTAATTAAACCTCTTTTGTTGCAAATTCTATTAAACTATTTCCGAAAGTAAGATGCATTATCAAGACTGGGCGTTAGGTACAAACACGGTTACGATAGATTGATACATAAATCAATAATTGCATCGAATTGGCTACCTTCAGCCAGAGTTGCTTTACCCATTTTGTAAAGTAGTCGATTCTTTGATGGATATGTATGTTGTTTTGGAAGAATAGTGCTATCTCTGATAATGTCAAGCCCCCATTGTTTGAATGGTTGCTCATTAGTCAACGGTTACGAAAGGAAAAGCTAACATTCCTTTTGTCTTCCACTTGCGGTTTGACAAATTCTTCACTTCCTTACGTAATCATGCGTATCTTTAAAAGATGACCCGGTAATAACCAGCACGAATTATTTTGTGTTGTGGGTATCTCCAAAATAGCCTCTGCTTGGTCCATCATGCAATTCTGCAAAACCTTTTCGACTTCAGTCTTTTAAGACATCTTCTAAAATTGAATGTAATTTTCCTAAATAACACATTATCAATGATCTCATATTTAATAGCCTTTAAACTTAAAGCGCGTTTACTCTTATATTTGAGATTAGAAGAACATACCCATTTTTCTTGTAATATATAAGATCAACATCACGAGATTAGGAGAAATGTACCTTTTTTTCTATACGACTTACTTAGATATTGACTTGAATCTTTTATTTTTAAGTGCAATATTTATGAGCTCATATTAATACGCAAAACCTTGTCCTCTAACAATCTTAGCTGGTTTAATATCAATATCATATTCTTGCAGGTTGTTACCTAGTGCTTTCTCTTTCTCCTACTTCTTTTGAATTAATAATTGCCCTCACTATGAGAGAATGGAATGATGATTTTTGTATGTGTTTTCAAGAGAAAATTAAAATGTTTGATTGATTTTACATAACCATGACAAAGGCTTTTCAACATCGAATAATTAAACTTCAGCTCATGTGATTTGAAACCTAGAAAGAAATTAGGGTACTTCGATTTCTTGACAATTTGAGTTAATGTTAAACATTTTACATAGGATATTTTGATGGCAGTATACAAAAGTAAATCTTTAGAAAAATCAGGAGTATTCAATGTGAATTTGCATTAACAGATCTGTTTGATTTGCCTCCAAAAAGAATTCTTCTGTTTAATACCCCCATTTGAATACTTTGAATTATTCTTGATCATATTTTCATAGGTAAAACAATAAAAAAGAAAAATAAGATGAATCTTTTAACAAAATTGATCTGTCCAGAAATGATTGCATGGATTTTTTTGTTGTAGAGGTAAAGAAATATGAAATTTCTTTCACTAAATAACGGATCAATATATATACCATCTTTTGACACAACAAATCCCAAGAGTTTTCCCTTCCTCAAAGCAAAGAAAGATTTCTTTGGTTGGAAAGCACAAATATACATCTTTCAAATATTTGCTTTAGATCATGTATGTAGTGGTTCTCTTTTTCGAAAATATTGTTGTAATAAATACGATAAGCAACAATGATTTATGATCGGACCTTTAAATACCTGTCATGGCTCTTTGAAAGGATTGCTCCACATTTATTAGACCAAAGACATTTTCGATAAGCATAAGTTCCCCATTTATTCAGAAAGTTGTTGTCAGTACGTAAATACCGATGAACTAAAACGTTATAAACGCCCGAAAATCCATCGAGAAAGGACATAAGTTGAACTTGACTACCTTTTGAATGCTCATTCCATGGTTGTGATAGGAAATTGTCTTTTAAACATGCCTTGTTTAAATTTACGAAATCAATACGAATTCTTATATCACCATTCTTCTTTACGCTTACGGAGTACCATATTGGAAACCCAATTGGAGTGCTTGACCGGAAAATGATTTTGGATTTAAGTTTATTGGTTATATGATTTGATTTATTTCGAGATTTTGATGGATCTTTCTCAACCACATTGAACGGAGTTTAATATCGGGAAGCATTGGAATTGTGTGTTGAATAATCGAAGTATCATCGTTTTTAAATCATCATAATTAGAAGAAACAGCGTTTTATACTTGTTGAAGTTTAATGAAACGCATTCCCTTTCCTCATTAGAATTGAGTCTAAGTTAACGTTTTGAGGTTTTAGAATCGAGAACCAAGATTTACTAAGTCAAACTTGCAGTCGGAGCTTTGAAGTTTAGCATTAGTGACTTTCTTTAATCTATCTTTAAATGTCATATAAATCCTCTAATTTAACAACGATTTAGGAACGTGATTTTCATTACCTTTTGAGGCAATTTGAAAATCATGATCCATTCTCATCAATAATTTGCTCATCATATGATTTCTGCGGAAATCTGAAATTCTAAATATCTGAATCATGATAGAATACTCTCGATTGTAAACATTATACGGAGCAGGACTTAGATAGAAAAATTAATTCTACGGAAAATCTATCGGAATGCAATCTTCGGCATGTAGAGGTGATTTAGATGCAACATTAGCTAACAAGTCGAATTTGATGTATTATGATTCCTAGGAATAGGAGAAATATTGAATGCTAAAAAATGAGTGGTGAGATCTTGTACTAGGGTTTGATAGTGTTTAAGATATCTGAAAGGCAATGAATAGTATTCCTAACTTGTTTTATGACAGTTTCGGAATCACCGGAGAGAGGCTTTCAAGTATTTAACATCTAACCCTGTAAGCTTTATAAAGTCCTTGAACAAGGCTTCATATTCTAGTATTATTAGTACACTCAATTCTAACCTACATGACAACACTGGTTTCTCTCCATACGGATCAATTAAGATGCATCCGGCTCATTTTACATCACTAGACTTTGATCCATCAAAATATAACGGCCAAAATAAAGATTTATCTATTGGCTTATCTACAATTATCGAAATATTTACAATTAGGAAGGATTGATTGTGAAAAATTTCTATTTGAAAACAAAAGTATTTACGAGAAAAAAGGTGATTGAGGTGCTTGAAGTTTCCGAAATGATTAATGGAATAACCTCCAAGAATATTGTTGTTGAATGCCATAGGCTCATTAGGTTGTTCGAATTCATTCAGCGGTGTCAAAGTCATGTGTTTTTCTCACGTTCAATTTTGATTTGATTTGGTTTCCCTTTGTGAGGAAGCCATATGTGAATAATCAGTTGAGATATAACCATTAAGTTTTACGGACACGGTCCTTGGCAGAATTAATCCATAAAATTCGGGAATATCGACAATCAAAATATCAATTCTTTGGACAATCTTAGGATCGAAGCTAATGCGATAGTAATGAATTGATTCTCCTACAACTTGAACTTTAGAGCGATCCAATTGGACGACAAGGCTAGCGACACGACGTTTGATATTCCAATTTAGCACGGACAAAAGTAGAGCATTATATTGGAGGGGCTCGAGAATCAATCGAACAATTGTGCGGTTTTTATTGTACATCTCATAAGTCAAAAGAAAAGGAGTTTGAGTTTAAGCTTTTCTCCAAATGAAACATGGAGTATCAGTAGCATCTACCTTGTACGGTGGCTTACCGGCTCCCCTAGGCCTGCTTTTGCAACTACACCACTTGGTAAAAGACGATTGGTGTAGCGTTTAATTCTTTCAATAGCAACTTTTCTTGGTGTTTTAGTTCTTTGAGTTCATGTAAGGAAAGTTGGCTTTAATCTTTTCACGTCTTCGACAATGTTGTACTCCATAGGATCGGCACACTAAAGTCTTTGTTGTTGATGTAGGAGGATTAGAAGAAGATGGCTGATTTGATAGGTAATGGAGAAGTTTTCTTTACGAGGATTTTACATCTTTGGTACTTGAAGTTGTAATTTTCTTTGAGGCCATTTTTGTGGGTTCTGACCTGAATTCCTCTGTT
Source organism: Pinus albicaulis (assembly GCA_034641835.2). Taxonomy (NCBI): domain Eukaryota; kingdom Viridiplantae; phylum Streptophyta; class Pinopsida; order Pinales; family Pinaceae; genus Pinus; species Pinus albicaulis. Next base: position 68,143 of record JAXQQM020058239.1, on the reverse strand, counting down.
TCTTCTAGGCTGCTTCTTCCTTGTCAGAATAAAGGAAAATAAGAATATCCATTCATTCCTTCTTTAACTTCATTATATCTTTATTCTCTCTGAGTACTGAGATGTATCTTCTTTCTTCTCTTCTTGGGTGCATTGAGGTGCATTGAGTTTGAATTCAATGGTTTCTTCACAATTTGAATGGTTTTCTTGACAGAGGTTGCCGACTTCTTGCTTCATTCAACCATTCATTGACATGGTTTTGAAACTTACCCTTGACTTTATTAATAGCCTTGATCTTTGGCTTTTTCTTTGAATCATGTAGTGACTTTCTTTGTTCTTTTCCTCATCAGCATTTTTCTTTTCAAAGCAATTGTTTTCTCTTTTAATAGCTCTTTCATATTTTCTGACTGGTAGTTTTTGTTTGTTTTGAAAAATTGCTGTATTTGAGGGTAAGGCGATTTATGTACCATTCAATTCGACTTGTTCACTAGGCCTTGAATCCGTGTGAATTTTGTTCAAGAGTTTGTTGAATCTACAAGCGTTGAGATTCTTTAATGGGTTGTGGGTTAACTTTCAAATTTGAGAGATCGTTGATTAAAGTAGCTATTGATACGTCATCTCCAAATTTGGTTAAAAAAATGATACGCAAAAATGGCCCAACTTGTTGGATCCCGAGTAAAGAAAAGTACCATGATCCTATTTGCTCCTTGAAGAAGTATAAGGGAATAGTCGACTACAACATCTTCATGTGTGACTCATTCAAATTAATAGCCGGCATAAAGTTATTGATATGTTCTTGACTTGAATGTTAAGATGCGGGACGTTAAACTTTGGAAGCCATTTCCGGTTATGCAGTAAATCACATATAAAGTCTTGACCATGTTGGCACCCACTGAGTAGCCATGGTCTAGCCATTATTGGAACAACTATTGGAGGAGTAGTAGAAATTTGGTGGTGTTTGAATGAGAAGTTGTTGGAATAGATGATGTTGAGATTGATGATGATTGAGGAGATGATGATTGAGGGAGATGATGTGGAAACAATTGTACTTTGTTGAGTTGGGATTTCGAGAGCTTGGTGTTGAATATTAGATGTTGAACTTATATCACTTGCGGTTAGATTGAGTTTCTTGTCTTGAATCTACTAGGTAAAGGGAAATTCTTTCGGAGAAATACCAGTTTTTTTCACTTTGAAGCCTAGTAAGAGGTTTCGAAAACAAATTTTGAGGTTACACTACCTTCGGATATTTCGAGACTCTTCTAGGGATAATGAGAATCCTTTCAATTTATGAATTCGTCTTGAACTTCGAGGAGACTCGAGTTTTGATTGTACGAATGTTTTGAGATTTGTTGAGTAGGTGTATGAATATTCGCAATTTCTTCCTCGGTTGTATTTTCGGGAAAATTGAAAAGTTGATGAGGGTGTTTGCTCGAGAATGGCTTGTGGAAAAATATTTACTTGCCATTCATAGCTCGAGCCCTCCTTTTAGCGCCAAAAATGTTGAAGCCTAGAAAATCTACGCGAGCAGTGGGAAAAACCACCGGTCGGGGCCTTAAAATGACTCCTTTTCCGTTTGGTATGGTAGCTCGATTGGTTGCGGGGCAGTTTGTATAACTAAATGGATTGGTTTGGATGAGTGGAAATGGGACTAAATTAACTTAAAATAAAACTATTTAATTTAAACTAAATCTTGATAAAGAAATTCTAACACTAACCGGGTAATTATATGTGAATACAACTAGGTGTTCCAATTTAACAATAACCATGAAAATGTATTATTATTTAAATTGAAATGTCATGAAAACAAATACAAGGTAACTGCGTTTAAGAAATTAAAAGCAGTTGTAATCATATATTGCATTCATCATTGTATACCATCTATATATACTTATGAAAGATAACGTTCCAATTATAATCGAGAAATGATATATAAAAGCGTTGTAGAAAACAAATATATATAAATGATAGCAAATTTTAAAGCGAATATCATAAGACAAAAGAAATCAGCAGTGAATAATTAAAATACACTTATTCATGCCAGAGACTTTCAAATGAAATACGATACTCTAATCCGGTAACTACGTGCAAAATCAAATTCCAAAATTTAATGCAACACTTCAAGATAATTAAACAAAAATCACCGGATGTGATCCTTTTTAAAAATATATAAGACAATGAGTCTGAAGCCATAATCTCCGTCAAAAATATTAAGATCCGGGACCCCTCTCTAAATGCATAGAAAGAGGTTTAAATACTATAGCTAATCTAAAAATAATCTATTACAAAAATTAAGGATTCGGTTCAATGACGAGTCTCCTTTTCCCTAAACTAAATACAATAAAATTAAAACTAGAAATCTAACTATCTATGAACTTGATCTTTAAACTTGCGAACTGTCAGCATAGTTTTGAGAAGATGTAGTTGGCAAACTTAATTATATTTATCTGAAAAGTGATCGTGACGTAAGCGCAATCTTCTCTGTAGCATTGATGATAAAATTAAGCGCCTTTGTCTTCCCATTGTAGCTATGAAAATATTGATGTGAGTCCCAATTTAATCTTGTCGGCCAACGCCAGAATTAGATTTTGCTCTTTCTTACGCCGCTGCTTCCATTATGTTTTGGAGTTGATGTGCACAATGGGAAGTATCCTGGAACAATTTACGAAATCAAATTAGCTTGTGTAGATTATCATTTTTACACAATCGGTAAGGTATTTGCCCATTTGTAGCCGCCTCCTCTAACGCCTTTCATATACGATTTACACATCCAGTTTGCAGAACATTATTTCTTTATGGTTTTCGGTAACAATGGGTACTTGACTTTACGCCATCTTCGTCTTTGCCATGCCAGGATAATCATTGAAGTCTTTTCATTAATAAAGTCATAATCATTTCGTAAATCTACGACATGATTTGTGATTTTATCGCTCTCTTGGCAAAGAATTCCATTGCAAGATTTTGGTAGAAAACTTCCTCTTGTTGCGGTAGTTGATTGTTTAGAGATAGTTTAAAATAAATTCTGGAAGCTTAGGTTCATCTTGTCTTGCAGTCTTGGATAATTTGTATTTGCTTTTCTTTATCGTAAGCCTCTTTGATGTCCTATTTGCATTTCTTGAAGTTGTTGTTGTATCTCTTCAAGTTTCAGCTGTGCTTCATTGTGCTTTTACCACACCATTGCGAATTCTTTTGTTGTAGAACTTTTATCACATTCTTCTTTTTCATTCAACAAAGTTGTATCTCAAATGCTTTGTCAATTGTTGCGGTATATTTTGTCATTTTGAGATAACTTAGTAAGATTCTCGAGAGGCTCGGCTGGAAGGATCCTTCCACAATACATCTGATTGTTAACCCGTGGTAGGAACTTTCTAACTTTCTCTTTTTCCCTCTGTTTCTTCCTCTTGCTTTGTATTTTGAAATTTTGTGAGAGTACATCTAGAGGAGGAATGTCCTTCACATTAAGTACAATTTCGAGAGGAGGGTGTGATTGGTATGTGCTTTTGTCAAACGTAGTATGCTTTGCTTGTTCCTGTGTTCAAAACTTTGGTTGTACGGGCAGTGTACATTCTGTCCTTCTGCATTGTCAATTGGTTGAAGGTTCCCATTCTTTGTCTAATTCAATAATAGTACATTGTTCTTCGTACATTGGTTGGAGGAGGATTTGTACGGTGAGAAGTCAAAATTTGCTGTTGAGTAGTTTCTTTTGATTGCGCAGAATCTTTCATGGATTCTTCCATTGTATCTTCCTTTTCATTGAACTTATTGGAATGTTCGAAGTCTCTTTGTCGATTTTGATTGGGTGCTTGCTTGCTTCTTGTTAAGACTAACACTTGGAGGTTTGCTCCCTTCGGGCTCTGAAAACAGTTTTACGAGAATAGGGTAGTATTTAACTTATACTGGCAAAGTTTGAATTCACAAATTCTTCACGGAGATAAACGCATTTGGTAGGATCAAACTTCACACAAATGAATTTCTTGCTTGGAACATATGTCGAATCTTGTTCCCAGGAAAATTCCTGCTACGTTACATTGATAAAATTCTTAACAATATCATTTGGAGTCAGACAACAGCTAGAAAATTCAAACGAGGATGTAGGCATGTAATGTTGCCTATATCTTGGAATACATGACCAATATCGAACGATGAAAATGTTCCACATTTTACGGGGAAATTGTGGCCAAATACCTTTTTCTTCTCTTTTAAATCCTTTGTTATACCTCTGGCCAAGGTACGATAAGCAAAACATTCAGTCTATCTGGAACATATAGGGGTAAAACATGGGGGAAGCGAGCAAGAAAACCTAATATAAGTGAACAATTCTTCTCGAACCATCTCGCGACGGGAGGATATCGACCTGTTTACGAGGTTAACCTTGGGCTCCTTGTGTAAATGTTAAGTACAATGGCAACATTATTCCATGACAAATTTGGTAAAATAAGGACAAACTTAGACTCCCATAGTTCTTTATGTGCCTTGAATAGGCAAAGGATCGTGGTGATCAAACTCAACCTTAAAATTTGATTACATATTGAATAAAATCCATGGCTTTCATGGATAAATAAAATTGGATAAACCATTGAGAAACATTGATTTGGACAGATAAATGAAAAATAGAATAAAATTATAGGATGATTTTAGCCTGATTACAATTTTGAATAACGAACGCATTCAACAAAGGAAACCATTAGATAGAATCTTATCATGGGGCATAAAAAACACCTCATATGTGTGGTCAAACAACATAAGGAAACAAATGGTATCATCATACACATACCTTGTTTATTTTTTTATAAATGATTTCACTTCTTTTAGTCCATATGGCCGTACGACAATTTATATTCCCTGTTTGAAATATTCCATGAATTGTTTATTGTAAGTCGCTGAGGTTGAGCAACTTATACATTAGTCTCAAATCTTCGTGGTGAATGACGATTAGCTCTTGGTGAGTTGGTGTCATGCGAAATATCAGTGTTGTCTAGCACCCATTTCACCATGTTACTGTATATGGGAGAATCCTTGGCCTTGCCGCTATCCTATACGAAATGAAACCAAAGCCGAGTTCTTTGAAGTTTAGCCCAGGGCCGCTTATTACTAGAACCCTGGCAACGTAACTTTTTAATACACGGGATTTTCTTCCTCCGGCAAATTATACATTCCTTCCCAAGTGGATATACCGGCATCCTTATTGCAAGCGGTGTACGCCTTAGTGAAGCCATTTCTCTATTTTTAGAATTCAAGCTCTTATCCTTCTTACCCATAATGTTATGTGAAAGCTTTGTATAGACGTTTGCTCCTTCGTGCTGCGTTTTTTTACGAGTTAAATGAATATGGCATGAAAAGGTGATGAGGCTTGTTTTAAATGCAAAGGCGGATGAAATATATTATTTTGTGAGAAATTTCTTGCCAATCAAAACAAAATCTCATTTACCATTAATTGCCAATCCAATCATTAAAGCACCATCATGATATTGATATATGGGAAGATTGCCTTTGGTTTTAAACGCGCCTACCTTGAATGCGACATTGCGATACGCGATTTATTGCGTAATATCGCAATATCACTAATAATATTAAAATGAAACCATCGCGATTATGTAAAATAGCGCAAAAGCGCAAGTGCATAAAAGCGCACATACGCAAATCATAAAGCGCAAAATGGTAAATAGCGCAAAAGATATTTATTTAACATTTCTGTTTTTACGCTATGCGATGCGACCAATATGTTTATTGTGACTTTGGGATTGCATTATCGCAAAATCGCATTTTCGATTTTATAAAGATATATGCATTTTTGCGATGGATGCGCTATTTTGTTTTTAAAGAACAATTTTATTGTAATCTATCATAAACTTAAGTGTTTCTTAATGTTCTTTCTAAGGGATTTCTCTAAGTTTATGATAGAAAGTTTTATTGAAAGGAAAACAATCCTAATTGATTTTTTGGATTTTTAACTAAGGGTCCCCATTTATTTTAGTATTATTACTAATATTAAATAAAAGGGGGTTATTCTTGGTCACAACATGAAAGATATCTCACGTCATCTGGCAGTATTCGCCTTAGTACAACATCAAGCCCTTCACGAATGAGGTATTATGTGATGTTGCTCCTCTTGACATATGCGATGTATTATTGAGCCAACATACTTGTGGAAGAGACATGATGTATATGATTCCAGGCCTCATTTTTATTATTACTTTGGGAAATAGATTTATGCAAGATACCATGGTAGCAACGCACTCCTGCCATCTCTTTGATTCTTGCAAAGCAACGCGAGATTATTTCCCAAACCAGGAAATTTGTTTTCATTACAATTTTCCCACGGGGCAAGAATAAGATTGTGGCCACAACCTCCAAACAAGGCTCCTACATAATGACGGATGGATAAAGTGGGTGGAGGAATATGAGGACATTTTTCTCTCTTACAAAGGTTTTCTCTACCTTTGTCGGGTCAAGCCCCTCCCATTGATGCGACCCCCGCCTCCCGTTAACACGATGTTGCCATACCTCGGCAGCCACATAGGCAGAATCCACACGTGTATTTTCTAAGAGCACATCAAGCAACCATATTTGATGAACGCATCCAACACGTCCACGAGTAGGTCCATGACATCTTGGAAAATCCAATGCCAAGTACAAGAAACGACATAATCAACATCGGGTGCCACTAGGGCTAGGGTAGATGAAAAAAATTTGGTTGCATTTGCGAAAAGAAAGGCCTAATAAGACTCCTTGAAAAGCTCACTTTAACACTCTGATATGGGCCTTCGCCGTCCTTCCAAGGTTGTGGGATACAATCCATTTAATCTCAACATTCTTCCATTCCTTGATGAAGTAAATGTTCGGTCGGATCGCCTTGACCATACTTTCCACCATTCTTTGGACACATCCATTGTTACGAGATCTCATGGAGGAACTCAAATCAATGGGGAAAATTTCTTCCTAAAGGGCATGGAATGAATCCGGATGGTTGTGGTGGCCACCGCCTATTCCACTTGGGGCCCATTGTTTCTTTAAGTTTTCCGGTTTTGCATGGTGTAGCACAATTTGCCATTTTAGCGATTCTTCGGGTCACGAACTATGTTGTTTTTACCCCTCGGATAGATCATTATAACGAGGTATTGTGCGCGTCAAATAGGTGTATGCCAAATTTACGGCCAAAGGAAGTTGATGTACCAATTTACCCAAACAAGGCCCATAATTTTTGCTTCATCTCCTAAGTTAGATTTTTTTGTATGTTTAGGGTTTTCCATTGTTTCTCAACAATAAATAGGCCTTCGAGCCTCATTGTAACACATTTCGAGGCATGGTATACATCTCTTCTTAGAGATAAGCTACAGATGCCAGAATAGTTGTATTTCCATTATGTACGTAAGCATATTTTGTTATTTTAGTAAGTAATGAAAGGAAGTGTTATTTCCATTACATCTGCGGCAATTTATGTTTATTTATGTATTTGTTGCATTCTGCATAATCGAGATCGAGTGTCAAGGAGAAGATGATTACTATGTCATGTTTTAAAACATGTCATGAGCACCAGGCCATAACATTAAATGATGTTGAAGAAACTTGCTTTTATTCTAAGGCACATTAGATCATGTTGATCTTAACTAACTCTAAGTGTCTAAAATGCTAGCATCCCCCTTAACTAAAAACTTCCAGGTATGTTGAATGATTTTATAAAGGTGACTCAATATGAGAAAGGAGGTGTTAGAGCCTAATCCCTCTTAATAATAACTCCTTAGCTCTGCTTATAGATTGAGTTTGAAAAAATTTCTTCTATGGGAAAATTTGTGAAAAAATTCTATAGTCAGTCATCACTCAAAACAAAAGAGCTCTTCGAGAACACAGTCATAAATGAGTCGATGAAGTGAATTTGTAGCTCAAAGTGTTTGTTTTGCTAATGTTGAAATCTATCTTTTCGAGCTGCGTTGACACTCTAATTGTTGCACCAAGGGTGGTTGGGCTACTATTAGAATTCAAACTCTATAAAGAACTATCAAATCAAAAGGCATTTGACTTTGGTAAAATAGTTTCTCCAATCAACGCTTTTGTTAAAGAGAAAACAATAGCTTATTTAGCTAACCACAAGCCTAAGTGACCAAGTGTTTGACCAAGAGTAAAAACATAATCTATGGCGACCATTGGATCACTAGGGTAACTAATGGCCATGGAATCATGAAACAACAAACAAAGTTCCACATTTGAGCTATAAAGTATCCTAAATTGAATTGCACCCCATAATCAAAAATATTTTTATTTGTTTTCCATTAGATTTAATGGAGTGTTTATATACCAATCAAACAGACCAACCATAAAGGAAATAACAAGATGCGTGTGAGCCTAATATAAGAGGCTCTTGTCAACATTAACAATAAATCTGACAGCCAGGTGTAGTATAAGTGGTAGCAAGTTTGACTCTATACCTAGAAGGGAGAAGAGAGTTCATTTTACAATTGTCCATGTGAATGTGGCAAAGGTCACATGCATCATTATATTGGCAAATAAATTCAGCCATGGTTTGCAATACCAGAGCCAATGAGAAGCAATACAGGTGCCCAAAGTATATCATTTTCATTTCCTCTTAGGTTGGATTTCACAATGGTTCAACTGTTAGGGTCCTACTAGGAGGGTCATCATGCGTAAAATAAATATTAACAAATGATTTCTTACTTTCTTGTTTATATATTAGGATTGAGGATGATATCTAGAAAAGCTATATAAAGCATATGTGTGAGGTCTACCAAATTATAGAACATTCCTTAAAGCAAACGAGTTGAATCATTTTGGTTCTAACAAACAGGATTCCATGTATATTTATTCTTACGAACATGGAAAGTGAGTTCAACTTCCATCTTATGGACCTATACATGTGAGGCAACAGGCTAAAACAAGATAGATGGAATTCATTTTGGATATTGGAAGCATATGTTTCATTATAGTCAATTCACTTCAACTTGAGAAATCTATGGTAATTAATCAAGCCTTTTCTCATACTCTTTCTAACACTTCCATATAGTACTTACTAGTTACATACCTATTTTACATCGTGAAGTTTCACCGTTCCCAGAAGTAACTACAAGTTCCCAAGTGTTTGCAATTGAGAATCATATTCTTTGTTAATCGTTGTATCCCAATAAATACCATTTAAATATTTTAAAAATGTTTATGGATCATAAGACACCACAAAATTGAGCCAAAAATAGAGCTCATTATGATACCAAACATGGCATTAGTCACCTAGGATCTCTAGTTGCTTCTCATGTGAATAGATATACTCAGAAAGTTTGGTATATTGTGGGGTTTACATTTCCAGTGAGACTCGTGTGGGAGGGTGAGCAAATGAGGAATGGATTTTAATCCCATATTATCATCATCAACTGAAATGCACTAGAATAGAACTAAGAGATGGCACAAGCATCGAAAGAAAACTTTAAACAGGTTAGAAAGCATTTATTTTAAAAATAGCTCACGGGCCAGAATATTTTTGTCCAAATTGAATCTCTTTTAATAATTATTTCCTTGGAATGAATTGAAAGTCTATAGCCAGTTATTATCTTTACAATAACTCAACAAAATTCAATTCTCCATCGTAGGTAGTAATGTTTGTTTTGTTTTGCTCATCGAGGATGCAGACATGCTTCTCGGTTACATGAAGTGGCTTACATTTTGGCTTAATTTCCATTCATCATATTCTTGCTGTGTATTTTTAATACCTTTGTGGAGGTCACATAAAATTACTATGTAATTGTGCAATGATTGTTTACCCAATAATGAAGACTTGATCCCTTAGATTGGATCATACGATTATCCATTCTCTTAAGATTCAATTATTTCTCAGCAGCTTTTAGCTGTTGTAGTATGGAATAGTATGTCACATTTAGTATACATATGGTCAATGCAGTTGTGAATTTGTTTGTTAACATATCCCCATAGTATGTGTTCTGGCTAATTTCGTAAGTTCTGTCATAAATTGTTTACTAGAGGGACCTTATGAAGCGAAAAACACTTTAAAAACTTCACTCTTAAAATATAAGCTAAAACAAGTGCATTTAGAAGTCTGTGTGAAATTTTAATAAGTGTGTACCTAGAGAAAAGAAAGAGATTGATTTAAAAATCACCATGAACAGGTACAAAAGGGTTAGAAAAACATACTGAAAGCATGTTTGTCAAGTACCTGCGATGTTTGGTAACAGTAGAGCCAACACAAACACCATCAAGGAAGAGCACAGTCACCATGTTTAGTCACATTATACAGGATGAAGATCCATCTAGATTGTTGGCCCAACTATGAAACATTAACGTGAAGATACATAATAGACGGAATGAAATAGGAGGAAACCGGAAACTCAATCCATCGAGAGATGAAGAAGTGAAATCAACACTACGAAAATATCTTAAGTGAATTTATACAAAAGAATCATTCCTAGTACATTTGTAAATGAGCATGATCAAAAAGTGATAGTGTTTTAATTAAGACCCATCAATGTTCATAACTAGCTATGGAAATATAAAATAGTTTACAACTAATAAACAACATAAGCATATAAAATCATGAAAATTCTAAAGATATGGAAGTTTTAGTTAACAAAATAGTTCATTAACTTGCAACAGAGTGTACAACAACCATATACTCCAAATAACAATAAAAAAAAAACTTCTAACGACTGACAACACATGATCGCTTCTTATTCATGGCCTTTTAGCATTTTGAGTATTAGTGTTAAAACATCCAATGCCAAGTCCCAAAATATCTTCAAGAAACAGTGGTAGAGGTCGCAAAGTTAGACTTTATGCTAAGGTAATTCTTCTCCCTTCCAAAATTATTTCAAAGGTCAAAAGCAGGTATTCTCTTACATGAGATATATACTATATAGAATAGGGTGGATTTTCCCTTAAATGTGACTCTTCACACCTATCCTTGTGTCAGTACTAATTTATTTATTATATATATATTTTTATAATTACATTAAAATTTAAATAATAAATAGAAAAACATATATATTAAACTTAGTCCAAAAATGACAAACTTGCTCTTGAATTTGTAACCAATGGGTGTTATGAAACCAACTCCCAAAAATAGAAAGAAAAGAGAGATCAACCTTAGAAACAAAGCCACTTGGGAAATATCCTTTACATTACATAAATGAAAAAATTCTTGGATGTTACAAATGACAAACCTCATTTCTATGTAAGGTTCATGGGGTAAAAAATGTAATCTATTTAGCCTAAAAATATTGTTGGCTTTGAGAATAATAACAACTCTGGGGATTATGAGAATGCTGACTGACAATAGGCGCTACTATGTAATAAAAGGACACACTAGTAATATAGGGACTATGCCTCCTCAACTAAAAGTGTTGTCTCAACGCTTGGGCTCATCACGGATGCTTTGTATAAAATTCTCATCACTCTGTGAATGTGAATGGTGATTCTTCACTTTGAAGATACTTTGAAATTTATGGATTTCGTATTTGTCAATTCTTGTTTCCGTGGTAGCTTTAACGTTCCAATATGATTTTCCTTCCTCCTGAAGTTAACAATATTGTTGAACAAGTTTGTCACTATGTATACAGGCATCAAACATGGAAGGTGGATGCTAGGAAAGGAAAGCGAGGGAAGCTCCAAGTTGTGTACCCTTAATACCAATGTTTACATACCTTATGAGGACAAATGTTTACAATCTAATTTGTATCCTTCTTCACTTGCTGAGGGACATTTGTTTGTATGGTTTGTCTTTAAAAATACCTAGTCTCCTACACTCAAACTTCTTGAAGATAGTCTTTGTTCCCAAAAAAATGGCCCAAGACTATCATGATCACTTTTTACCTTAGTGTCTTCCCATTAGGTAGAATCGCAATTTCTTTGGTACATGCTTAGTATTGCCAAAATTTCCTCTCATAAATAGCTTTAAGCAAACTCACACTGTAGGTGGACGACTTTCAAAAAGTAGGTCTGCCCTTGCATTAAAAACAACACCAATTCTGGCTAAAACATCACATTCCCACGATAAAGGTTTGTCTCTGAGTACGGCAGTAGCTAAGACAGATACTAGGCACATTGCCTCTTTAAGATGTTAAAGTGGTAGCTTGAGAGTCCATGGCTTTATCTTTCTTCAATAATGTTGTTAGAGGTGCTACTATTCTCCCATAATTCTTAACGAACTTGCAATAATACCACCATTACTTGAGAAACCATATGCTTATTTTGTGATTGTGGTTTTCCGTTTCCTTAATGGCTTTTAATTTTTTAGGGTCTACCTTAACACCCTCGTGAGATATTCTGGTAAATATTCACCATCTTTCAACAGTCCAAAGTGACATTTGGAGTTTTTCATATAATTGTTTCTCCTCCAGTGGATTTGAGCACCATGTCAACATGTTGAACATGATCCTTCCAAGACATTTGGCAGGTGGTAGCAATAATCATGCTAACTCAAATTTTTCTAGAGAAGGGTTTTGAAAAGTAAATTCATCAACCCTTGAAATGTATAAAGTGCATTGGTAAGACCACAAAAGGCATGACCAAAAAATTCATAACTGACCCTCACATGAGTACGAAATGTTGTTTCGAGATTATCTTAGTCTTCATTCCTGATTTTGATGATATCTGAATGAAGATCCAAATTCAGGTAAAAATAAATTGCTCAGTAGCAATTCGTCAATAGTTGCGTCGATCACGAGGCCGAGAAATTTATCCTTTCGTAGTGGGCACCAACAGGAGCTCCCTACAATCCGGACACATGCACCATGATCCATCCTTCTTGTGCAGTACTACTGGAAACAAAGAACTTTGACTCGGTTGAATTATGGAGGCCTCCAGGGCTATACGATCACCTGTTCAATTTCGCTCTTTGGACACCGGGATATTTATGAAACTTCAGTGTTTTGTAAGAATATTCTTTTGGAATCAAATGAATAGCATGATCATGATCACGAATGAGTGGGAGTCCTTTGGGAGTTTCAGCTAGCTTGGAATGATTGTCCAAAGTTTTTGGAGATTTGGAAAATACCATGATTTTGATGTTGGAACTTCTAGTGAGCATAATTGTGTAATTAAGCCTCATTTTCTTTCTTCAGAAGCTTAGTCATGACATTAAGAGCTTATTATCTTTCACGACTACTATGAGTACCCCATAATTCAACTTCATTTCATACAGGAAAAAAAATCAAAGAGATTTTCGAAAATTAAAATCTACCCAAGTCAGCAAAAGTTATAACCAAAAAAATTATGTATACCTGGTACAACAAAATACGCCTCCCACTAGAATGGAAAACGCTGGAATATTTATTACATGTTCCCCCGCAGGTTAACTTAAATATTCATATTTTATGAAAATTGTTATTAGTCCCTCCATTTGTAACCATCACTTGACACTATTGGTCTTGGTATAGGAAACAATTCCAATTCATTGGCACCTTACAATGAATAAAACTCTGAGTACTACCTAAATCAATCAACACTATTGCCTTTACTGCTTCCTTGATATGTCCTTATATCTTGAGAGTTTTAGAAGTGGTGATTCTGCAATGTGATGGGATATGGTTGGACTCATTTCTTGTTTCTACAAGGTTAGTTCTGAGTGTATATCCTCTTCTTTTGAAGTTTCTTCATTTTCCTCCTCTTCACAATCTGTAAAATAATTGTTCTCCAACACACTTATGACCTTTGGGTATTTTCTATCCCAACTATAACAAAGCCCTTTTTGCTCTTTTTTCTTCCAATTTGTTGTGGTGTCAACCTTGTAGGTTGTGGAAGTCTAGGAAGTAGCAACAATTTCCATCTTTACGGATGTTAGTGGTAGGCTTCCTTGTTGCCATAAATTTACTTTCTTAATTTTCTTGCCAACTCAAATGCTTCTCAGATGGATAGGTTCCCAGGCGAACCTCATTTTTCGATGTTATCCTTTAAATTCCCTATGAAGACATCAATCTGTGTTCCTGTAAGACCCACCTGAATCACCCTTATATTCATTTTTGAAGTCCTCAATGTATGCTGTTGAACCACTTTTATTTTGAATTTATCTATTGGACCAAAAGTTATTGCTCTTTGTATCCTCATAATGTGTTATCATTTCTTTGGTAAAAATTGACCAGAAGTGACATTTTTTTATGAGAGCAAAGCCATCGATACCATACAAATGTATTTTGTTCTAAATTTAAAGTTACAACGTGTACCTTTTGTGTGTTTTTTAACCTTCTGAGATCAAAATATTGCTCCATCTATAGTATCCATGTTACGGGATCCTTGCCATAAAACTTCTCTTATCGATCTTTTAGAATATGGTGGTCTTCCTTAATATTAGGGTTTATGAAATCACAATTAAAGAATTTATTTTTTTCTCATAATGAGTTTCCTCTTCTATCTTTTTGCCATTAGAATCATTTTCTATCGACTTTTTCAAACTATTTAAACCTTCCATATGCCTTTTGATAATTCTTCATGTCTTCCATGTTGTCTTTCATTTTTTCCGATGTCATCCATCTTAGCTTCCATGCCATTTTCAAACCATCCTGTGCTTCATACGCTTTCTTCAAACCACCCATCACTTCCACATTTCTTAGCTTCATTTCATTTTTTGTTGCTCTTTACTCGAGAGCGGTGGTACATATACCTAATTTTTTGATATGTCATGTTGCACTTATTCCTCTTCATGAGTCACGGTAGAGCCTTATGAAGGCTTAATGGAGTGTCTAATTCTTTTTAGGGAAATTTTGTTGTAATATTGATATCTATGCTAATATTCCCTTGGAATCACTTCAAACTGATTTTCAAACAGAACTTATGCAATTGGAAAAAAATACACATTTTCTTATTTTGAGAGTTTGATATTGACTTGAATTAACTATGTGATTTCGGATCTTCAATATATGAAATTTGGTCCTGTGGTATCCCGCTGAATCTCTTTCGAATTCCACAGGTCGACAGATTTAGATTCTTCGAAACAGAATTGTCTTGATCTCACCTGAAAAGACTAATTGCTGGACTAGTTTAATGAAACCCGAACATACGATGTGTCGTGTGTCACTTTCCTCCTTCGGCTATGAAATTGATACACATAAAACAAATTCCATGTACTGAAGCCAATTTTACAAAATTCCAATCCGATGCTCGAAATTATGACGATTTTCCCAAGGTCACCTCTTTTAGATGATAGGAACTGCGAAATGCTATTAGATCATATCTCACGAAGAGTTGATCTGAAGTGCACGATTTTCTTGCAAGGATTAAACCGCGTGGTAAATATTTCAGCTTTTGGTTCTTCGTATAAAAAAATTTGTAACTAAAATTCTGTGCTTTGTTTGGGCAAGCAAACCACTAGAATTAAAGCTCTTATACCAAATATGAAGCCAACTCCAAAAATAGAAGAAAATAGAGATCAACATCTTAGAAATAAACCCAACTTGAGTAGGGGAAACCTCCTTTACATTACATAAATGAAAAATTCTTGGATGCTACAAATGAAAAAACCTCCTTTCTATGTAAGAGTCATGGGGTCCTGATGTAATCCTAGCCAAGCCTAACAATAATAATGTAAGGGCATAATAGCAACCCAACTTAATATGAGATTACGAGCACAATAATAACACCTAATAAGAGGGCTATACTAACAACAACAAAGGTTACACTATTAATATAGGGACCTAACATTGAGTCATATGGATGTGCCAAGCTTTGTAGTCAATTGCGGTAGACAAAAACTTTCTTGAAATTAACTTCCCCTCATTGATGACTTCATATCGCATATAATGTGCACTTTCATATGTATATCAACTTGGATTTTGTGGAATAATGAAGTCATAATTGTGTGTGGCCTTGTGGATTCCACCGAGGTGTTGTTCTAGTTCTTGTTTGGTGATATTTGTGTCTTTTCTGTGATAGCTAGTTGTCATGTGCATGATGTTGTATTTCATGTTCAATTTCTTATTTGAGCCTCACCTCTCCTCTTGCTCCAATGGGGCAATTTTGAGCTTTGATCAGCACTCTCCATCATTAGCAGTGTTCATTGATAAGCTCCGAAGTTCTCATCACATCTTACTGAACTTTTCTTCTGGTTAATGAAATGTGATGCATGCATATATTCCCTATCCAAAACTAGTGAAGGCAAGTGTTTTGTATATGTATTATCGTGGTCGTTTATATGTATTCCTTTGGTGCACCTTTTCTTAACTTCATTTGAATAGATATGAGTGTGGAGACGATATTACGGGTGTTCTAAGACTCTAAGTGAAATTTGCTTCATAATGTTGTCCAACGATTGCTTCCAATGTTGTTGTATAATATTTGTTGCAAGATCTTGAGACCAATAGAGCTTGATTCTCCTTGCATGGCCTTTCAATCCCCATGTGCCTTTTTCAAACTCTTGTCTCGTTATTTAACCTTCTCATTAAATGTTCAATTTTATTTTGTGTTGCGAGAAGGATGTTTATTGTTAGAGCTAAGGCCAATGGATTCTGATAGTCTTTGGACGTTATGTTCCTTTGTAGTCAGAGATAGGCTTAATTGGTTCCCAAGCAAGATTTACTCTCTGCATTGGAAAATTTGGTTGATATTTCTGTCGAAATGGAAGCTTGCTATATTCATCACTTGATTTTCATCACCTACAATGATGCCATTTCACGAATTAACATATGACCTCCTCTTAATGGCATTGGGCTTGAGGTTGATGAATCAATATCCATGTTGCCTAGACCATCCATTGAGTACCGTATCTTGGCTTCAGCACTTGCTATTCTTTTAAATTTGGGCTCATATAGGGCTTACATTTCTTTCTAATCTCTCCCTGTTCTTTTCTTCCCTTTGTTTCTTGTTTTCATCTTCTTCCTTTGTGACGTTCTCTCCTTCTCTTACTTTATGTTCTACTTGACACCTTCTCTTTTTCCCCCTTTCTTTCTTGTTTTCATCTTCTTCCTTTTGTGACCATTTCTCTCCTTCTCTTGCTGTCTTCTGCTTGTGCCTTCTCTTTTTCCCCCCTTTCTTTCTTTAACTACATGTCTTATTTTAGTTTATTTTCCTTTTCACATCAACTACTTGCTTTCTCTTCTCACACCAAGGGCATCCTTCTTATATTTTCCTCCTTCCCTTTGGAAGGTTTTCTTGTTGCGGGTTCAAGATTGTTTGTGGGTTTGGAGCCATTTGTGTTCAGTACAAAAAACCTACCACAACATTACTGTGTGATTGCTGATTTTCTTAATCTTCTTTTATTTTGATGAGTAAGTCCATGTGCTTGCATTTGGGAGCAGTAATGTCGTGACTGCGCCCACTGCAGTCATGTTTATAAAAGTCAAACTCTTTAATTTGAAACACTCTACAGCTCTTAAAATTCTGTTTGTGCCTCTTTGTAATTCTTTATGCGACACATACGTACATAAAAATAGTATAGGCCATGGTTCCTTCTTTTTTACCATGATGGCAAACCACTAAATCGTGAAAATGTAGCAGGAATGGCTTCTTTGACTTGTGCTTTAGTCAAAGATGTTAATTTGAATTAAGTCTCATAGATGCTTGAGTTATTTGCCAGTTAACATCTTGACGAATTATGCTTATCGGTGAGTTATAGTCAGATTAATTCAGAGTTAGATGGCTTCCGGTGAGTTGTGAACTAGTGGATGGCTAAAATTAGCTATCTAGTGGAGATATCTCTAGTGTATGTCAGTTAACTAATCTATAGTTCTAGAATGAATGCCTGCTATTGAGTTTAGTTGAGTATTTGAATTTGTTAACTCAGGCTACTTACGTTAATTGCAATATTGCTAAAATTAGCTACTAACAGGTCATGCAATTTGAATCGCCTATTAAGATTGAATGAAGGTCTGGTGTATTTATTATGGTACCAGGTTTTTGTTATGACTTGAGAAAATGAAGAGAAATAATCTTGAGATTGCGCAAGGTAATGAAATTATTTTTTAGAGGTAAATTAACGATTCAGGAAATAGGAGCTCCTAACAAACCTTATGCCTAAGTTTTGAGCAAGTCTTGTAGAGAGTTGATTAGTATTAGAACTCAAGATTAAAATGGTCCACATGTAATAGATGATATTTCTAGGTTTATTTAATAAAAAAGAGGGGTTTTCCCAAATTGAGTTCCTAGATAAGATTTTGTTCTATGTGTGATTATTGTTTCTATTCATTGTTTTCTTTCACATTTTTAGTAAGAAATCTTGTGTCTTTTGTTATCAGTTTGATCTTATTAGCAGTTGCAAGGTTTCAAGGATTTTATACATGGTATGAATGTAAACAAAATAATCGAGTTCCTTGATAATCATATTCAAGGTACGTGAAGAGAATCGATTAATTAAAGAATTCTAAAAGTGCAAGAATCATGTTGATGCCTTGGTTTGAGGAATGAGCATGCACTAGAAAGGCTTGAATTTTGCAAGAATATTAATTAATTTATATTGTGATGATAATGGGGTTTTGAATACATCCCAATATAATATCCCTAAACCTTTGGTATCAAATGCACAATAGTAAACTCAATGGAAAAAATGACATTTGCAAAGCTAGGAGGATGATCTAGAGAATCGGGGACCATATTGTTTGAATTTGCATGGGAAGGAAACACCATTCCGGAGTGTGGAAGGCCCTTGTAATCTTTTGAAAGTAGTAGTGATGTTTGAAAACAACGGAAGGACAAATTGAGGAAGATTCAGATAGGAAAAAATGAGATAAGTAATTTTAAAAATATCTATCCCGGAGTTTACTAAAGTGAGGGGATGGCTTGGAGTGTTGGAGGAACGAGTTTCAACAATAGATCTTGTGAGCCTTTCTCTTCTTGGGCTTCACAAATCTTGGCACACTTTCCCAGGAGGATACGGCCTGGATATGGAAAAGAAAGAAACTCCACTGATTGGGAGGTGTGAGGTGGAATCTTGAAAACACGGGAAGAGATAAGGAAGAATATAAGAGACGTTGTCTCGGTAGAGACGATGAGGATGATAAGTTTGCAGCTAGCAAAGTGAAGAAATCAAGGGCAAGAAGGCCCAAGGCAAGGCGTCCTAGTCAAATGGAGAGAGAAGAAGGATATTGTAGAGATCAAGTGTTTTCATTGTCTCATGAGTTTGATGTATGCTGCCAAATGTCCAAACAAGAAATCAACAAGCATGTTGTAGTAGGAAAATAACTCTCTTCTCGGTTCGAATTGGATTTCTCCTTGATAGCTTGCATGGAAATCTCAATGTAGAAGTCTTGTGGTACACTTCAAGCTAAGAACACAATTCACACCTGACATAGAACAAATATCTCTTGATTTGTAGGAAAGACATGCAATTCCATATGAGGCTTGGAGGTCATAGCTTATACTTTACAAGGAGTTGGTATAATGAACTTTAGAGGGTACGGTTTTCCTTCTCCATCTCAAGAATGTGATGTATGTCCAGGGATTAAAGAAAAAAACCTTGTATCGGTAAAATCATGAGGACAAAGGTATGTGTTGTATTCAACAAGGAAGGCTTACCTCAAGCATTATGCTTAGGGACAAGTCAAAAGTCGATTGGTGTAAGGATGGGAAACCTCTAGAGTGCTAGGTTGATTCATGTACAGCAGCACAAGTAGGGCAAAGAGTTCTCAAAGTATCAATGTGATGGTTGGTGAGGAACGCAGTAGAGCTCTCAAGATAGAACACATCCATTATCTATGTTTAAATCTAAGCTAGTTTGGCAATTGGGATGACCCAACAAGATGATTATGATGGACAAAACCAAAGGAAAGTGGAGGCGACATAATTAGAACTTCTAGTATAGGTAAAAAGTTAGAACTAGAAGTGGGTAGAGGTTGGTTCAAGGGATGAAAAGTTGAGTCTCCCAACATCAAGAAGCGGAATACTAGGTACACGGGGTACATAAACGCCACTGAATGAAGTGATGGACTCCACGAACATGGTGGAAAGGCTGATTCTTTAAGCGAGTTCCACGAAGAAATGTAGAGAAATCTTCTATTGAGAATGGCCTTGTGAGAAAGAACACCGGTAGAGTTGGAGATGGATCCGAGTGGACAAGTTCTTCTAAGAATCCCTTCCTACTTCAAGATGAGTGTTGAAGAAGTATCAAGGAATGACTTATTTGACTTATGCCTTAGTCGAATATGCTAGTCAGAATTTTGTCATATGTATTATTGAGTTAGATGTCATTTAACATGTGTAATGTGGCCTATCACTTAGTTATAGCCGGTTAATTCGAGTTAGATGGCTTTCGGTGGTGTGGAGATAGCGATGGCTAAAGGCATTATTATCTGGTAGGAGTTAACTCTGATGTATGTTGGTTAACTAATCTCTGGTTCTAGAATAGGAATGAACTGAATTTAGTAGAGTAGTTGAATTTATGTTAACTCAACTTACTCTCGGGTGCTCTCTCGGTTAAATGCTTAGCTGTAATTGCGCGATAGGTCATACAATTTGAATTGTCTATTGAGATTTAATAGACAGCACAAGTTATATTTTTGCCATAATTTTGTTTTTAATATGGAAAGCTTAAAAGGCACCCAGCAATTACATGAGGTATTCGAGGACATAGGGAGAAATTCCTATATTTTTTAGGGGCAAAATTGTGCTAGGAAATAGGAGCTCTAACATGTTTTATTTGCCTAAGTATTTAGGAAAAGTCTTGGCCAGAGAGTTGATAAGTATTGCGAGAGGCGACTTTAGGATTGACGATTCTATGTAATAGATTAGATTGATCGATTGATTTAATACATAAGAAAGCAATTAGTTTTCCCCATTTGAGTTCCTAGATAAATTTTGTGTTACTATTTGTGATTATGTTTCTCTTCATTGTTCAAATTTTGGTAGAAATGTCATGTCTTTTGTTATCCGTTTGATCTCATTAGAAATTTTCGTTTTCAGGATTTTCTGCAAATACCTGTAGTTTACCTAATAAACAACCTATTACAACCAGCACATCTCTTTCATGACAATGAGGTTAGTGTGGTGGATTCCAAGACTAAAAAATTCAGACGTACACATTGAGCCTGTTGGTATGAAACCAGTGCTACTTCTTAATGCTTATTTAGTGTAGCTTGACATATATGACAGAACTATGGATGAATAAAATGTGGAATAGTTATGAAACAAAGCCTTCGACTATTCTAGGCATGATGCTACTTATAAACTTTCCAGGTCCTTTAATAAATATGTATTAGTTGGATGTTGGGGGTGAGATTCCCACCTCCACCCCATCATTTCCGACTTGCAGGTGGTGCATATTCAAGTAAATACAAAGCCATATAAAAATTTGGTTGCTTACCAACCACTGGGTACGATCTCATCTTTGCTTCCGAATGGATGCTGCAATTTGATAAATTGAATATGGATCCCTCATGGTACATGTATACATAAATGGGATCCCAAATCTCCCTCTGAAGAGAACATGTAGTGGACTCACCATAAAAGTTTGGAAAACGTGGGTGCAACTAGTTGATAAGATTTTATGATTAAGTTTGTTATATATATACCATTAGAATTTCTCTTAATTTGTTGGGGTCCTACCACAACTCTTTAAAATATCCTTGTTACTCGGACTAATTGCGGTAACTCTTTGAAACCATGATGTTTTGGGAAAGCTTATAATATTCAAATATTTGAGGATACATGAGTGAAATGATGTCATTGCCATGATTTTCCTTGATGAAATCATGTCCTTGTTGTCGGTGCATTTGATGATCCATTCGATAGTTTCCCCGCATGGAAGAAGCTGACAGGTGAGAAGCTACTTTACGTAATGTGATCTTATATTATGCTAATAGACATTCATCTTGTTTTCCAACATGGTATTACCTCCTTGTGAATGGTTGATAGATATCAAACCCATTGATGGAAATAGATTTTCAATAAAACGCCTCGTGTCAGCATGCCTTGGTTACGAAGCAATAAGACTTTTTCTTATCATTTGTTTTCATGTTCTTTTCCGGGCATCCTTTTCGAGAGGGAGCCATGTCTTCAAGTATTATGCTTAGAAATGACAAATCTCTTTGGACTTGGAAAATAAAAAATATTATGTAATAATTAATTGAAAAATAAAGAACTTAGTACACACTTTAGATAGACAATATAGAGAGGGGGTGTTAAGTTTGTGATATGGCATAAAGCAAGCTTAATTAGGATGGAAGAGGCATTACTGATGCAATATTGAAATGTATTTCTGCATCATGGTCTGTGGGCTGCATGCATGTCGCCATACTGCCTGTGAAGAATGTGCCACAACGGAAGGCTACAGTGAGACTATAAAATGGAAGTGCAACACAATGTGGGAATCAACATATCATGATGTATATATCGATGTATACTCTTATCATAGAATAGTTTTGAGGGAAATGCAACATTGAACAATTCTACAAGTTGGAAAGCTGAAACATTATTCCACGACACGATGTGGGGATTGTAATGTGGTGAAGCTGACATGTGTGGCAAAAAAGAGTAATCTTGACAATACAGAGGAGAAAGTCCGATACCCAGCACATGAGGGTGTAAAATACTGACAAAAGGAATGTAAAAGAAATGGTTCGTGTTGGAATGGACTAGTGATGATCATGTTTATCTATATAAATAGGTAGAAGAGAAAAAGGAAAGTGGAGGTGGATGGATTTCAACAGCAAATGCACTAAACTACTGAAAATAGTTGCAGAAGTTAGGTGCGCAATACATACCTTTTGCAAGTAACCGCAAGATTTTATAATCCTATTCGCTTAGTGTGGCTTTCTAGATGATAGGGAAGTGATAACAAAGTGTGCAACGAAGGAAGTGAAGGATTAAATAACACAAAATAATGAAAATGAAATGGAGAGAGCTATATGTAAAAATTTCCCAGTGTAGTGCATTTAATATGCATTTATGGAAATTTTGTAAGTGGATTGTGATGGAAGAATGAGTTGAAGAATTGTTGATTTTTATGGACTAAAAAGTTGGCAGAACACGCTGTGGAAGTTGAGATGCATTGTAAGAACGTGACACATTGCTTGTGGGAATACATTTTTCATTGAATTTTCATAAAATTTTTAATTTCGTCTTTCATCCATATAACCAAAAGGTACGAAGAATAAGTTTGGGGGATAGATCATGTAGATATTTAATTTTTGAATGAGGACCCCAAAAGTTGTCTTTTGTTGAATAATTTTAGGGTTCTTTGTGTTTGCTACAACAATTGACGAATCACTAATAGAACCTCGGCATCTCAGGATTTGACGCTGGTTATGATAGAGCTTAACATGTCTTGGGAAGTATTGACTTGACTCATTAGATGCTTGTTATTGCCTAAGTCTACCTCGAAATTTGAAGGAAGGCGAAGTCTGAGGTAACATCAAACCCACGCTTGTCATTGGCTAGCCCTGCCGGATCGAGGAGAGGGCTCTCTTCGGGTCAATCTCAGCAAAAATATTCAATAAGGCTTGAGATGACTAGAAATAAAGGTTGATTTTAGGCTAGGTATATAGGTGAAAGGGTTTGATTTGATTTTGGAGGTTTTGTTGGAATCAAAGGGAAAGGCAAATTTTGGGTTCGGGAAAAGATCAATTTTGCAGAGGGCTGAATGGGGCAAGGAGGGCAATTGTTTCGATGCTTCGAAATTGAATGAAATGAATAGATCAGACCGGTGAGGAGTTGAAGAGGGAAAGAGGCATTCAAGAATCCTCTTCAAATAGATGAAAACATGGAAAATTAAACAAAACTCTAGGCAGAGCAAAGCAATCTAATGAATTCCACCTTTATAACTTGTTTGTTTAATTTGAGAAGAAATGAGAAGGATAATGATACACATGAAACATCAGTAAAATTAAAATCATAGAGAGGAACACACCATCAAAACATAGAGCCACATGGATCCCAAAGAGTGCTGCAAACCCTGGTCTATTCCTTTGCCAAAATGCAGAGATGAAATGTACAATGAAGCTCAAGGCAATCCCAAGTGTCCAACCTCTAAAAATGACTGAGAAAATACAAGATATAGACAATACTAACTCATTCCCATGCCTCTAGGGGTCGAGCTCACTAGTTTAGGAGCTGTTTCAACCAGATCTAAACTAAGAACTCGAAAATAGGCAATGGAACAGCTTGCCTCTATAAGATAGGAAATTGATTCATTCAGTTACATTTCACTTTTTGGTGAATGAATCTACTTGCATGAGTAAAAATGTTCCAAAATTACATCAAAGCCATGGAATTACATCAAGTTATATCAAGAGTTTCACATTTGGAGATAAAAAAGTCAAACTGGCCAAAACTAGGCGAAAATTTGAGCTGCTGAGTGAAAAAGGAGCCAAAATTCTCAATGCGCCGCGGTTGAAATCTCTATGCGTCGCGCCACTTTGAGGCTAATTTTGAGGGCCTTCCCGGAGTCCAAATTGAGTGCAGGATAGCTAGTTGGAAAGCTCTACCTGTCTACTTTCCAACCCAAGTGGAATTTCCAAATTTGGTTTCCATTTCCCCTCCAAAAATCAAATCTCCCAATACTGCTTCCTGTGTGTCCCAAAAGTGGCAGAAAGGCCATTTTTAAGGTGTTTTTGACCTTTCAGGCAACCCAAAACTTGTCAAAATCTTTAGGTAATGTGTAGGCATGCATAAATTTTCATGAAAAATCCAGAAATGCAAATTTTTCTTCAAGAGGAGCTTCCAATTATAAGCGCGCGTCAAGTGGCACTAGGCGTCGGGCGGAAAAATAACAATGTTACCGATGAAATAGGTAACCGCAATGTTACCTACTTTTTTTTGGTAGCATAAAAAACACCCGATTTTGAAAAGTGGTGATGCAGAATCACCATTTTTTTTTTTGGTGCACATTTTTGACACTCTAAAATTTTTATTTATGAAGTATGAATATTTGTTTTAAAATGTTAGTGATTTTCATGCTAATTTTGCTAATTTTGAAATGTATTGATGCAGCATCAATTTTTTTTTTTTTAGAGCAGTGATTTTCATGCTAATTTTGAAACGTATTGATGCTGCATCAACCTTTTTTTTTTAGAGCAGTGATTTTCATGCTAATTTTGAAAGGTATTGATGCTGCATCAACCTTTTTTTTTTAGAGCAGTGATTTTCATGCTAATTTTGAAACGTATTGATGTTGCATCAACCTTTTTTTTTTAGAGTGGTGATTTTCATGTTGGTAATAAAACACAAAACTTAGATAAAAAAAATATATAAAAACAATAAAAAAACCAATAAAAATGTAAAAAAAAACAAAAATAGCTCATAAAAATAAAAAATTTAAACAAAAATAAATAAATAAAAACAAAAATATTTGAAAATTATATCAAAGGAAATGACAAAATTTGAAGAAAAAAAACACATAATTTAAAGAAAAAAAACAAAAATTCACCAAAAAAAAAAAAAAAATCAAAAATCAAAAACATTTTTTTTCGAACTTATTAAAAAAAACAATATATTTAAAAATATATATATATTTAAAAAAAATTTAAAATAATTAAAATTACAAAATTAAAATTTAGGAAAAAAAAATAAAAAAATAAAAAATTTAAATTTAAAAATATAAATTAAAAAATAATAATAATAATAATAAGGAAAAAAATACAACTTTTAAAATTTACAAAAAAAACAAATTAAAAAAAAACAATTAAAATTGAAAAAAAAAAAAAAAAACCTATCATTAAAAAACAAAAAAAATGAAAAAAACCACGTGCAAATAATTAAAAAACAAATATACATAAATTTAGTGTTTTTTTTTTTTTTTTAATGAAACCATTTATAGATTTTAAAAATGAAAAACTAAATAAACGAAAAAATTAAGAAAAACAATTAAATTAAATTAAAATTTAAAAATTTTAATAAATAAATTTTAAATTTTAAATTTTAAAAAATAATTATTCTATAATATTAAATATAAAAAAAATTAAACAAATTGAATTTAAAATAAAAAAAATTGAATTAAAAAAATAATTTTAAATTTTTTAAAAAATCAAATTAAAATAAAATATTAAAAATTAAAAAAAAAAAATCAAATAAAAAATAGTTGTATATATATATTTAAAAAAAAAAAAATTATTTTAAATAAAAATATTAAATTAAAAAAAAAAAAATTAATTTTTTGAAAAAAAAAATTAATTTAAAAAAAAAAAAAAATTTGAAAAAAAAAAATCAATTAAAATAAATAAAAATAAAAATCAATTAAAAAAAAAAATAAAAACAAAATCAATTAAAAAAAAATATCGTGGTGGTCAGGGTGCGGCCTGCCCACTAGGTGGCCCAGCCGCCCTCCCGGCCCTCCGCCCATCGGGGGCCGGGAGGTCGGCTGGGCCGCCCCCGTGGCGCCGCCCGGCCGGCCACCGCCGCCCAACGGGCGGGCCGCGCCCCGACCACCACGACATTTTTTTTTTAATTGATTTTTTTTTAATTTTTTTATTTTTAATTGATTTAAAAAAAAAAAAAATTATTTATTTATTTTTAATTTTTTTTTTAATTTCAAAATATTATTTTTTATTTTTTTATTATTTAAAATAAAATTCGTTTTGTTTTAATTTTATTATTTTTTTGTTTTAAATTTATTATTATTTTTTTTTGTTAATAATTTTTATTAAATTTTGCCCATTTTTTTTATTTAATTGATTTTTTTTTTTTTTTAAATTTCATAATTTTTCTTTGTTATTAACTTAGTTTTTTAATATAATTTTATAAAATTCAATAAATTATATATATATATTTTTAATTTATTTGGATTTAATATTTTTTTTAAATGTTTTACTTTTTTATTATTATTTTTTTGTTAATTACATAAAAATTTTAGATTTTTTTATTTCAATTGAAATTGTGTATTTAAAATTAGATTTTTTTTTTAATGAAACTTAATTTTTTTAAATTATTATTATTATTATTATTTTTTTTAAATTGAATATTTTTTTTTTTCTTTTTTTCAATTTTCCATTTTTAATTGATTTTTAAAGTTTTTAAAGTTTTTCGTTTAACAATATTTTTTTCTTTCTTTTATATTTAAAATTTATTTTTTCTTTCAAAATTTATTTGTTTATTCATTTATTTATTAAAATTTAATATTTTTGTTTTTAAATTTAATTTGTTATTTTAATATTAACCCTTTTTTTTTAATTTAATAAAATTTGATGTATATACCTATTTTAATTTAAGTTCATATATATATTTTATTTTTTATAATTTAAATTTAATTTATTTTTTATAGTTTATTTGTTTTTTTAATATATTTTGTTTTAAATTTAATATTTTCATTGTATTTTATTTTTGAATAGTGTTTTTTTTAAATTTTGAATTTTTAAATTTATTAAAATTTAATATATTTCTTTAAATTTAATTATTTGTTTTAAATTTTTTTTTTCTTCTTTTAAATTTAATAAGCATTTTCTTTTTCTTTTTTAAATTTAATTTCTATATTTTCTTTTTTATATTTTCCTTCTTTTTTTAACTTGTTTTTTTCTTTTAATTTAATACTTTTATTTTGTTTTTATTTTTATTTTTTAATTTCTATATTTTTTGAAATTTTAATCTTAATTTTTTTTTGGTTTATTTTTAAAAAAAAAATTCCTTGAATTTTAGGTTTTTTTTAATGATTGAATTAAAATTTTTACTTTGTTTTTATTTTTATTTTTTTTATCTTCATATATTTTTAAATTTTAAGCTTTTAAATGTTTTTATTTTTTAAATTTATTTTTTTTCTTAAATTTTAGGTTTTTTTTTTTTAATGTTTGAATTTTAAAAATTAAAAGATGTTACTTCTATTTTTAAAAATGCCAAAAGTATGACAATTTTTTTTTTTGTTATTCCAGCATCAACTGGTTTTTTTTTTAGGGTGTTTTTTCAATCCTTTTTTCAAGAAACAATTTTGTTTTTACCATAATTTTATAAAATGTTGAAATTTGACCTTAAAAAAAAACGAAGTGCGTTCTGGAAGACACACTTTTTTTTTTGGGGGTGTTTTTTCAATCTTTTTTTCAACAAACAATTTTGTTTTTAGCATAATTTTAGAAAATGTTGAAATTTGACCTTAAAAAAAAAACAAGTGCGTTCTGGAAGACACATTTTTTTTTTTTGGGTGTTTTTTCATGTTTTTTGAGAGTTTTTGGGCTAGAGTTCCCGTTTTGAGGTCAGGTTACCTATTTCATCGGTAACAGTGTTAAATCTGTGTTAAGGCCAAAAAAATCAAAATTGACAAAAAGTTTCCCAAATTTCTTGAAATTTGGGCTGAATGTCCACCATCAAGCGCTATGCTGAGCCAAAGAAGCTTCAGCCAAAATTTGGAGTCTATCATGCCTTTTCCGACGCTTTAATGCCCTCTTCAACACACCTTCATGTTTTTGAGCGCCATGGATGAGTGGGACTGATGAGGGGAGGGTTTGATGCTAGTTGTAGGATTTTAGGGAATTAAATGGTTTAGGGGATGATATCTATGGTTTGGGATGGAAATTAAGGTTTGGGGATATTTAACTAGGATTTGGGATAGTGGGATTAGGGATTTAGGGCTAGTTGATTAGGGATATGGGAAATGTGGAATGGGTAGATGAGAATGTAAACAGAGGGAGAAAATGATTGAGGGAATGAAAGAGTGAGGGAGTGAGAAATGGCTAGGAGTGGGATTCGCAGTGAAACATGCAATTTGAAAACCCTATGCAACTACTTTTGGCAAGAAATGTAAAGAGGTAGGGTTTTGATTTTTTCTCATTAAATCACCATAAGCACCAAGAGAAATTCATTCATTGGTCATGGAGGGATGTTAACTTATTTGGGAAATGAAGAATTTAGCAATTTGAGAGCTTTGGTGGAATATTTGAATGGATTTAAAGCTTTTTAGCCCAATCCGTAGCACCATCTCAATGCGTAGCGCCAGTTACAAAATTACACTGCAAACCACTGCCCAATGCGTAGCGCCTTTTTGCAGGAGGCTTTTGGAGGCCTTCCCTGTGTCCAAATTGGGCGCAGGATAGCTCGTTGGAATTATTATTGAGTCTAATTTCCAACCCAACTGGAATTTTTCAATTTGGAGTTCATTTACCCTGTCAAAAATCAAATCTCCCAAGACTGGTCAAAATGTGCAAAAATGAAATTTTGCCCTCGAGCGGTCTTCCATTGGGTCGACTTTGGGGAGGTCTTCCTCAACTCCAAATTGAGCTCATGATAGCTCATTGGAAATATATTTGTGTCTAGTTATAATTTGACTCATAAAACAAGTCATTTGGCCAACCAATCTAGGAGAAATCTTGATTTTCCCAAGGTCACTTCAGAGGTGCATCAATTCTCCTGAGGCAACTGTATTTTTGACATTTCTCTAAAACCATGACACCTGTGTAAAAAGTGAAGGAATTTTTGGCCTATTTTGGACAAAAAACTCTCTCAGTTTTCCCAAATTCATCTTTTATTGCTCAGAAACATCATTTGAGTAAAACCTATCCTGATGTGTGGAACAAGGGATTTGTCGAAATGAAGCGAAATGAAGGGGATAAGGGGCTTCTAAATTCTTGAGAAATTTTTTGGAAGTAGGTAGGGATGTTAGGAAGCAAGGGAAAGTGGAATTTTAGATATTTAGTGAGGGTAAGGGGTCAAAAAGGGCAAAACACAGGCCTAGCCTAGAAAATATCCAAGTTGTAGCAAGAAACTAGGGTTTGTGTGAAATGAGGAATTTGGGGGATCTTAGTGATGGAAAGTGCTTAATAAGGTACATTAAGGATAAGGGAAGGTGTATGAACATCAAGATACAAGTTTTGTTGACGATTTGACCATCCAAGAGAAATTACCTCCAAAACCCTAGGAGAGGGAAATGAACCTTACCCAGGCACAACTGAAGCATGAACAAGGTGTAAAATGACCCATTGGAACCTGTCATGATGATGAAAACCCTCTGAATGACGGTACACTCAGCTGAATGGTGACATGGACCGACATTTGGACAACTTTGAAAGGGGTGAAAACAAATCCTAGACCTAATACCTAGTGACCAAATTTTGCTTGAAGACTCACTAAAATGACAAAATTTGACCTTGACACCTTAAAATCACCTTGTAAGAGCATGTTTGATCACTGGAAGAAGGCTGAAAAGGCTGACACTAACATTGGCTCCAATGGGGATGGTAGCTCCTTGGAGGTGCCAAGAACTACAGATCTTTGGAAAGCAGACAGTGCCTTCATCCATTGGGCAATGGAGTCAAAAACTCAAGCTGAAATGCATGACTGAAAACTGATGACTTGACGACAAAAATTGACACTCACTCAACTAAAAAATGACTCGATACTTAAACACAATCGACAAACTGGAAAATATGCTCAATATGAAGCTTATTCAATACAACCTACTCTAGTTGTTCCATTCATCACCTGATCAAGTGAAATGAAACAACAAATGCAACCATGTAAGCATTCCGACTGCTGTTTGGATTCTCCGCAAGTGCTCGCTTATGAAAAACCAGAGAGAACTACTAAGAGGCAACTCCCATAAAAAATTGTGAACATATCCGTTGAATACTATGGATTCTCTATCCGCCTCCAAAAACACTGCATAAGGATCTCGAAATTCATGCACACTAGGACTTAGCTCATCCAATGGATTACTTTTCTTCTCCTCATACCATGAATGCAAACTTTGTTTTGAGCTTTGTGGCGAGACTCCTGCTAAAAATGACAAAGAGACCGATTGCCAGATGAAGTTTATATCAACACACGTTTCAGGCTTACATATAGTCAATGGAGAAGGAATTTGACTGCAGACATAGTCCAACACATCAGCTATTGGATCATGAAAAACTTGAAAAGACTGTTGCAACTCATTTTCTATTGTTTCTAAAGAGATTACATGATTTTCTACAAGCTGCTCATTTGAAGATTTACTATGCAATTTACCCTCCAAAAACTGAAATGATTCAAAACAAAATGGTACAGAGTCATCTTATATCATTTGATCATATGTGCGAGCTTCCAAGTCTTCATCTGCAACTTGACAATCAATGGCATTTGGGGGCTGCAAATCTGAATATGAGAAATTTTGAACAAAGTTTTTATTGCCCTCAAGATGGTCCAAATCAAGACTTGTTGACAGTTGATTTCTGATTGCATGGAAGTTGTCTCTGATGAACTGAAACGATTCAAAACAAAAAGGCAAATATCCTTCACTTACTTCAGAATTTGCTGCACTCTCCTCGTCACTGTCATAGCTGATATGCATCGGTTGATCACTGTACTCAAGCTGTTGAAAGTGAACTTCCTCCTTCCACAAACTAGCTGCTGGTTTGTATGCAAGATTAGCTTATGTTTGGAGAACATAATCATCATCATACTGATAAAACTAAGGCAAATCATCAGTATAAAACACATCATCATGCATACATGTCAAATCAACAGATCTCTCTTCTCCAAGATGATCTACAAAACAATCATTATTAGATCTATGACAACTGGGATAAGAAACAAAATGTTTTGGATCAACAACTTGTTCTTCTTCAATCAGCGAGCCATGGGCTTGAACATTATACTCATTCCTTGTGGTGATATTTTGCATCATCTCTTCCACTACACTTACCAACATGTCAAGCTTTACCTCTAGAGATGTCGATTCCTCCGGATCTATGTTTTTCATTTCTTCTTCCTTCAACTTTGCCCTTCGGATTAGCAAATGAGCCTCTACATCTACTGCAATGTTCTGCATCTTTTCAAGTGTTGCAAGATTCCTTTCTCTCAGCTGAAACTCCATCTCTGGATCAAAGGCACCCGAGTAGTGCAAGAGAGCAGATCCAGGAGGAGGCCTTATATCAACTGGCATCAAATAATAAAATTGGTTAAATCTGGCAGAAAACAGTTGTACTGTCTCCCCTGGCAGTATTTTTAGCTAGTTATACTCTTCTATAATCAAGAAAGGGTTCTGTCTGATCACCCACCTGTCGAGGAAAAATTTGACGAACTGCTAGAAATCTGAGATGCTCGCATTAGGCAAGGTTTTGAACCAACTCTTCACTTGGCCTTGAAAAGAAAGAGCAAAAATCCTAATACTAACATCCTCTTCATTAAATTCAAAAAGGTCAAGAAAAGACTCAAAATTCAGAACATGTCTCTCAGCAGTGACGTTGTCGCGTTCACCATCAAATCTTGGTAGATATAGGTCATGATTTTTAGGGAAAGCATGGGATATAGGAGGTAAAATCAGAGGCTTGTATCGATCTGGAATTTTACAAGGTATAGGGGTATGTACAAATGCTGCAGAATCAGTCTTGGTCTCTTGAGGTTCATCAGTTTGAAGATGGTCATCACAAGATTCAGAAGAAAGGTCTTGATCAAGCTCAAAAGCATGCAAATCTTTGGTATTCACAATCTTCAAAGGGAAGGAATCAAATGCAAGCCGAGGATCTTTTCTCAAATACAATATACTTTGCAAAGCCTTCTTGACATTCTCGGGAAAAGAGAAGAAATAATTTACGACAAAGAACAAGATGTCTTGGATGAAATTCCAACTTGAATACCTGATCTTTCCATATTGTCCTTTCATGTTTCTACTGGTCAGGTTCATTCTCCAGTGGAGTCCTTGGATCTGATATCGAAACTGATTTAGAGTCGCCAAGTGAATGATTTCAGCCTTGTGGTGTCTAATGATTGTCCACCATCAACAATCAGATCTGAACTTGATTACATTTTACTGAGGAAACCATATTTTCAGTTCATAAACTAGACCGGAGATTGACTGAAGAAGCATTCATCTACTTTCGCTAAAGCAAAGCAAGACCATTTCGAAGGCTACCTGGCTAACTTCAGGATCTGTCTGTAGTTTATAAAGAAAACAACAAAATTTTGTTTTCCCAGTATGGTTTCCACTATGTTATTGCCTAAATCTACCTTAGGCTGAAGGAAGGCAGAGTCTAGGGTAACATCAAACCACGCTTAATCTGGTAGCTAACCCTACCAGATCAGGAGAGGGCTCTCTTCGGGTCAATCTCAGCAAAGATAATCAATAAGGCTTGAGATGACATGAAATAAAGGCTGATTTTAGGCTAGGTATATAAGTAAAAGAGTTTGATTTTGATTTTGGGGGTTTTGTTGGAATCAAAGGGAAAGGCAGTTTTGGGTTCGGGGATGAGGCCTAGTTTTTGCAGAGTTCTGAATGGGGCAAGGAAGGAAATTGTTTTGATGCTTTGGATTGAATGAATGGATAGTTCAGACTGGTGAGGAGCTGAAGAGGGAAAGAGGCTTTCAAGAATCCTCTTCAAACAAATGAAAACATGGAAAATTAAACAAAACTGAAGGCAGAGCAAAGCAATCTAATGAATTCCACCTTTATCACTCATTTGTTTAATTTAAGAAGAAAGGAGAAGGGAAATGATACACATAAACATAAATGAACTTACAATCACATAGAGAAACACACCATCAAAACACAGAGCCACATGGATCCCAAAGAGTGCTGCAAACCCTAGTCTATTCCTTTGCCAAAATTGCAGAGATGAAATGTACAATGAAGTGCCAAGAAATCCCAAGTGTCCAACCCTGAAAATGACTGAGAAAATACAAGATATAGACAAGCCTAACTCATCCCCATGCCTCTACGGGTCGAGATCACTATTTTAGGAGCTTTTTCAACAAGATCTAAACTAAGAACTGGAAAATAGCCAGTGGAACAGCTTGCCTCTATAAGATAGGAAACTGATTCATTCAGTTACATTTCACTTTTTGGTGAATGAATCTACTTGCATGAGTAAAAATGTGCCAAAATTACATCAAAGCCATGGAATTACATCAATTTACATCAAGAGTTTCACATTTGGAAATAAAAAAGTCAAACTAGCCAAAACTAGGCGAAAATCTGAGCTGCTGAGTGAAAAAGGAGCCAAAATTCCCAATGTGCCGCGCCTAAAATCTCTATGTATCGCGCCACTTTGAGGATGATTTTAAGGGCCTTCCCGGAGTCAAAATTGAGTGCAGGATAGCTCGTTGTAAATATATTCCTGTATACTTTCCAACCCAAGTGGAATTTCTGAATTTGGTTTCCATTTACCCCTCCAAAAATCAAATCTCCCAACACTGCTTCCTGTGTGTCCAAAAAGTGGCAAAAAGGCCATTTTTAAGGTGTTTTTGACCCTTCAGGCAAACCAAAACTTGTCAAAATATTTAGGTAATGGGTAGGCATGCATAAATTTTCATGAAAAATCCAGAAATGGAAAGTTTTCTTCAAGAGGAGCTGCCAATTATAAGCGCGCGCCAAGTGGCGCTACGCGTCGGGCGGAAAAATTTGTGTTAAGGCCAAAAAAATCAAAATCGACAAAAATTTTCCCAAATTTATTTAAATTTGGGCTAAATGTCAACCATCAAGCGCTATTCTGAGACAAAGAAGCTTTGGCCAAAATTTGGAGTCTATCATGCCTTTTGCGACGCTTTAATGCCCTCTTTAACTTTGCCTTCATGTTTTTGAGTGCCATGGATGAGTGGGACTGATGAGGGGAGGGTTTAATGCTAGTTGTAGGATTTTAGGGAATGAAAGGGTTTAGGAGATGATATCTAGGGTTTGGGATGGAAATTAGGGTTTGGGGATGTTTAACTAGGATTTGGGATAGTGGGATTAGGGATTTAGGGCTAGTTGATTAGGGATATGGGAAATGTGGAATGGGTAGATGAGAATGTAAAGAGAGGGAGAAAATTATTGAGGGAATGAAGGATTGAGGGAGTGAGAAATGGCTAGGAGTGTAATTGGCAGTGAAACATGCAATTTTCAAACCCTATGCAACTGCTTTTGGCAAGAAATGTAAAGAGGTAGGGTTTTGATTTTTTCTCATTAAATCACCATAAGCACCAAGAGAAATTCATTCATTGGTCATGGAGGGATGTCAAATTATTTTGGAAATGAAGAATTTAGAAATTTGAGAGCTTTTGTGGAATATTTGAATGGATTTCAAGATTTTTAGCCCAATGCGTAGCGCCATCTCAATGCGTAGCGCTAGTTACAAAATTACACTGCAAACAACTACCCAATGCGTAGCGCCTTTTTGCAGGAGGCTTTTGGAGGCCTTCCCAATGTCCAAATTGGGCGCAGGATAGCTCGTTGGAAATATTGTTGAGTATAATTTCCAAACCAACTGGAATTTGTCAATTTTGAGTTCATTTACCTTGTCAAAAATCAAATCTCCTAAGACTGGTCAAAATGTGCAAAATGAGGCTGCCTCAAGGCAGAGTGCTGTTGTAGTCAACTTTTGAAGGTCTTCCTCAACTCCAAATTGAGCTCATGATAGCTCATTGGAAATATATTTGTGACTGGTTATCATTTTACTCATCAAGAAAGTCATTTGGCCAACCAAGCTAGGAGAAATCTTGATTTTCCCAAGGTCACTTCAAAGGTGCATCAATTCTCCTGAGGCAATTGTATTTTTGACATTTATCTAAAAGCATGACACCTGTGTAAAAAGTGAAGGAGGTTTTTCTTCCTTGGCATATTTTTGACAAAAAAATCTCTCGTTTTTCCCAAATTCATCTTTTATTGCTCAGAAACATCATTTGAGTAAAACCTATCCTGATGTGTGGAACAAGGGATTTGTCGAAATGAAGCGAAATGAAGGGGATAAGGGGCTTCTAAATTCTTGAGAAATTTTTTGGGAAGTAGGTAGGGATGTAAGGAAGTAGGGGAAAGTGGAATTTCAGAGATTGAGTGAGGGGAAGGGGTCCAAAAGGGAAAAACACAGGCCTAGCCTAGAAAATTGCCAAGTTGTAGCAAGAAACTAGGGTTTGTGCGAAAATGAGGAATTTGGGGGATCTCAGTGATGGGAAGTGTTTAATAAGGTACATTAAGGATAAGGGAAGGTGTATGAACATCAGGATACATGTTTTTCTGACGATTTGACCATCCAAGAGAAATTACCTCCAAAACCCTAGGAGAGGGAAATGAACCTTACCTAGGCACAACTGAAGCATGAACAAGGTGTAAAATGACCCATTGGAACCTGTCATGATGATGAAAACCCTCTGAATGATGGTACACTCAGCTGAATGGTGACATGGACCGACATTTGGACAGCTTTGAAAGGAGTGAAAACAAACCCTAGACCTAATACTTAGTGACCAAATTTTGCTTGAAGACTCACTGAAATGAAAATTTTTGACCTTGACACCTTAAAATCACCTTGTTAGAGCATGTTTGATCACTGGCAGAAGGCTGCAAAGGCTGACACTAACAGGTACCACTTGTGTAGTTGTTTGATCTCGATTAGATATTTTCAACCCTTTGATGGTAAACAGATACTGATTCATAAATAATATTTAATAATAGTCACTTTTAACTTTGATGAAAATGGAGATATTGTACATGAGCTAAGAGTAACCGAACTAATATGAGTCTGGTCTTGTTGCGATTCCGGTGAGAATCCATAGCTTTGACCAAAGTCACTTCAAGAACACAAGCATTTTTTTTCTACTGTGGCGTCTGCTTAGAGCGAAGTTATTTGCATTACCCTTTTATGAAGAAGCATGTTGGAAATATTGAAGGGGTAGATAATATTTGATAATAATTAATTTATGAGTTTTAACCATTATACCATTCATCAATCTATGTTGAAAACATAACATCAATACTGTCAAAATAATGCATATGACGGATATTCTGGGTGGGCAAGCCCCCACAGAGAAAAACCACAGAACAATTTCGATATATGTCTTGAATAATTACATCAATAGGAAGCTCCAAGTTCCAATATTCTCTAGCTCCAACAATTAAATAAGACAAGCCTCTGGTTGCATCAACTCCAATTGAAAGGATGCTCGACACCCTAGTTTTATCAACTCAATTCGAAAAGGATCAACTTTATTACTGGTTTTATCGGCTCAACTAAAGGATGCTGCAACACCCTACAACATCAATTTGTTCCCTAACACCACCACCGCCACCACAGTGTTCTCAAACTCCAACCTGAGAAGTTCCAGTCTCTGCACTTCACACCCTCATCTTCTCAACTTAAACCCACCACTTTCCACGGGGCTCGACCTTCAGTACACGATGGATCTGGCTGTGATTTTGGCCCATATACCTCTGTGTATCAACATAATCAACATCAAACCTGACATTGAATCTATCAATCTAGCCTTAACACAAGGTCATTAGTAGCAATATAACTCTCTCTACTCACCAATGTAAAATTCTATAGTCATTATGGTAGCACTCTAACCTCTCTCTTGCTTAACATGCATATATAATAGTAAACCTAGTAGCATAGAGATAGGTCTACACAACAAATCTATGAGATGAAATCACTATACAATAACATCCTATAGGCAATATAGTCAAGTTTGCAAGCCATTTGATGACCATAATAGCTTCAGCAGTCGCTCACGCTCTCAGTAGCAT
Organism: Pinus albicaulis; assembly: GCA_034641835.2. Classification (NCBI taxonomy): domain Eukaryota; kingdom Viridiplantae; phylum Streptophyta; class Pinopsida; order Pinales; family Pinaceae; genus Pinus; species Pinus albicaulis. Next base: position 30,912 of record JAXQQM020058239.1, on the reverse strand, counting down.
CTGAGCCTTAGTTCACACTGCAGAGCAAACTTTGTCCAAATCCATAGAAATACTTTTGTTGACCACAAGTCAAGATACTGCTGCTTCTCAACCAAACATCAAACCTGAATCAAAATAATTCTTTCTCAGCCATATATCATCATATAAGAGTGTACAAAACTTGATCCTTATATGAATACTTACGGTACAGCATGTAAATCAACTTTTTAACTATTTCTCCAAACTTTCGAAGCAATATCTTCGGGGAAATATAATGCTTATGACAATAAGCTAAAGCAATATTCTAGAATCTAGTATAATTGTGGAACATGCTGATAGTATATGGATTTAGCAACAAATATGGAAATGATGAAGACACTTTGCATTGAATTATTAGATATAGATGGAACAGTGGCAATGATGCGGATGATTTGGATTAGGTCATTAAAGTATGAGTACTTTTAATTGTATTAGATTATGCTTTTGATAGACCTTAATTTAGTGTTAGATAAAATTACTAACTTTCTCATTCAACGGAGTAAAATTGTTAACACTAAATAAACCTAAGCACGGCCTTATACAAGTTGGGTATTGTGGCCTGTGTCTTTCTGGCTACTCAACACTTGTGCTTCAATTGCTTTAAATGTACACTTTAGTATGTGTTTGATTTTTCCTTGTTAGTGCAACAACTAGTCCTTAACACCCTTACGTGTTATTGCCTTATGTCTATAGCTCAAAAATCCTAATGCGACCTTTCTAAAGAGATTTGGAATAAGCCTAAAATAGACTTCAGATCGGAAATGTATAACAATTGAAATACACTTAAAATTTCCTTCAGATTACATTGCAAAGGATAAGTCCAAAAATAAGCCTCGGTAAGCTCATAAAAGATCCGAAGTGAGTCTTTGTGATGCCTCAAGGTACATTGTATATAAGATAGTTACTCCTTTAGAACTAAGCTTCAGATAGGCTGAGAATGGTGCCTCTAAAAAATAGGGCCTCGGACACGAGGTCGATATTGGCCTCGAGAGAAAAAAATACCATAATGGCTAAAACAAATAAGCATGAATAACTAGCATTGATAAGCAAGAAGTGTACTGAAATATCAAAATGCAGGCACATAATAAATTTACTTCCTACACTCCAGAAAAGACCAAATAACCTCATAATAGTGCTCCTCTTATCAGGTAGAAAACCTCTTACAAAAGATAAAGTCATTTGAGATCAAAAATATTTTTATGGTTCTCAAACTTAAGCAGTTTGTTGTTATTTGAAAACGGATTATCCGTGTCATAAAACAATTGTCGACGTTCAAAATATGCTCATAAAACTCGACCTTCCACGAGATTAGCATGAATCCTCTTGGATTGATAACAAATTCAACAAAAAACAAGATATTGCAAGTTGAATGATGAATTGAGGGAAAACATGCTTCCTACTTTCCTGATAAGGGGGGAACGGAAGCATATAAATCACACCTTAATAATGGATTCTACTTGCCTAAAACCAACTCCCAATAATAAATTTGAGCACGACTATGATACGCAAACTGAAATATAATGTATACGACCTTAAACCTTCCTTGGTTAGTTCTCAATGAATATTTTCTCTTTTTAAGAAGAATTTTTCAACTCAATAGCCACATAAATCATTCAAGGATTTCTTAAATATGAATGCCCGATTTTTAACCAATTATAAGGTTGTATTATCTTATCCTTTGGGACACCTTGACCATACTATGGGAGCTCAAGTTTGATGAGAACGCCCATGTCCTCAACATGAGGTATTTGGTGTACCACCTATAGTTATAAATGGCATGATAAAAGTCTGATCGATTGATTATGGTCTCATTTCAAAATTCATTGATCTTCCCATTCATTACCTCAAAATGCAGTAAGCACAATTTTACAGAAACTACTTGGGTTGTTATCATTCTAATTCCATGTAAGTCCCCTCTCTTGTGTCCTCTCCCCTTTACATCAATGACAAGTTGTGAGAAGCTGTTTCATGTTAACCCAGCGGTTCCCGGAAATAATCCATGCATTTGTTGAGGTAAATGAATAGTAAGATTAGTAGATTTTATAATGAGACCATCATCAACTCATTATACACGTCATATAATTTCCCCATGATAGAGGTACAAAAACATGCCACATAATTTGCACGGTTGAGGGGAGATATGCCTTATCAAAGTTGGATCAAAATACGGTCAAGATGACCCAAAGGAGATGATAATAGGTAGCCTTATAATTGGATAAAAATCTGGAATTAATAATTAAGAAATCCTTAAATGTTTATGTGGGTATTAGTGGACCAAATATGGCTTAAAAGAAAAAATATTAAGTGATAAATAGACTTCAAGGGAAGGTTTAAGAACAAACATATAATGAAATGTGAATTTAATATGACCAAAGTTAGATCAAGTTGAATTTGTAGTTTTATTTTAAAGTCAATTCCATTTATCAAACCCCCCTTTCATTGTGTAGATACTTAGGGTACACAACATAATACATAATTCATAAAATGCACACAGCTATATATATATTTGATGAAATCTGTAAGAATAAGAGTCACAAATGTATCGAGAGGTCGAGTTTTCGAGGATATTTTGAGCTTAAATGATTTATCATTGGGGAGGTTTTCTGAATCTTAATTACTATTACGAGTTATTTTGATGTATCTGACGAGTTAATGGCTTTCTGTGAAAACTGAATTTAGGATATTTTTCTAGGCATAATTTTGTTAGTCAGTCAAGTTCTTCGGGTTTATGCTGTGGCATGTGTGAGCTCTATTTGGGCATAATTGCAGGTCAATCTCAACTTTGATGGGAATCCCTATTCTAGGCATTGTTTCGACCTATCTAAAGGTTCAATTCGAAGGAAGTTGCATCTGTGGATAATGCGGGTTTGGGGGCATCTCAGAGCCTATGACTTTTGTGAGCCTTCTCATTTCTTTGGACTTATAAATGGAAAATCTAAGCATATTTAATTATCACTTTGTTTATGTAAGAGTTAGATTTAGTCTATTACACAGCCATTACAAATCTTGAAAAAAGTCTCTATTAGGCCTAATTAGAACTAAAGAAAATGAACCATAGGACAAGGTAGAGTTAAAGGAATTAATTTATTCTGTGGAAAGGTAGAATCAACACAATAAAGAGACAGATAAATTGTAATATAATTATAAGTAAGTATTTTTAACCCATTCTAGGGGCCAAAACTACTTATACGTATATAAACATATGTGAGCATATTAAGCACTCCTGTCACAGTGAGGCAAGTCAAGGCCTATCTAAGGTGGGGTAAAAGGTCCGTAAAAAGCACAATCTAGTACAACAATGTGATAATACTTAAATGACATGGGCGAAGTCATCAGAAAGATTATAATTGTTCTATATTCTAAGGATTACAATGCAAATTTTCTTCATCATTGCCATCATTGTTCTAAAGATATATTGTTGTATGTAAGTGTAAGTAAGTTGAGTTATAGAAAAAAAAATCTTTATCTCATTGTCATAGCTGTTGTTTTCACTGAAAATCTTCATTACGATTTTTATACAACTGGTTATTGTATAGATAGAGTAATTAATATTTATAAAAATAATATATATGAATGTGTTTTGTTAGTAATGGCCAATTTTGTGTAGCATAATAATTTGAGAACAGAGATATAGTCTATGTTTTGATCTATTGTTAATTAGTAAGTTATCTTGAGAACATAAGTGTTTCTAGGATTTGGACAAAACAATTGGAAATCGGAGTCTTCAAGTGTTATTGATGAAGTAGGGATGGACATTGTTACTGTGGTTGAATGAAGTTGGTTTGGTAACCCAATTGTATTGACTATAAGATATTATTGGTATAGTGATTTCATCTCAAACACTTGTTGTGGATCTATCTATGTGTTGCTAGGGATTAATATTGGATATGCATGTTTGGCAACAGTAGAGAGTGTTGAGTACTACCATGTTGATCGGCTAGGGTTTGATATTTTGGTGAGTAGAGAGAGTTATTGTTTTATATTATCATGTGCAAGTATTGTAGATTGGTAGATTCAACCGAGTTGTTTGATGTTGTTTATGTTGATGTTATTAAAGCGGATCTAGTTTGAAAATATATGAAACATGGTCTATGGTGAATTGAGTCGGATCCTTCGGGGCAGTGGTGGCTAGATAAGTAGGGCAACAAGGTGGTGTAGGGTGGAGATGGGGAGATCTCTTTGATTTGGCAATACGAGAGAACAAAGGTGGTAGGGTGGCTCTAGGGTAGCATATTGTTGTTGCAAGTTGTTGGAGCTGCTTGTTTGGGTTGATAAAATAGGGTGTCGAATCTTCATCCTTTCGGTTGGAGATGACAAGACTAGGCTATCATATCATCATACTGATTAGACTGTTCAGTCAAGGGGTTAGAGCATATTATGGTTCTTGGTGGAAAATCTTGGAAGTTGGAGCTTCCTATTGATGTATTTCTTCAGAACACTATATTAAAGAGTTAGGTGGTTTTTTCTCCGGAAGGGTTATTTGAAAAATAATTGCTATCACATGTATGTTCTTTTGTTAATATTGATGTTGTTGCTTTCATGATAGATTGATGAATGGTATAACTAATTCACTCTCCTTAATATTTCCAATCCCCTTTCTGTATTTTATTTTGTTGATTTTATTTTTATGCGATTTTGCATTATTATTTTAGCCATTTGGTGCTAGGGTGGATGGGGATCTCAAATTAAATTTATGAGATAGAGGGTTGTTCCTTGTTATTTATACTTTTAAGATTTTTTTGAAATGTATTTTCTCAAATGAAACTTTTTTCTCCAGTTCTCTTCTCTAACTAATGGGTTGAAAAATTCACACATTATGTTTATTGGCCATATCAAGTCACCAAATATTCTTTTAAAATTTGGGCTTTAGCTTAATCGAGTTCCCAACATAAACTCTTATTTTATGTATGATGTAGCATGCCCACCTCACTCATCTACCCAATAGCCGAGCGAGTAAACATGAGATGAGGGTAGTTAAGATCGGACTCAACCTCCTTAATTTCTTTTAAAGTGGAATCGACGTGGAAAACCATAACACAAAATCCACCAGCCTATCTGGAGACCCCATAAACTATCCAGTCATCAATATGACCTTTCACAGGTCCCGACTTTTAGAAAATTCCTAGTTACTCCTTGATATGAGCAAGGGTGTGTTTGGGAGGCTGCCAGGCCTAAAGCAGCCTGTATACGTGCATCGGAGACTCTTCCTAGACACAGCCTTGTGTCTGAGTTTGAAGAACTTTTAAAGCCCATAATCACGAACAACGGCAAAACTTCACCTTAGGTTTAAAAGTAATCAAACACATGTGACAATGCCCAAATAACCAAAAGGCAGCTCTAGGACTGAGCTTGACCATCTAGCAAAGTTGCATTTTCTGAAACACTTCCATGAGTGAAATGTAGATACAGATACAGGAAAAACAAAACAAAAATGACTGAAAACTCTTGAGATACATTACAAGAAAGACCACCTACTGTGGCTGATATGACATCAATTGGAGTCTTGCATCCATTATATTAACATTTGAAATTGCATACACTTGAAATAACCATGACATGAATGAGTCATTTAACCATACTTATAACCAACATAAAATCATGGAAATAACAATGAGATAACAACCATTTAATCCACACATTAATAGTTACAAAGAAAAGAGAACAGCTTCCATTAAACATAGGCAATAACCAATCGAGGTTAAAGGACTTCCACATCTTGCTATTCACAGGCCATAGCTGGAAACTAGGCTGAAATATCTCTTAAGCCAATCACCCCCATGCTACATATTCTGTTAAATGTGAGATCTCATGGATAAACCAATCAAAAACAACCAGGTAATCCCGGGGATTAAACCACATCCACCCTCATGGCAGAGTTCACATCGCACAAGACACAGAATTTTCTGAGAACCACAGCACACTGATTAAAATCCCTTCGCTTGATCCAAAGCTCAGCCCACGACATCCAAAATCAACACACCATGGCATCTGAAAAAGGCAAGGTTGAAAACCAGCATCAAAAGCCAACAAAACCATCATAGATAAAGATAACAGAATACCAACATGCATAGTATACATATCCCAAACTAACTAAGAAATCACATGAAATATGTGCCTACAAGTATTCCTCTTGAAGTGCTAGATCTATTCTCTTCCTTGCTTTATATTTGCTTTCCTTTGCTTTCCTTATCCACTTCCTTTGCTTACTTTCCTCTTTCTTTGCTCATATTGGAATTCTCTAGAAAAACTCTAAGTATCCAAGGAAGTGAGAACAAAATAATGAGAAGATCCAAAAACAGAACTAATAAAATGTATGACTTATCCTCAAAAACCTTTTTCATAGTCTTCACCTCTTTTTTCTTCATTTTCCATTATTTTCCTTCATTTCCTCCTCTACATACCTTTGTGACCTTTTACCTTCATTTCTCCTAATTCCTTTATTTTTAAGTAAATAAATGTACCAAAATACTTTTTTCCTCTTTAATTCCTTTGCCTTTTTATTTTCAAATTTTCCTTAGCCATAAACACATACAATGATGTCACTGGGATATCTTTGCCCAAATTCAACTTGGAATAAGTGTCCTTAGTGGTCTTATTTTTTTCCTTTATTTGATTGCATGAATCTTTTGCTGGGTAAGTTACAAAACCCTCCCCCTTGAGAACACCGCCCCTCGGTGTTAATCCACCACCTCAAGCCGTTGAGAAGAAAACCACACATACACCTTTCAGCCAAAACCATTGAGAAGAAAACATATTTTCCATGGAGCTTTTTAACTTAGCTCGATGCGGTATTTACTGGTAAGTAACTTTCTCAAAAGCAAAAACCATGATAACATGACCATATAACATCCCATCACAAGCTTGTGGAGATTTATAAATTAGGTCATGGTGGTATTTACATCCATATACATATGTACATATACAAAACATCTATGCAACATAATACCCAAAACATCATACCAAAAAAATTTCTTTGCCTCCAATCGACGTATTCAATGAGATACATAGCATCATTCATACCTCCCATCTTAACAAATTCATGAACAAAGTGCTTCCATTTCACTTTAACTTTCTCGATGTCTCCACGTTCTAAGCATGTTGCTTCACTATAATATACCTTTGAGGTTACAGTAGAGTGCGATTCTTATTCCACATATAATACAAACCAATCAATAACATGAACAACATCCTTTATATACCTTTTAACCATTAAAACATGAAACACATCATGGAATTTCATTGTTGGAGACGATGCAATTCAATAGGCACTGATCTAATCCTCAGGATCTCAAGAGCCCACAATATCGTGGTGCCAACTTGGCACATGATCGGGTCTCGGGGATATTCTTGAAGCAAGTCTACTTGCAAATAAACATACTCCCAAACACGGAACTCCTTAAATACCCTATATTGATGTACCTTAACTCTTATTTTTTGTCTGTCTTTTATTTTAGATTCTTATTTATAACCTGCATTTTCTTGCTCCATGCTGTTCAACATGTCCGGAGTCCAATCAATACCTGTGGCAGTCACTCCAAGCTGATGGAGTATCCACCGACTCCATGGGTGCCCATAGAAGGACTCCTGCCAATGGACTCGCAGTACCCATTGTGTAAATTCAACCAATGACCAAGTATACATTTCTCACTTCCCGCACATTTGATGCATCATACATCCTCAACATGTCCTCTAGATCTTGTAGACCCTCTTGATGCATCCATCATGCGGATGATAAGTTGTGTTGTAGGCTAACTTTGTTACCCAAACCACAATTAAATCCTTCCAAAACTTGGAAGTGAACTTTGCATCCCTTCACGACATGTCAACACAGTCTACATGAAAATCTAACTTTACATCTCTTGACATATATTGTAAACAGGCAATCATGAGTCTTCAAGATGAAGTGTCTTCCATTATCAAACTGTCTACAAAAATCATGATATAATCATTCTCATTTCTCATTGAAACTTGTGATAAAGGCCATGGAAATAACCTCCCATTTCCATTATGGAATCGCAATGGCTGTATTGGTGCCTGAATGCCTACCTCACCTTTACACAGCGATAGTCCAAACATACAACCCTTGAACTCTATCCATCATTCCTCATATTTGATAATAATAGAACCTCTTCGATACCGGTCAATGTATTATGATAACTGTGTGACTTGAATGGCTTCGCATGAGCGCCCTCAAGATCACCTTTGCTTGGCAGGCTGTCTTGTCTAGCACATATATCCCATATAAACGACCGGTCCATCTACCGTGAGATGATAGTGCATTACTGCATTTGTAGACACCTATACTTGTATCACTAACAATAGTGCTACTTCTTGTACTATGTTTCAATTTGTGCCTAAGCTCCATATAATTGACATCTTTCTTCATTATTCTATAAAATCTATGTTGTAAATCTATCCCATAGGATCACATAGATGCAATGTGATTTCCTATATCACACCTTTAAGAGCATCTCGCTCTATGTTCTCTTGCTGATCTGTTGATCTCAGAGTAAACTCTCATGATTGTAAGCAACCATCCCAGCTCTGCACGACATTCGTTCAATTGGTGTGCCTCTGACCCCATTGTGATCCCTCATCAATACAAACCTCATTCCAAGAAGATAATTGCCTCCACATTGTTATTTCACAGTATCACAAGGTGGTAGCGAGAGTGATTGTATTTTCATGCGAAAATATTCTGTAGCTATCATTTATTTTTCAAAGAAAGAAGGAGATGCGGCGCAGGCTTCAAAGGAAACAATATACCTTTTCGGTTCGGTTGAAAGAAGAGAAATGTTGTTAGTAAAATTCAGTTAAGCGAAACCATTTCATTACGTTACTCGCTGCATCTTTGCCCTCTTACCCTTCATTTTTCCTAAATTCTGAATTCCAATGCAATCTGACAAGCTTCATTACCATTCAATGTATCTATGCTTTCGAAGGACTTTATTGACTCGGCCCCACATCCGGCCTTTGATACATATCATATATTTCACTTATATGATGTCTTTGTACGCAACCATGTTTTACCCTCACCTTCTCATCTAAGAAACACATGTGCAAGTTTTAGTATTTACCTTCACGGCTCATAAAATAAACCTTAAACTTTGTGATGTGCGGTATAGTTGGGCCCCATCTCCAGAGTCATTGCTCGGCTCCACCTGCGCCTTTCGCACTACGCGGGTTTTAAAGTTTACTACCACTTCTCTTAACAAACATTGCAATGTGGTGTGGGCGGGCACACATCCCTGCCCCCGTCTGCCTCCCTATCACGCGCGCACACACGCTCATGAAAAGCCTTGTGTTGTGATTTGCGATAGGGTTGGGTCCCCTGCTTTCCCGCGCCACGCACTTCTGGAAATCTTAGAACACCTCCCCCGCTCATTGAAAAACGTTAAGATACGCAATTTGCGATGTGGGTCGAGTCCCACCTTCCCCGCACTTACGCCAGGTTTTGGGGTTTACATCCGCCACTTACAAACAAAGTGTACCCAAACACGGAGTTGCGTGTGGTAACCCCACTTTCCTACCCCGTCATCTCCCCTTCACACTTCGCACTTTGTCTTCCTGTTTCCTCCCCGCTGCTCTTAACACAACTTTTATCTTAACAAAACTTTGCGATCTCTGCAGGGCTGCAATGGGAGCCCTCGCTGCCATCATTCCACCTCTAATCACCCTCCACCTTTCCACCTCCACTCACTCATATCCATATCCCGGCAGGTTCTTCTTTTTAAAGTCCCGCAATTTTCAGACACCCCAACTGCTGGGATGGGGGGGGTTTTGAAATGGGTGGTATCAATCGCCCACTCCTCAAGTGTCTTCCCCTCATCATTTCACCCCTCACCATTACCACTTACCATTTGAGACCCCCTGCGAAAATGCGGTACCGTTGTCCCCCAAACCATTGCCACCTTTTCGTCATCATCATCTTGTCCACATCAGTCAACACAATCCCTTCACATTCGGGCTTATGGGTTTGTGCTTTCCACATGGCATGAGGACTTGGGTAGAACCCGACAAGGGTAAGGCGAACGGTGACTAATAAAGAAATAGAAATAAGTTCGAGTCGGGCATTTTGTGATATAGAACGAAGTTGAAGAGACGACGAACACATAAGCACAACTCTTAGTCAACATATCATCAACTTAATAGTAAAACAATGAATTTTGAGATGAAAGGCCAAGGCATAGGGGTGCCCTAACCTCTTGGCATCACACCAAACCATATCTGATCATTGTACAATTAATAACGGGACTTCTAAAGCAATGTTAGCAGTTGAACTTGTGTTATCACCTCCTGGATTATTCCACTTGGAAAAGGTTTAGTTTGATTGTAATTAAGAACTATCATTGTAACAACGGAGGAGGCTGACTTAAGTTTTTGTATAAATGCGCATACATTAACGGTATGAAGGAGAATATGAAGGAAAAAACCATTGTAATAAATTACATTTGGTTATACTTCTCTCTTTGAATGAATGAATGAGTGTTTGTTTTCTGGAATTCTTATTGTGATCGTAATGATGCTTCTCCATGTAATTTGTGATTCTTATTTTGTTTTACATACTTTTTTCTTTCTTTATGGATAAATTTTTGTGTAGGATTTTCCTAAGGTACTGCATAGGTCTTGAAATAGTACATTATGTTTTCCTCTAGGAACTTGGATACGAGGTCGAGGAAAAGCGGTTTGCTGCGCATCTGTGTTGAGACCGGAATGTAAATTCGGTAAGTTTGCTCTCGCATTCTTGTTGAAATAGCAATCTCTCCCTCTTTTCCATTTCACAAACTATAAAAATCATAGCATAGCTAACTACGTTTACACCGACATGAATTCTCCATCTGTTTGAGTTTATTTACACCTGTTTGACTCCATGGCCCAATGGCCCTCTTTTCTTGCCTCAACCATAAATCTTTAAACCAACACCTATACTAATAGCCTAAAATGCCACAGCAAAGCAAAGATATATCTAATAGAGAGAGCCCTCTTAATCCCGAAGGCTGGAATACGGAACTTAAATACGGTTGATATTTCCATAAATGATTCACATCTTCGCCTTCATAATTGCGAGTGACAACACATCTTGAATGCACGTATGATCGTCGCTAGCTCAAGATCATGCGTTAAATCAATTATGTTGTACTTTCATTCATTTGCAGCTACGTAACATACAACTTGTCCATATTTCATAAGGACTCCCCATACCTATTTTTGAAAGAATATGTACATACTATAAACTCTTTATGGGTCTACGATATTTAACAACGGAGCATGTGTCAACAATTGCTTAAGTTGTTCAAAAAAGCCCAGCCTCACTCACTACGCTCCCTCCGAAGGTACACCTTTCCTGCGAGTATGATTGAACAAAGTCTGTCTGTGAGAAGTTCTGGCCAGGCTTTCTGTATATCTGCCAATCCCATGAAATATCTCCTCATCTACATTTCCAGGGAGTTTCCCTCTCCATGATAACTCTTGCCTTTTTGAATCTACTACAATGCCCTCCTTGGAGACAACATGTCCCCAAGTAATGTGCAACAGTACGAAGAAACAAGTGCCAGAAAACAGCATACAATGATGCTCTCTCAACAAATAAACATTTACGCAAATGCTCAGCATGTTCTTCTTCGTTCTTAGAATATGCCAATATGTCATCGATGAATCTGATACCAACTGTCGAATGGACGCAACACACTGTTCATCAACAGCATAAATGTAACCAACAAACTCATATTGCCCGTACACAGTCTAGAAAGCTTTCTTGTATATGTCCTTTTCTTTGATGCATGCACATTGGGTATCTTGATCTCAAGTCGATCTTACAAAAAATTTCTACTCCCTTGACTAATCGAACACGTCATCAATCCTTGATAATGGGCTTTTTTGTTCTTGATGTACTTGTTCAACTTCACGTAATCAATGCACAATTTGAGATTTTATCCTTCTTCCTTACAATTTCTTACTAGTACACCAGCGATACCTTGGCCTAAGGTATCACTTATCGAGCATTTATTTAAGCTTCCTTTAAATCTACCACCTCGGGTGTATAAATGCAGCCAGGTGCCTTTAATGTTGGTGTTTCCCCTAGTACAAAATCAATGAAAAAGTCTACTTCCTTGGCAAAGTGGCAACTACGCAAATTTACATGCGGAAATACATCTTGAAATTGAGTGTAGGCCAGATACACTTTGCTCAAAAAATCTACATCCTCGGCAACACCTTTTTCTATAGATATATGCGCAAATAGCACACACCCTTTCTTGTGATGGCGGCAAGCACCTGCTTGTCACCGTCCTAGGCGATGTAGCTTTCTTATTTCCTGGAACTCTTGCTTCCCAGTGTCATCCGGGCACTCATGGCTTTTTCACAAAAAATCACCTTGGTCCTCACAAAGGTGTAACCGGTCCGTACCCAATAACATGCTATATGACCCAGTGGAAATATGTTCCGTGCTACTATAGGCATTCCATTAAACTCATTACACAAGCTGTACAGTTACAAACTCTTTTATTTGTGCAGCATGACAAACTTGCTAACCAAAGATTCATAGTTTCTTTTCTCAACGACACTTATCACAGAATTGGGGATTAATATAGCTATCATTAGATACTGAGATCAATCAAAATGAAACAACTTGATCCTAAAGCTTCTTGTCCATCTCAGTATAATCTTGACAGTCTACACTGTATCACATAGGCACATAAAAATACGAAGAAGATACTATGACCAACATCCCCAATTATGCTGCACCTCTTGTGCACTATAGATGTAGGGTCTACCACCATGATACGCGGACAATCCCTCTTACAATTATCCTAGCCACATATCCAACACTACAACGATGCTCTACCAATACCTCTAGTCTACCCACTTCTCTCCGGGTCGCTTCTGGTTGTGAACTTCTTGCGGGAACTGCATTTTCTTTCTCACATCTTGTGGTATTTCCCTCTTTGGTGGCCATCCATTCCTTCAACTTTCATTTCATTTCAAATCACGTTTGACTCAACTTTGCATTTTACGCTCTAACAATGCTTGAACTTTTGAATTTAGCATCCTCCGATGATCTGAGCTCAGTGAACTCAATACGATCTAGGCTATTGGCGGCTCAGCGATGAATCTCTAAACCTTGACCTTCTCTTCCTTGAGGCAAGATACATATCTCAACAACTCCAAAAATCTACTAGTATACTAATCATCATCATAGAACCCATTTGAAACTCATAAAACACCTTAGCTCTAGCATCATAGTACCTCGACTTATACTTCTTCCTCTCAAACTCACTCCCAGAGTCGGTTCCTCTTCATAAATACCCTAACGGTATTCATATTCCTAAATATGTACATGAGATAGAATGCAGCTATTGCAAACTTTTATATTTTTTGAATAGTCACTTCTGAAATTGAGAATTTCCTCATACCAAGCAACCATGCCTACGCATCTTGTGATTTATTCATCTCTTTGTCGAGTGGAGGTGGCTCTTTAACAACCAAGCTCATCTGGAAAATGCCCCTACTGCATTCCTCTGTGGGATGATAACAATGACGATCATAATGCCTATCGGAACCATAACTAGAGTAGTACACATGTTTGTCACCTCTCCTATACGGAATGTCTAAGAATCTACCATCTCTAATCATGTCATATAAACTGAAACTGTAACCAATGGGGCCTGCGCCATATGCCCCATTATTTCTATCACTCTATCCATAGCGATCCCCAGTGGCCCTTATCCACAAATCTAGCAAACTGCGAAGGGATTTCCGCATTTGCACCAGTTGTTTTTCTTGTGCCTATATGATTCTGTCATTGTCCAGTCTTACCTTCTTATCTCTTCCTTCAAACTTCTCGGTGTATCTTCTAAATCATATGGTGTAACACCCATGTACTCCAAATTACGTTTATGAAATCTTTGTAGTCTACCATCTTGCTGGCTGTTTTTGATTTCTTCTTGCAAGGCATCTCATGTTAACTTAAACCAAATCACAATAAATCATTGTACCTTAGCATAATTCATGAAGGATATCTCATCTTCAAGATCAACCAATAAACTTAATACATGTATAGATATAATCATAAAAAACATATAGACTTGTAACACATGGTATGCAATGAATAAACATCTCATTCTGGTTACGTTCAAATTCATCAGAAACATGATATTATCAGCCCCACCCCAATGCCCTTATGTGACAGCCTCCAGCCATACCACTATACACTTAACAACATGTAAGCTTTTTGACATGCATAACAGTCATATGCTCATGAAATCATATTTACAACAACACCATCATCCCTTCCACGACATCCTTTGCCAGCATGACCATCACCATGCGGATGCGACCAATACATATACCACAAGTATGGCTGCATACTGACCAACATGGGTACATAGCGACCAATAAGCTTAACAACATTAGACTTTTTCCCAAGGGCCGCAACCACACTCATATACCACCTGTAATATACACCTCCCCTCACATCAACTTAAATGGCAAACCATGGGGTGTAAACACTGGTGAGCGGTTAAGAAGACTCAACCTCCTTGGTGACTTTAAGGAAGTGAAGTCAGCGTGACTATCCACTAGCTCCCTACACTACTACAGGGCCCTGGGGGCTGTTGTGGTCATCCGTGGCTTCTATCCCAGTACATATGACTTTTAATTAGAAAACCCTTGGACGCTCCTTGATATGGGAAAGGGTGCGTGCGGGAGAATCTGAACCTCCTAACATAGTTATGTGTGCGTTCGGGGACTCTTTTACCACTCTATACGTGCACGTACGCAAGATTTAAGGAGGAGTACTTTTAAAGCCACGGAGATACAGACACTGCCCAAAACTTCTGTGGCTTTCAAAAATTCACACAGGCTTGCATGGCGACAATGTCCAAATAACCAAAAAATGACTCTAGAGACTAGGCAGAACCATCCCCAACCAGGAGATGGTCTGTCAGCCTGCCTTGAATGAAATCTATGAGTCTGGGAGTACGAATGAAAGCAATAAAATACGGAGGAGCAATGCAAGAAGGATCTCCATCACCTTCGAGCGTGTAGCGTAGTGGGTCTTCATCATTATATTAACATTTAAGAGAGAGAGAGAGTAAATACATGAAATAACCATGACACTGAACACGATCATTTAACCATGCTTATATCATGGCAAACCATGGAAATAACAATGAGATAACAACAATTGAAATCCACATTAATGGGTACAAAGCAGAGAACTTGGCTTCATTAGCTTGTAAACAACGGAAGCGAGTTCGAAGCTTCCACGTACCACGAACATACATGGTTAGGCAAATCTCGCTTCGGCCAGTCACCCAGTACCCATATTCGAGAAATAATGTGGGATATCATGGATAACTGATAAAAACAACCAGTAGGTCCAAGTTTCGACACTTCCACCCTCACCATACGGGCGATCACACAAAAATCGGTGCTTCGGTCTGGAAGTCAAAGCCGGAGCTTGATTGCCATCCAAAATCCATCACCATCCTTGGGAATTTTCATCTCTGTCTTTCTGGGGCTTTGCCACAATATAAATATTTGATCACCCAGGCCTTAAACCAAGACACCACCCTTGGGATTTCCACAGTGTATCCGCCAAAAACCCCGGTCGAGATTTCCTGGGCCTTTGGGAATTTTCCTTGAGACCACCTTCGCCGGGATTACGGAAATCCATTTAGCCATTCCAAGGTCGCCAGGAGTCGTCAAGTACTGATGGCATGGGAAAAATGGAAGGCAAGATTGACCACTGTCCGAAACTTGACAAAAACCATGCTGCCAAACACAGCAAGAGAAACAAATACCAACATGCATAAGCCATGCATGTCAGGCTTCTTGAGGAAAATCACCACTGTGCAGTATATTTACTGCTGAGATAATTCCCTGCGTTTTTTCTAGATCTGTCTTCCTTGCTTGATATTTCCTTCCTTTCCTTTCTTGTCGGCCCCCATTTGGCCAGTTTCCTCTTTCTTAGCTCAATGTTGGAATGCTCGAGAAAACTCTAAGTGCCAAAGTGAGAGAGAGAATAATGAAGAGGCTCCAAACTAAACTAACCAAAAAGGTGCCAATTGATCCTAATAATTTATATCAAGCCTCTATTTTATTCATTTCCATTATTTTCCTTCATTTACTCCTCACATACAGCGCCGACCTTTTTACCTTTCTTTTCTCCTAATTTCTTTTATTTTCACAAATAAATGTGCAACAATACTTTTTACCTCTTTAATGCCTTGGCAACACTTTCAAATTTTCATATGCATAAACACATCCGGGATTCACTAGGATATCTTTGCCCAACATTCGGCTTGGAATATCGTCCCTTAACCGTGGTCTTATTTTTTTCAACTTTATTAACTTTTATTGCATGAATTTTTGCCAGTGCAGTACATATGAAGCATGCAAACTTGTAGAGGTGTTTAAGAATTAACAAATTGACGGAGATTGAGGTTGGCCAATTGATTAACAATTACTATGCCATTCATGGCATCGGTAAATCATGCTTTATTTATTTGCTGTGGGTGACTTGTGAGGCACAAAACCCGATTATTTGTGTACACAGGAACAAGTTAGGAAGTAAAAGAAAAGAACAATTTGAAAAAATAAAAGAAAAAGGCATAGTGGAGATGCTTGTACAGGGTAAAACAACGCGAAAAGGTTGCTCCCTTTGAAAATGAGTTTTAAATCTTAGCCATTTATGGGAGAGCTTCATCTCCAATTCTAAGTTTTTCAATCGATAAGTGTTGAGAGCCAAGTTTCTCATGGATGAAGAAACAAAGCAAGGCAAAGTTAGAACTTGATATGCTTTCCCGCTTGTCTTCGTGGGTTTCATCCCATTTCAATACAGTCACCTAATTAAATTCCTTGTCACTTGTAGACTTCTTATCAAACCACCTCTGATTCACTTATTGTGGTGGAAAATTTAGAATGGGTTGTCCACCTTTATTCCTCGATCTTAAAGCGATATTGATTTGAATTTAAATAATGGGGCATGACTAACCATAGAATCTTGAAAAGTTGTCACAAGGAGATGAATATTAAGAGGGAGAAAAACTTATTCCCATGGAGTTGGAAGCATGGTGAAGCTTTGAGCAAATATTTGGGGTCACCGTTTAGCCTGAAAGCATGGGATAGGGCATTATGTCGATTCGTTGTTGGTCGACTACGGTTTTCTTAACGATTTAGATTAAATCATATGCTTGACTCAACTAGTAAGCTGTTGTAGATATAATTACAAGAATGTCTTCAAATGATAACTTTGTCAATAAAATCCAATTAATTTCATTAATGACAAAGCATGTAAAAAACAAGAGACGTTGGAACTCAAAAAATTGGTAATAATGTGTTACTTGATAAATTATCCACCATGATCATTAACACATGAGAATAAACTATTTAACGTGCGAAATAATTTCTTAACCAATGAGAATATATCGGTGTTGTTTGGAGAAATGTGGAAAGTCTGTGCTGATAACGTCTGGAACATGTTGTTGAAAGGTTCTTCAACTTTCAGCTGGTTGTGATGGGCATTGCACTTTTCTCCCTACTAGCACACTGCAGCACTTACAAGAGAACTTCCTAACAAGCATGTGAATTTTTAAATATAGAGAGGCCAATAATATCCTACCCAAATGATTCTATTTGCCATGGTGTCACCATCGAAGTGACCTCTGACAGTCCATCATGGAGATTTTACCTAGAACTTTCTTGTATACAATGATTCAGAACATGACAAGACTCATTATGATGTCTTTAAAAATAATCATTTATGGGTGATATCAAGTTGATTTGAGTTTGATCACGTATTTCGCCTAGCTATTAGATGAAAGATAGAAGTGCCATGTTTGAAGTTTTACCTAAGTTCATACCGAATGCTTTGGTAACATACCTATGCATAAATTTAGATGCCTATCAATTTCATGTCAAATTATTCACTATCTTCTAATTTGGAATCTGAGGCATAGGTTAGTTTACATAACCCACGACGATAGTATGTGTAGGTTTGAATTCAATTTCGTATTCCTGCTAGTGATCATATAATTCCCTTGTTGTTCTTCAGCCCGATTTTGCATGAATAATATTCTAACCACATGATGCGGAGACAATTACCTTCATGAGTTTTTATGTAAGACCTAAAATGTTTCATGATTTAAAAACATTGTGAATGTTTATCAATTTTGGATATTTTAATTCTAATCTTCGCATCTTATTTTATAAAGGATATTGGTCATTAATTTCCTTTCTCATCCTTTTATCTAGTACCCGCTGTGAAGAGAGAAATCAAGAGGCAAATATATATAACATGAATTGTTGTTGAAGTTAGGATTTTACACAGGGGTGAGAACATAGCGATAACTAACGATATTTGTGAAAAGCTTCTCTTCTTCATTCCCATCTAAATATAACATCATTATTTTTATATAGAAGGTTTTACGCGACTCTTGTAAATCGGTTATAAAATTTACGACAAATTGATCTTTCTAAAAAAGTTAAACAGAAATTTTCCGTTTGGATATAGATTTGTGTGATAGATTTCACTCTTTCGGGATCTACGATGATTCCATTCTTGGCGATTATATGTCTGAGGATTTCCTTCATATAGTGAAATGATGTCTTCTTTGGGTTTAGTGTATTTTTGTCTTATTTACTAGCCTCAAAAATTCACTTGGGATAGGACACCTTTGGAGAACACCATAAACGCATCATCAAGATATGTAATACAATTTTCTCGATCAATCCTTTGAATGTTATGCCCATAGCATGTTTGAAAAGTAGCCACGACATTTACTAGTGAGAAAGGCATGCCTTGTTGATGTCTTATTTCGGTGATCAAATACATATTTCGGGTTTACTTTGCGGTGGTCCTGAGTCAAAATTTCGTAGCAGACAATTCTCAAATAAATTTTGTTCAATGAATGTTGTATAGGTCCTGGAAATGATACTCCCTTCACTCCATTCATGGTCATAATCATTTTCTAAGATCATGTCATCCATTATCACCTAGGGCTTTGAATCAATCACCACACCTCCATCTGGAATAGAGTCCTGAGTCTCTTTTGTTTTGCCACCCACAATGTCCGGTCATGTCATGAAAGAAGGCAAAAAAGTTGTCATTTTCACCATACATATAATTTATTCAGTTAGCAAAGATAGGAAAATAAGTAAAGGAAAATTTTATTTTCTCGAATAAGTATGCTACATGGTCAAGAACTCCTCTCTCAGCCTCATAACTCTCCACAACCATCAAAGATTGGGTTATATTTTTAGTTGAAAACTTAAAAGCATCCATACAGGGTTAAATCAACTTGCAAGGTTCGGTACACCTCCAAAGCAGTAAGTGAATACTCTTCCTCTAATTCAAGTCAAATTGTTAAGAAAAGGGTGGATTCCCTCCTTGGGAGTTTTCTTCACTACGTTTTTGGTTTCACTCCATGCTTACAACTGTTTCAGTTTGGAAAAAACTAATTTCCTCTATAAAAACCTTCATCATCCATATACCTTATCAAACACTTCCTAATCCTCATACTCTTCCTTGCCACCATTTCCACTCTGACAGCAATTTTAGGTACATTTTTCTGGGGGAAACTAGAAACCTTTTGTGTTTTGACCTTTGAGCACCTTTACGTATGATTTCTAAAATCTTTCCATTTGAATCTTGTATGAAAATCATCACCCTGCCTCCCCAAATATTGCAGGATTTTCCCCTAACTTCCTTCATCCCATTTACATCCCTAAAACAGTCTACCACCTCACCTTGGCTTTTCCCTGGTACCACCTTCCCTATCCACTACATCAAGATAAGGGTTTTGCCCCTATGTGGAAAAAAACAGAGAGTGAAGATCCATACGAGGCTAATAATTCCGGAGTTTGAGCCAACTCAGACCCATAGCATCATTTTGAGCTTTTGATCAAGGTAGGTTTGTTTCTGAGATAATTTTTGCTTCAAAATCGGTTTTCAAGTAATGAGATAAGATTTTACAAAATTGAAAGCGGTTTATGTCAATAATAGTCAAATAACAAATAAATCCATTTTATGCATAGGTTTATGATTTGAAAAAAGCACCAAAAATACAGTTGCTTTAGGTCATTTTCTACGATTTCGAACGAGTTGTCTTCAAGTCAAATTTTCGGGGTTTGGAGCGAAGTTTGGGTTATTGATAGAATAATTTTATAGCGGACATCTCAACTATTTAAAAACCATGCCATGAAGCAAAAAAATCCTTTTGAAGGCCTCAAACTACCCTCTCAAAGTAGGCGTGATGCTTCTACTAAGAGTGCGCTATGCTTACTGGAGATTTTTAGTGATCAGAATTCAAACTTGGATTATGAGAAAAATGGGAAAGGTATTTTGGAGAAAGCGGAGGAGGTTTTGTTAAGCATGTGTATACTTTTAAAAATATCTATCAGTTTTTTGAATTTTTTTTATGGTTAGAGATATACTAATCCTTATTTATTCCTATTTTGAAAGAAGCTTTTGGAAATTAAAATTTGGTGATTGCGAGCGTCGCGCAACGGCGCGATGATTTTTCTCGGAAGAGAATTTAAATGGAGAGAAATTTACATGGATGGATGCATATTCACATACATCACAAATATTAAATTAGGTCAACATGTCACCCTCTCATTTTGAATAAAAATACAAAAAAAAAATCACTTTCCATGTACCTGCATCTTTTTTTACCTTTGCGGTGTAGGAGTAGGGTTAGGAGAATAAATTTTTGAATACCTTCGGGAGGTTATTTTCTCAATTTTTATGGTAAAATGAAATGAAACACAGGAGCTACTAGCTTCTACTTCTATGTATTTGCAAATGGGTTCCTAAAGTTAGTCGAAATCAACTCCAAAGTGGTGTGATGTACATTGGGAAGACCTAAACTATGAAAATCTCCAAAATTCGAGGACTGTTGTCCACTGAAATTGTATTTTTGGTGGAAGATTTTGTTTTTCTTTTATTTATAGAATTATATAATTAATCCAAGAGACATGAACATAGTTATTAACTAAATTTGAGAGTGGTTTCTAACTACAAACATGAAATGACTCATAGGGTTCATTTATGAAATTGATTTGGATCAGATTTCGACCCAATGATGTGGAATCACTTATATTTATATATGTACTCCAAACACAAGCACTTTTTAGAGGGGACTTTATAATTTTATTTAGGTGGAGCTATTGTACAATGGCATTTTTAGTGGAATCGAAAGGATATTGCATCTATGCTCTTGAGATTCGAGTGATATGCTTTTGAGCATTGTTTCTTCATCATATTAAATGTTATGTTACCTTTTCATCACGTACATTCTTTTTTATGTATGTTATCGTTATAAACATCGTCATTTTCCTTCTATGGTTTTATTTGTGTGTATTTACATAGATGTGTTCACCCCTCCTACGATGAATGAATTTCATTTTAGATGCTCGTCGACTCCTCCTCTTTAAAAAACCTATGCAATGAAAAATTAAGTATGTTCATGGGTTTACACTGCCTAGCCTCATCCTTTTGTCTATGACAAACCTTTTAAATCTGACCTAAACCTAATTCTAGTTCATGACATCATTCCTGTCAACAAAACTTCAAACAAGCAAAAGAAGCCTAATCTATTGAGCATCATAACTAGCCTAAGATCAATATATATCCGGTCACCTCTTTGGTTTTCAAGTGAAGAATTAGGGAACTCCTCTCTTGGTTTGGTAGGGCTAGATACACGACCTGGGGATGGTTTCGTGGTTACCTTCTTGTTGAGCGGACAAAATCGTTCTTCTGAAATGAGGAGCCGAATCACCCAGTGTGAGAAGACAATCAACGAAAAACGAAGAACTAGGTTTGTCTTTCTCTACGATATATTTGTTTACAAATAAATGTTATAAAGGTGTCGATCCTACCTTAGATCCAAATGCTTATTTGCAGTCGTAGTGCTTCCGTCGCATCAAAATCCTTTCGTCGCAACAAGAGATCTTCCGTCGCAACAAGAGTTCTTTCGTCGTAAGAAAGTGTCGTCTTTCGTCGACTTGCAATCACAAAAAAGAAAATATTAAATAGCACTTGTATAACAAATAATCATAAAACATACCTATCATAGTGATCAAGGAATCTATGAAATAAACGATCAAACGACAACTTATTTAAATAAACAATCGAACGACAATTTATTGAGAAAAACAGAACTTGATTGTATTAATCTTAAAATATACAGAAGAACCTTACAACCTTAGCCTTGATGTTCGAAAGGCCTTCCTGGGGTCCGAAGCAGGAGTCTCCTCTACTTTGATAAGTCTTGCACTCTTCCTCTAGGAGCATAAAGAGGTATGTGATCTTTCCTCTCAAAAACTTAGTAGAAAGAATACTAAATCTCAACAGCACTTCGACTCAATCACATATAAAGCTTGAACTCTAATTCTCAATCTCCCAAAATCTCAATCTCTAAAAACTTCTTAACCATTTGAGGCTACCTAATGCCTCCTTTTATAGAGCAGATGAGGAGGTTAGGATTCCACTTTTTAAGGGATAGAATCCTCCTTCAAAGGGATAGACTCCTCACATCGAGGGATTAGTTCTTTAAGGTGAGGGATACATGCACCTTATCAAAGCGTACTCATCCCCAAAAATTCTCATCTAGAACCTTCTAGAATTGACCTCAAACCACTTTTTTGACTTTACTTTCTCACCTTTTTGACTTTGAGGAGGGTACGCAGGCATTGCAAAGGAAAAATGCGTTCTAAAACGCAGGTAAGCAGTGTATTACCTGTGTACCCAAGCTAGGAACGCAGGTAGGCTTCATGTTACCTGCGTACCTAAAGTTTTAGAAATTTTTAGGGTTTTTCCTCCTGTTTCAGGGCTTGAAATGAGGAGTAAAGGTTGTAAGACTTGTAGAGGAGGTATGTATGAGTGTTAATGAGCTCATACAATCAGCAAAATGTCAAGGTGAAATTTTTTAGTGTAACAGATTGCCCCCTAAAGTGCGAAGTCTAGAATAGATGAAGATGAAGTCTGTCATATATGAAGAGTGAAGTACTTTATCATTTCAAGGATCATCCTGTGGACACCCCAGTCGGAACCTGTAAAAACATTCAATGCAATATATATATATGTAATCATATCATCGCTGAGGTAGGCATTCCCATACTCAGATCAAAACTAACTAAACTTGTTCTGATACATAAATGATTTTAATATTACATCAATAGTGTAGACACAACATGGGCACAACCATCTGTAATGAATAGTCTACAGTATAATAATAAAACTCCTTGCAGCCTGGATGGTGGAAACTAGATCCAGGGTCTTGATTTCTGCTTCCCGAACTAGTACGATTCTATCCATGCGATTAAATGTGTTGAAGTCGAACATGGTAGAAACCACTTGATTACCAGTCAATGATGTGAATGAAACCACCAGTAATGTCAATGGCTCTCAAAGTACTCAGTACAATACATGAAATGTGAATGAATGAGCTGAAGTCGAACATATCACGGAATCATTCGATCGAAGGTCAATGATGTAACCTGTCGTCGAAGGCAAGACACCTGCCATTGAGGCATGCAGATTTCAAGGTACTGACGATTTCTAGATCAACTTCCTAGATAATGAGTTGTCGTCGATAGAAAGTGATCTGTCATAGGAAAGCCCACAACACGAAATCATAGATGAAGTTTTGAAGAAATATATTGGCAAGGACTGACTCAGGGATGGTCAAAATGGAAGACAAATATTTCGCAAATGGTTTGTTTGAACTGTTCTCTTGAACACATAACGACACTGCAGATGGCTTGTTGACAATTGACCCAAAGCTAATACCCAGAAACCGGCTGAAGACTTTCAATGTGGTTTGATTAACTGTTAGGCAAAGGATTTCCCAACCCAGGTGAACAAAAGTGTTGTGTTCAAGAGTGGTTAATGGTTTTCCGAATAATCAAAATGTAACAAACAGGTTTATTTTTCTCTCTTTTCCCCCACCATTTCTGGCAAGCACCTCTTTATTTTTGACAAGCTTGAGGAGGATAACATTTTCTTGTTTTATAAGCTCATCCTTCAGATGAGTCCAACTTAGTTTAAGATTCGAACCCTAAGAAGGAGTGGTCCGTTCCTGTTGAAAATTGAACAGGTCCTTTACTGTTAAATTTTAATGAGTCCAGTACAGGAGAAACTCGGTGTTTTTCAATTTTAGGGAGTCAGAAGAAAAAACTTAACAAAACTCCATGGGTGTACTTTTTCGTAAATTTAGTCTCTTGAGCCCGAAAAAGGATAAAATAATGCGGGAGAGAGCTCTATTGACCGTATTTAGTCAATGTATACCTTTTTCGTAAATAGTCCATTTCAGTCTGTAAAAGGGGTAAACTTATACTGAAGGGACGATCATTCATTTACTTTAACGAGTTCAAATAATCAAGTACTCGACAATATTTTCATGTTTAGAGAGTTTGAAAAGGGCTAAAAAGAGAACTCCAATGTTTCACTTTTTCGTAAGTTTTAAGAGTTCGAAAAAGGGATAAAAATGTACTTATGGTTTTCACTTTTTTCGTAAGTTTTAAAGAGTTCGAAAAAGGGATAAAAATATACTCCTATGGCCGTCTTTCAATTTAATTTATGAGCATGAAAAGATGAAAAGAACTCGGCATTTTCATGTGTTTTACGAGAATGAAAGATAGAAAAATAATCTCGGGATTTTCATGAGTTTAACGAGTCTTGAAAATAATCAAAATTGACTCAAGATAGGTTTCATTTTTACAAAAGTTTGAAACAGAGAAAACTATGCTTCAGATTTGTTTCATTTTTACACAAGCTTGAAACAGAGAGAAAACCGTGCTTGATGCCCCCTAAGCGTAACTGCTAGAGCGCATGCCCCCCAGCTTCATTTCATTCAACTAAGTACACGGCTGGTAATTAATAGCTGGATGGAATGAAGGTTCATTTACGAGATCATATGAAAGACCCGACCTAAAACTGTAAGAAAATTATGCAAAAAACTGAAATAACTAACCTAAATATATGACTTAACATTTACGAGATCTAGTAAAAGACTTGACTCAATTAGGGGAGGATTTGTTTCATTCTTTAACGAGCTTGACACAGGATGGAACTATGCTCATGGCAACGTGTTTCATTTTTTAACGAGGTTGACATAGTAACAGGAACTATCCTGACCTACATGCTTCATTTTTTAACAAGGTTGACTCAGTAACAGGAACTATCCTCTGACAACTGATTCATTTTTTAACGAGGTTGACACAGGAAAAGAACTGTCCTCATTCCTGATTCATTTTTTAACGAGGTTGACTCAGTATCAGGAACCATCCTCATACCTGATTCATTTTTTAACGAGGTTTACTCAGTAATAGGAACTATCCTCTGACCAACTAATTCATTTTTTAACGAGGTTGACACAGGAAAAGAACTGTCCTCATTTCATTTTTTAACGAGGTTGACTCAGTAACAGGAACTATCCTCAGACCTAATTCATTTTTTAACGAGGTTGACTCAGTAACAGGAACTATCCTCGTACCTGATTCATTTTTTAACGAGGTTGACTCAGTAACAAGAACCATCCTCATAAACTACTTATTTCTAATCTACCTACATAACCTACTTATTCATTTTTTAATGAGGTTGACACAGGAAAAGAACTATCCTCATACCTAATTCATTTTTTAACGAGGTTGACTCAGTAACAAGAACCATCCTCATAAACTAATTATTTATAATCTATCAATCTACTCTCTACAATCTACCTACTGTTTCATTTTTTAATGAGGTTGACACAGGAAAAGAACTGTCCTCATGGAACCTTGTTTCATTTTTTAAACGAGCTTGACACAAGAAAAGGAACTATGCTCTTGACTAGCTGATTCATTTTTTAACGAGGTTGACACAGGAAAAGAACTGTCCTCATATCTGATTCATTTTTTAATGAGGTTGACTCAGTAACAAGAACTATCCTCATAAACTGATCATGGCTTCCAACTGGAAGAAACAAATGTCAATGGACACACCTTGATCATGGCTTCCAAGAGGTCTTCATCAGATGGAAGAACAATTCTCTGGAAGGAATACATGTCAAGGGACTCAAAAGGGATAAGAACATTGCGTTCAAATAATCCCATAGAGTTTTCCATGTCAATTACCGGATCTAAGTCAAAGGAAGACGAGCAAACAATGAGAGGCTCGCTTACATCGGTAACTAAAAACATGGGACTAGTTGCCACATAATTAACCCGTGGCGGGGTAGATACCACTTGCGTATGATGAACATTCAAGGATGTCGGATTATTGGTATTCGAACCAAGACTAGGGAACGAAAGCTGGTCTACAGTCACAATATTGCCATTGTGAGGGAAAGACATCACGCGAAAGAGTGTCGATACAACAACTTTCATTGCATAAACATAGTCTCACCCAAGGAGTAAAATGAAATCGAAGGGACCTCGAACTACCATAAGATCAATACAGACAGTTTTACCTTCCAAAGTAATAGAGAACTTAGGAAGGATCCCTAAATTTTCACTAATGGTTCTGTTAAAAGCTTTCAGATTCTGTGTAATAGGCACAAGCTGAAGGGAACCCAAAGCTTTCCAAGCAGTTGAGGATAAAATACTAACAGAAGCACCTTCATCTACCTGTGTGCGGTGTATGTCCCTACCACCCAACTTCACAATGATTTGGAAAGGGATGGAGGAAGGAAGACGAGGTTCTGTCGATCTATTCCAACTCAGAAAGAACTCAGTAGCAGGAGGTTAAACGAAACGAGGTGAAAATGCCCCAACATAGAAAGAATACGATGTAAACAAGAAGAACCTGGCCGGTATGAAGTTCACTCTCTACGGGGAGAATGGGATCGGCCAAGATGTGGAAATCGAATCGACCACTTGATCAACTAATGGATCATCAACTTTGAGTGATATGAGTTTCACTCTCCAATGGAAGAGTGGGATCAGCGCGCGAAATTAGATCGATCACTCTCGCAACACGATTCGATGGTAGGTTGGAAGAGAAAGTTTACGGTAACCGGTTGGAATTCTTCGTTGTGGAACGGGGTAAGGTTTTGCAATTTTTCTTCATCCATGTGTGGGCAAATGTGAGTTTGATGACTCCCTTTTCATAACCTACAAGGAAACCTACCTTTACCCTTTTTCTCAGGAACCTCACTATCACTGGTTGATGGATCAACAGTAAGTTGATGGGATTTTTCATACCATACTTCCAATACCTTAGGAATACCAAGACAATTGATAAGGAAGTGGTCACCCTTACAAAGCCTGCAAGGGTATTTTGGTTTACGATGCATGTTGGAGGTTTCCTCAACACAACTAACACTTACAGCCATGGTTATTTGGTTGACTTCTTTCTTATCTTGCTTCATCTTCTTCTTCTTCTTAGCCACCTAGTTACTAGCATCAAGGATTTTACCAAGTGAAGAGGAAGAAATGGAGGAGGAAATATTAGGCGAAGAAGGTAAAGGGTCAACAGAAGGTTGGTGATGTCGAGATGGTGAACTCTGTTGAGGTGAAGCATCTGGTTGAGGTGGAACAATTGGAGTATTCGAGGCCAATGAAATTGAAAATAACCATATCGGTAAACCTATTGTAAATCCAGGTAATGACAATGTAGCCATATAAGGAGGACCAACATTTCCAAAGCAAGGAAAATTACTAGGATTCTCGTTAAGAGGGGTTCCATGGTTGGTCAATTCCGGAACAGTTGCCATTATATTCAACTTCGACAGATTTTAACAATTTAAGAAGCTTAAATTAAAAATTGACAATTCACACCCTAAAGATTAAAATTCACAATTCACACACATGGTCTGCGAAAGTAAAAACGAACAAATTAACACGCACTATCGAATCCTAGGTGTCGAATACACACAAACGGTAACTACTGCACTAAAAACACTATTTGGTGATGAAATCCGCCTTGTGGGCCCCAATACGAGAAAGGGCGGTTGGAACGGTTACCCGAGCCATGCTCTATGAAACAAAGGCGGCACAGTTTCAATGCAAGGAAACCATCTCATGTGAGCAGAAACCCCCGAGAGGGGTCAGTGAGTACGAGTCGACGTCTACTCCGAATAGGTGAGATCTTTCCTTCACCGTCACCTCAGGAAATAATCTTAATCTTATGGACACTAAGGTTACCAACAGTAACAAATACAACTGGGGGAATAGTCTACGATCCAATCTCACGCTCAAGGGTAGAGTAACAAAGCTCAATCCCCTTGAAGGTTCCTCGACATGGTTAATCCGAGGTTTACTGACAAGTGACCCCAGGCTCCTCGACAATCGTTAATCTGAGGTTTACCGTTTGTAATGCGCGCAAAATCTTCTATCTTTCCCAATGAAACAGAATTGATTGTCTCAAAGGTTCGGACATGATCTCGTGATTGAATTCTTTAAGAGAAGCTTCCCAGATTATACAAATTACAATTGGATTTATTTCCTACCGCAAGATTTATCTACTTGTTTGTTTTAGTTTCTTTGGAAAGTTAACTACAACCTATTCCAAAGCACTAATCCTGAGCTAGATTGGTGGAAAAAGCCCTAAAAATGTAAAAATTACTAGATGAATTTTAATTAAGCGTTGTGTTATTTAGGCTATTATTACTCAAAAGGGTAAATGGATATGAAACCAATGGTGTTATGACCCGACCCAAAACTGAATGCAATCGAATATGATAATGTAATCTTTTCAATTCTATGAATCCTAACTAATGTAAGGAGAGAGTTTCCATTCACTTCCAACAATGAAAAAAATTGATCAATAAGAGAAAATATAACAAATTCTCTAATGCACTAATCTCATCAAGAAAAACTAATGCAAATCAATTCCAAAACAAATTTTTTATTTTTGTGTTTTTAAAACAAGCATAAAAACATCTAAATTCAAATCAAAGAAAACTAATCTAAATCTATGATTGATTTTTCAGAATGTAAACTATGCAGTTGTAATCTATGCACAATTCACTTGAAAAGTATGCAAATGTAATCTATGCACATTTTCATTCATATTCTGAAAATGAGAATTCTAATTATGCAAATGTGATCTATGCAAGAGAATTCTCAAACACAAGATGATTCTAATGTAATCTAAGAACCAATCAAGTGCAAGTCAAGAAAATTGGGTGAGAGTTCCAAAGATCAAAAAACACTCAAAGGCGATTAACAAAAGCAAAAAGATGAAAAATTGTGAAAAGACTGAGACAAACCTCCAAGTGATGAACAAAGGAAATCAAATTAATAATTTCTCAAAAAAGAGACTCAAAACACCCAATTAACTTAATGGATATTGATGAGATGAAGAATTATTGAAAGGAACTCATAAACAAGGATTTTTGACAGAAATATACAGATCTGGGTAGATGCTAAAAATCCTAAATTAAATCTAAACTAAACTGGAAAAAATAAATCTAGAATTTTTCCAAAATTTAACAGGGTCCGCAGGCTTCCAAAAGTAATAGGTGCGGTCCCGTACTGTTTACTTAAGGAAAGTGCGAAACTACCTGCACTGTGCAAAAGAACAAAGTGCGGTCCCCAGAAAAGTTCAAGAAAAACGTAAAAGATTTCAAAATTTTCAAAAACAAAGAAAACATAAGCTACCCAGGCAGATATCCATCAATCAAAAACCAGGAAAAACTTTTCCTCAAATCAAAATAAAAGAGAACCAAAAACAACAAGTTCTTTCCCCAGTGGAGTCGCCAATTTGTTGGCCGGATAAATCATTCTTGCGGACAAGACCGATCTCCCTAGTGTCAGAAGACAATCTAGCAACAAACGAACAACTAAGTTTGTCTTTCTCTAAATATATTTGTTTTACAAATAAATTTTATAAAGGTGTCGATCCTACCTTAGATCCAAATGCTTATTTGCAATCGTAGTGCTTCCGTCGCATCAAAATCCTTCCGTCGCAACAAGAGATCTTCCGTCGCAACAAGAGTTCTTTCGTCACAAGAAAGTGTCGTCTTTCGTCGACCTGCAATCACAAACAAGAAAATATTAAATAGCACCTGTGTAACAAATAATCATAAAACATACCTATAATAGTGATCAAGGAATCTATGAAATAAACAATCAAACGACAGCTTATTGAAATAAACAATCGAACGACAATTTATTGAGAAAAACAAAACTTGATTGTATTAATCTTAAAATATACAGAAGAACCTTACAACCTTAGCCTTGATGTTCGAAAGGCCTTCCCGGGGTCCGAAGCAGGAGTCTCTTCTACTTTGATAAGTCTTGCACTCTTCCTCTAGGAGCATAAAGAGGTATGTGATCTTTCCTCTCAAAAACCCAGCAGAAAGAAGACTAAATCTCAACAGCACTTCGACTCAATCACACATAAAGCTTGAACTCTAATTCTCAATCTCCCAAAATCTCAATCTGCAAAAACTTCTTAACCATTTGAGGCTACCCAATGCCTCCTTTTATAGAGCAGATGAGGAGGTTAGGATTCCACTTTTTAAGGGATAGAATCCTCCTTCAAAGGGATAGACTCCTCACATCAAGGGATTAGTTCCTTAAGGAGAGGGATACATGCACCTTATCAAAGCGTACTCATCCCCAAAAATTCTCATCTAGAACCTTCTAGAATTGACCTCAAACCACTTTTTTGACTTTACTTTCTCACCTTTTTGACTTTGAGGAGGGTACGCAGGAATTGCAAAGGAAAAATGCATTCTAAAACGCAGGTAAGCAGTGTATTACCTGCGTACCCAAGCTAGGAACGCAGGCAGGCTTCATGTTACTTGCGTACCCAAAGTTTCAGAAATTTTTAGGGTTTTTCCTCCTGTTTCAGGGCTTGACATGAGGAGTAAAGGTTGTAATACTTGTAGAGGACGTATGTATGAGTGTTAATGAGCTCATACAGTCAACAGAATGTCAATGTGACAATTTTTAGTGTAACAC
>JAXQQM020062409.1:0-52888 GCA_034641835.2 Pinus albicaulis | reverse complement strand
TCTCCTTGAGGCTGCTGGATGTCTTCCTCTTGCTGTTCACTTTGCTGCCCTTGTTCGCCAACCTCAATTTGTTGTTCTGCTTCAATGCCTTGTTCAATTTGTGTTTCAACTTGCTGCCCCTTTTCACCAAAATCAAGTTGTTGCTGTGCTTGGATTTCCTGCTCATTTAGTGGCTCAATTTCCTGCCCAAGTTGTTGTTCCTGTCCTTCCATATCAAGTTGTTGTTCTTCATCTTGTACCTGCTGACCTTCACCTTCTGTTTGTTGATGTTCCTCATCTCCTGTCTGCTGTTGCTCATCCCTTTCCTCTTGCTTCTGTTCATCCCTTTCCTTTTGCTGCTGTTCTTTCTCTTCTTGTTGTTTACTCCCCTCTCCTCCTTCATGTTTTCCTGGCTGTTCAGTGGTAATTTTGATCCTTCTAGGAGTAGGCCTGCTAGACAAAGGTATAGGGCGATGAACAGGCTGAGTGGGAGATACATGGACTGAAGGAACAGTAGAGAAATCTGGGTGGCTGATGAATACATCCCATGGAACTTCCTTCTTTTCTAGCTGATGTAGGATGATAATTTTGATCAGAGAATGATGGAAAAGGGAAGGAATTTGCAGAGGTGGGGCCTTCTTCTGGACTGTAGATGCCATCTTCTCGATGCTCTTGAATAAAAAGTAAGGGAGGTTTACTTTCCTGTTTCTAGTGAAATGCATCAATAGGCGGACATGGTAGGCATAAACTTGATCAAACCTCCCTTCACAAGTAAAATATTTCATTATGAATTTCATAAGAGGAGAATAGCTGTCAAGAAGATATGAAAAAGGGAAAATAGCAGTGAAAGCATCTCTATGCTCAGGCTTGATGAAAGGCTTGTAATCTTCTAAGTCAAGATGGGCCTGTTTGAACCATTTTTCGCCATGATATGGAATCTTGGTGGCCTTGGACACTGATCTTGGAGAAAACTTGAAATCAAGGTCCACTACCTGGAAATGCTTGTTCTGGAACCTCAGGGCGCATAGATGTGTTAATGGCGAAAAACTTTTGACCTCTTGTATCTTCTGGCAGAAGTCTAGACAACCTACTTCATGGAAGTTGAAAAGGATGTATGGATGAGAATTAACCTCTTCTATAGAGATTGGCTCATATCTTTTATGCGGACCACTTCTGTTCTCCTGCCTTGGAGGCATTTTGACCTAAATGTGATTTTGAAGAAACAAACTGCCTCACTGTGTGTAAACTGCCTTCTGGAGTCAAACTGTGTCAATTCACTGTCTTGACAGAGAAACAATGTAATTTGGATGATTGCAACAAGTTTCCTTACAATACAAAAACCCCTGCTCTTTCAGAAAGTGGCCTTCCTCGTTGAAAGTATCTCAGTCAACAAACTTTTCAATAAGAAATAATATAGTGGAATGAAGGACATACTGTTAGGAAGAAAGCTGTTTACAATGTCAAAATTTCCTTGCTTTGTGATGTTTGGAGGTTAACAACACATCTTTGTACCTTGAATCAATGGTGTACTTTTCCAATCATTTCAAAACCTGCCCTTCCAAGTGTGCCAATCACTCAACAGATTTATGGCTTATGCAATCAACCCTCAGTGTAAGTATACAGTCAAGTTCACAGTTAGAGAACAGAGGTGACAGAGTTAAACAAGCTATAAAGTTTCAACAGAGGCTGTAGCAGCTTATTTCTTTTCAAAATAATCAGTGGCCCCTTATCAATGTAACCCTTGCCTTTGCAGAAAAAACCTCTACTCTATATGAACATCCATTTATCAATAAGCTCGAAAAACAAAAGACAGTCAAGCAACAAACACAGTGAACATTGTCTTTCTGTGAGAAGTGTGAGCAATTTTCCCTTGTAGCTTTCAACCTATAAACTGCTCTTTGAAAAAAACCATCTTATTACACTTCACTATTCTATATTGGCATGTCATCTTATCAAAGAGAATCATACCACATACATGGTCAACCTCCAGTGTGGGCATACATTCAATCTCACTGTTATGGAACAAGGTGACAGCATTGAAACAAGCTCTATAGTTTCAATAGGGGCTGTAGCAGCTTATTTCTTCCCCACAATCCAAACTCCTGTTTAATATGTAAACCCTATTTCTTCAAAACCACACCCTTCCTTGTCTTTGTATGCCATTCACCAGTAGATTTAATCAAAATGAGAACAGTCACCTAGAGTATATCTTATTTAGCCTAAATCCACTGCTATAGGACTAGGTGACAAACTTTTAGAGGTTTCTTTAAAGTGGCAGTCAAAGGTCTTGCAACCAACAAACTTCCTTTAAACAAAACACTGCTCTTAGTTCAACACATATTTTTTCCTGTAGGTGCCTTAAATAACACATTTAGCATTTTACTATAGCTTTACACCTCGAAACCTCACACAGCAAAAACACTATTTTTTCAGCTATGGTGACAAGGTTTGAAAGTTTTGTAGGCTGTGGTGTGAAAAATTTGTAGCAGTTTCAACACACTATTTGCTTGATACGCATTTTTAGCAACATATTTATCACTCCAGCATGGTGTTTTTAAAACCTCTCACAGTACTTAGCAATTCTGAAATCAAGGGGGAGAACACGTAAAAATACCTTCAAACTTGATGGAAATCCTTTGTGGAGAGTTGGAGCAACTTTTTATATGAACTGGAGGCGAGCTGGAGGTTTTAAACTTGCGCGGCACTCTGTAGAGAAAGAACGTCGCGCAGAAATCTAACTGGGCGGCCTGTCGGTTCGTGGTCGGGCACCGTGTACAGGTGCGTCGCGCACGCGTACAGGCGCGTCGCGCGACAGTCTACCGCCCGTGCAAATCCGCTCCTGAGCGCGTCGCGCAAAACTCCAGGTGCGTCGCACAGTGTTTAAACCTAAAAACTGTGTGCAAATTGCTCCAAAATCGTTCCAGTCTTCTTTGTTTGATGCTGAGAACATCAAAGGAAAACTCGCTTGTGATTTGAAAATGAAAATTCATTCCTCGACCTCACTCCTTTGACATATTAAAACTCCCAACGGTCACCTTTATTTTTTGAAATGAAAAATGAACTTTGATTGGCCCTCGCAAGGTTTTCACAGCTTTTTGACTTTCTTCATCACAACCCTTTGGCGTATTTGTAACTTGGATTCGGCAGCGATGCATGCAGTGGAGATTTTAATGTTTTTTGAACCATGCTAATCATAAATGAACCTTTTTACAAACATCAAATATAGCTTGAAGGATAAAAAAAAAAACTCTGTTTCACTTATACACATGGTTCTGAAGAATAATTCCTATTTGGCTTTGTCTCCTTGGTGACCTTTTAACATAGCAACCCAAATTTTGAATAATACCCTGATGAATATCAAACCATCCTCTGCCACTTTGTTCTTAACATTGTTGATGGCATTTGTCATGTAAACCCCACTTCTAAACTGTTTAAAAATCCTGAAGATTGCTTTATTATTTGAAAGGGATAGGGTTTGTCTTTTCACCTTGCTTTGACAGTTTCTGTCTTCACTTGCTTTCTCAACTTCTTTCTCACTGCAGGTGCCCAAATTTGCTGACATTATTTGGATTTAGTCATGGCTCTGTGATTTAAGAAAAGTGCCCTTTTCAAAATATTTCCCTGCTTGTAGGTGCTTCATCAGCCTTTTCTTCCACTGTAAGTGTCAAACTTTGCTGCAGTTTTTCATAGTTTGCCATGGTCTTTTATTTAAGAAGGGCACCTTTTCACTACATTCTCCTGCTCAAAACATATTATTTATGATATCTCTGTCCTTTTGAATAATGAAAAACTGTGTTTGTTTCAAACCATCCAAACAATGACAATATGTCAAATGACCCTCTTTTGGACATGATGAAAAATAATTTCAAAGGTGATGTCTCTTGGTGATAAAACTCAAATTGCCCTTGCCAGCTGATTTTCTTTCCATGCTTTTTAAAGCTTTCAAAACTCAGATGATAACTTGTGGATAAAATGTATTTTGAAACTTTGACTGTTATCTACTTAGAGGAGGGAATGTTTCTTTTGGAGCAGTGGCACTTAGATTTTGCCTTTGATGATTTCCAGAACCTGAAACATTTGTGCCAAAGCTCTTTTTGTATTTGATGAGCTTGTATACCTGTTTGTAAGAGACAACCTAGATCAAATACATTTTTGCTCTGGGTATTATGCCAAAATCTTGCCTGCAATGTAAATCTAATTAGGTGACAGGTTTTGCTTGACTGTAGATGCAAGTGCTAGGCCTTTTTGAGCTTTCTTCTTTCACTGTGGGTAGAAAACAAAATAGGGGATGATGCATCAGAGTCAGAAAGTGAAACAAGGATAGCTGCTCTTTATGTTTCCTGTGAAGGAGCTCTTCACTGTCTCATTTCACTGCTCTTTGCTGAGGGGAACTGAAATGTCACCATTTGCCTTGGTCAACTTATGAAAAATTATTTGAAAGATAATCTCTGTGAGTAGGGAGGTTAGCACCCTTTGAAAAACAACCACCTTTTCTTCTGTCTGTGTAATGACATGATTTGTCAACATTTCTTCAATTTGGTCTTGTTGAAACAACATGCTGCTTATGATTAGAATTGTTTTCACTAATGATGTGTCTCTCTAAGGTTTTAACAATTCATATGATTTGAAAACTTCAAATGAATTCCTTTACAAGACCAAAACTCTGTTTTCCCTTTAACTTGCATACTTCAGACTCTAGCCCTGTTATGATCATCACTTACACTCAGAAAAACTAGAGTCACTGTTTCACTGTTCAGTAAAAAGCAAACCTGGGCTTTTGTAATCCTTAAAGTCAATATCGACCAGCACCCTCTGCTTGTAGATGAAGGAGGCGCCCTAACCCTCTTCTTGTAAATGAAGGAGGTTCTTGGCCATGACAAATTACCAGTTTGCTGTGACAGTGGTGTCTTTCTCTTACTGTGATTTTCATGCTGAAAGGAAGCTGCAAGGTCTTGATGAGTAAATCTCTGTCTTGCAGATATATCTCAGGCTCATGTTTACATTGAGAAGCAGCTGTTCTTCTAAATGTAGATTCAAGAATTTTCTCCTGAGATGAAGTTATATTTCCTGTCTTTGTAGAATCCATAAAACCCTGTGAAACACCTAATAATCAGCTTGAGACTGTGGTTTATGCAGTGCTGAGACCTAGGGGTGTGTAAGTGGCGCGACTTAGAGCTGTGATCAACTTGATTTGCAGAGTGGGAGGTCTGTTACGAATGGTCTGTAGCAGATGGAGGTTTTTGGATTTTTGATGGTTGCCAAGGGTAAAATGCCTTAAAGCGCCACTTCCTAACATAGGGGAGACTTCTGAAACAGACTTGGATTTGCCTTTCAGAGCTGATGGGCAGACCAGTAGGGCTGAAGCTAGATAGGATAGTGATAATGAGTTTTGACTTTGACATGGGCAGGCTGAAAAGTAGGAGGGCGAAAAAAGTTTTATGAGGGTTTTCTAGATGACAGATATGACATATGGAATTTAGCTTCTAGAAAACTCAGCTATGGATCTAGTCATCACTAACAAGTGAAAAATACTGATGACTAACAGTGGCTCCATTTGGGGAGGGTAGCTCCTCGTCAGGAGGTGTCCAGAATTCAGATTTTTGGCTTATGAAGACCAGTGCCTTATCCATTGGCGCAAAAATTCACCCTTCTTTGATGTTATTTCTGGAAAGTGACAGCATGGTTAACATCAATGATACTTCTACCTACCCCACTATCTTTCCTAACATTTTTTCTTCTCTTTGGCGCATTTGAACTAGCAGCCTTTTGACAATGTATATTTTTTTTTTTGCAAAATGAACCTATCTATTTCTACTCTTATATCTGCCGGGAGTTCAGATTAAACTGATGAACTCCTTCATTACTCTACCTATGCTAGATCAACTATCAAGATTAAGCAGTTTGACAGGATTTTGTTCTCTAATCTAAAACATGAAATTCAAAATGATCAAATCAGGATTAGACAGTCTGATTTGTCATGCATTTGCGGCATAAAAGACAAGCTGCACACAAATATTATTTTGCAACAAAGGAAAACTAGACAAGCGGGGTTAAGATGTACAATGTATTTTTCATCCCTCGCTTCTCTCTTTGGTTCTGTTTTAGGCATGTGGAACCAGAATCTCTCCCTAATCTAAACTCTGTGATAAGTCAATCTTACACAATGTTGACTATCTTTTCACTCACTAACTTATCAGCAAATAAATTTAAACATGCTCAGCTATGATTAGGCTAGATAGCTGAACAAGACATTGAAGTACTAGTAGCGGCATTTAGACTTGCTCGCTTTTCGAAGGACTATTTTTTGGAACATGGGGCCTTGTTCTATCTTCACTCGCCCTCTTTTCTGTTTTTTACTGTTTTTGACTTTTCTATTTTTCAATATTTCAGACAATGGTATGTACAATGAATGAAAAGTGTCTCAAACTCAGAACTCTTGGAAATGATGGAATTTAAGCATCTTATCCTCGTAAGGATCTCCTCTCGCCCTTGGCCCACTCAACTCCTGAAAAGAGAAATTTGGAAAGTTTTCTCTCTCTAACATGACATAGGGATTCATGCAAGAATCTCTGAACAGACCGGTATCCTCTCGCTGCACTTCTTTGAATATTTGATTTCCACTCCTTTCCTTACTGTACATTTTCCTTAAGTAATGCATGTACTCTTGGTCATTCTTGAAATAGATAATGACATCATCAAGGTATGCAAAAATGCAGAAATTTAAAACCGGGAACATGGCCTTCATGAACAGATTTCTGATATTGGGTGGTTTTGCAATTTTGAGCTTGAAATTAGATCTACCTCCCGCAAAATGGAAAAAATCTTTAACCTGTCTACTTTGCAAGGGGATCTTATGACCATGACCTGAAACATCATCTTGCAAAAATACATGATTAAAAGCACTTTTAATTGGTGAATCATGGTCTTGGGTAGAAAAAACATAATTTCTATTATAGGGATATGCAATATTATTTCTAAAATCAAAGGAGACTCTATGACCATCTGTTTTATCCCTGATTATTTCAGTTTGTTTCAGATTGTTGTGTTTTCTCTTGTCAAAGTTGTTCTTTGAGGGAAAGGTAGTGACACAGTATTTTCCCTTGTTTTTCCTGTAGAAATTGGTATTCTGCATGAGATTTCTGATTTTAGCTTTTTTGAGTTCTTCATGAAAAGACAGAATATGAGCCAATTTCAGTAGCTCAGGTATGTTGAGGTTGCATCTATCATTCTCGCTCATAAGAAGTTTATCAGGCATTCTTTCTAGATTTTGAGCAGTTGAGGCTATAGTCAAAGTTTCATTTGCTGTGGATGATCCATAAGATGGTAAATCTTTGAGGTATGGTAGAAACATCAAACTCCCTTGCTCCCGGGTTCCGAACAGGTTTATGATGTGTAAGTCTTCTAAAGCCTTTACCCTGAAAAAATTTCCGCAGGTTATTTTTGGTGTTTGACTAAGGTTAGAGTAATTTGTTTGATAGTACATAAGGGTTTGTGTTTCTTGCTCTAATCCTACCTTAGAAGGGACATACTTACTTTCTTCAAGACACAGCTGTTCATGATCATGATAGTTTTGAGTGTCTAGTTCATCATAAGGCACCAGGGGCAACTGATGTGGTGGATCAAAGTTTATTTCAGTTTCTCCTGACTCTTCCTCCATGTTTTCATCAATATGCATAATGAAAGAGTTCAGGTCAGAACGCAAGGAACACATTGGAATGTTATCTGGGCTATCTTGACTGCTGATCATGTATTTCATGTGTGATTCTCGGTAGAGTATTCTGGTCTGGCCGAACACAGGAATGGTGGCGTATGACATGTCCAGTTGGATATTCCCTTGGAGTTTGGCTCCCTAAGATCTGGATAGAAGCATCCCGTACTTGGGAGGAATGTCTTCCACTACTATATCCATGATTAGATGTTTCGCAGGTATTTGGGCAAGACTAAAACAAAGGTCTTTGATCAAACCCAGGCATTTGACTCTACTTGAATCAAATGAATACAAATATTTGTATGGTCTTGTGATTTCCAAGCCTAGTCTTTCCATTACTACCTTCGGCATAAGATTATGTGAGGCGCCGGAGTCTAGCATGGCATTGTGGAGGATTTGGTCGTGTATGTTTAGGCTAATGTAAAATGGAAGAGTAGTTCCTTCTTGGAATTTTCCCTCTATCTTTGGACCAAACAATACTTCAGGAGTGTCATCAGCCAGATTAACAGTGTTTGCATCATTCCCTAGATTTAGGACTTTTAGTACTTGGGATTTATAAGAGTTTTGGGCAATGAGTTCAGTAAGAGGCATAGTGATCTTGATCTTGGCGATTTCGCCTTCAAAGCTGGAAGGCAGCTGAAGTTTAGATATGTTTGTTTCAGCTTTTTCAGCCACGACCTTCTCTATGTTCTGAGTTTGTTGGCTTTGTTTTGGGATTTTGTTTGCCATAGTTGCTTCGGTGACTTTTGTAGAAGTACCAGGAGTATCTGAGAGAGGACTAGTTTGGGTAACTTTAGCTTTGCTTTGGTCAGTCTTCTCAACCTTGATTTTGTCACTGCTTACTGCTTTCTTGAGGATGGTATCAAGGGTTTTAGCAGTATCTGAGTTACCTTTCTTGGAATTATCCTGATTTCTTTTGCTTCTAAGGTCATATTGCCGGTGAGCTTCTATTATGGCATTCTGAAAATCTATGGCAGGGTCGTCGAGATCTTCATAGTTGGTCTCATCCTGATTAGGAGAAAAGAACGCTTGTTCTTCTTCTGTGAGGTACACCTCACTCTCATTATCAGATCCTATGAGGTTTAAATGATGTTCATCAAGAGGTTCTGTATCCCTGTCATCCTCTTCCACATAGTTTTCATTGAATGGTGGCCTAATCTGTTGGTCATTTTCCCTTGGTCTATTTTGGGGCTGCTCCCTCCTAAAGTTTTGGTTCCGGTTTCTGTTTGGAGGGTTTGGCTGGTTGTCCCTAATAGGAGCCTTTTCATTTATCCTTTCCCACATTTTGGCCATGGTTTTGACTAAGTCATCTATTCTAGGATCTAGGGAAGGTGATGAAGTGGAGACCTCGTCTTTATATGTGACCTTTCTTTCTAATCTAGTCCTAGCCCTTTTTTCTGCTAAATTGGCATCTGCTTTTATGGCTATTTGTTGCATTTCCTCTAAGGTGGGGGGATCCTTGTCTCTCAGATGATATGTCATGTCCGGATCAAAACCCTCGGGGAATTTTTCCAAGGCTAAACCAAGTGGGGGTTTGAAATGAGGTGGGAGGGAGTTATATACACTGTTGAACCTAGTGCAGTAAGCCTGGACACTTTCCCCATTTTCCCGTTTTAGGTTGTTATATTCTAACAGGATTTGAATGGGGTTTCTTCGGATTTCCCACCTATTTCTGAAGACTTGATGTAGTTCTGGGATATTGTGGATGATGTTTGGAGTTAAGCTTTTGAACCATGTTTTGGGTTCTCCACCAAGACTTTGGGCGAATATTCTCATTCTGACGGTCTCATCTTGTACTTCCAGGTATTCATAAGCATCAGTCATCCTACTTATATGCTGTTGAGGTGTGGTGGTGTCCTCTCCGGTAAAGTGTGGGATTTTGTCTTGATATTTATTTGGGAGAGGAGCCAAAGGCGGTGGCAACACCAAAGGTGCATACCAGGCTGCCATGATGGGAGCTAATGGATGATGTACAAGATGAGGACTAGTAGGCTGAGATGAGGTGGTTTGAACAATGGTGGTTTGACCAGGTGTGGCGGATGAACTTGGACTAGTAATCTGGTTTTGAGCAGATCTGGGATGATAGGAGCCAAACTAATAGAGAAGCTGGAAGTCAGGAGGAGTGGTAGGTGAAGCTTCTCTATTAGGACTCTGTGGTGGGTTTAGGGGTTCAAGATCGTCAAAGTTTATCTTACTATATGATTTGCTTCTGGGAAGAGTTTGTGATGACTCTAATTCAAAAGGTGAATCTGGTAGGATAGTGAGATGTTTAGGTACTGATCTTGTTTTACGGATGGATCTACCAGTAGCTAGATGATCAGTTTCGGAAGCTTGCCACAGAATCTTCTCTGGGTCATCTACTATGATAGGAGGGTTTGGGTCTGGATGGGATCTGGTGTTAATTCTTCGTGAAGCCAGATTTTGGATCTAGAGTTTAGAGAGAATGGTATTGGTGAATGTTCTGGATGAGTGGTTTCTCTAAAGTTCTACTAAGGTGAAGGATGGTCAAAATAAAAGGGATGGATTAGTGGAGTCGCCAGGTGGAACTGAGTTGTTTTTGTGAAGATAGCTATGGTCCACCACCAGTAACTAATCTGGGAATGTTTTTGGATTTTCTGAGTTTTATGTGCAGCCTATGGTTTTTTAAAGTATCATAGACTTGTTTCAACACTTTGCTAGGGTGATGAGAACAAAAAGAGTTTACTCTAAATGGGTCTATGGGCTGCTTGCTTGTTTAAGTATCTAAAGGACCAAAGATTCTATAAGAGTTTGCTAGACTATCATGTACTCAGTGTCCCACCATCTCTTGCTATGTTAGTGAGCGATGGGATAGGCCTATCAGATAGTAACCTAGAGTTTGGTAAAATAGTAAGGTCTACTAGAAGTTAGTGGAGTCGCCAGGTGGAATGTCAGTTTTTTTTAGGTATACTTGTATGGTCCACCACCAATATTGACAAAAACCAATCTAAGGGAGTATTTTGGGGTTTTTTGAGTTTTATGTGCCTACAAGGTTTGGAAGAGTTTTCTATAACTGACTCATCATTTTGCTAAGATGGTGAAAGAGCTATTTTCTACTCTTCAGACAATATCTAAATTTACTAAGCTTGATTGAGACTTCAGGAGTTACTAAGGTGTACTTAGATTGTCACTGACTCGGAAGGTCCTACTGTGAGTGTCACTAAGTTAGTGAGCAGTGGGATAAGTCAATTAGATAGTATTCTTTAAGGTCTCTTAAGGTCTAGGGAATCTAAGTTTTTGTCACTCAGTGTCCCACCGTGATCGCCATTATGTTAGTGAGCGGTGGGATAAGTCAATCAACTAGTATTCTCAAAAGTCTCTAAAGATGAGGGAAACTAAGTTTTTTGTTACTCAGAGTCCCATCGTGATCGCCATTATGTTAGTGAGTGGTGGGATAAGTCCACGAGATAGAATTCTCAAAGGTATCTGAATGTATAGGGAATCTAAGTTTGTTTAATACTCAAAGTCCCACTGTGATCGCCATTATGTTAGTGAGCGGTGGGATAAGTCAATCAACTAGTATTCTCAAAAGTCTCTAAAGATGAGGGAAACTAAGTTTTTTGTTACTCAGAGTCCCACCGTGATCGCCATTATGTTAGGTTCCCGTGATTTGGCCGATTGGTGAGCCAAATGACGATGTAACATCAAACCAAGCTTTGGAGCCCAAGGACCTAGCCTTCCTGGACTCAGAGAGGGCTCTCTCTATTATATGTAAAATATGTCGGTGTGTTTGCTTATGGTATTCTGATATTAGGCTAGTTATGAAGTGAGTTTTTTGA
Organism: Pinus albicaulis; assembly: GCA_034641835.2. NCBI lineage: Eukaryota > Viridiplantae > Streptophyta > Pinopsida > Pinales > Pinaceae > Pinus > Pinus albicaulis. The sequence continues at coordinate 41,404 of JAXQQM020062409.1, read as the reverse complement.
TTTTTGGTTTTTTTAAAGTTTGTGAGGGATAAAACTGATCAAAGATATAAAAATGGATAACAAGAAGTTAGATCAATTGGGCTATGGGGTCAAACAGGTCAAGGAAGCTATCAGATGATGATGTAAGGTTGTTGTAGGGCCGATTTGATTCAAGGTAGAAAGGATCTTTGGGAAAAATGGAGTAAATGGACATCAAGTTTGTGAAAGACGAGGGATTTCAAGTGTAACTAGTAGATAGCAGACATAAACATGTTATAGCAAGCCATTAATCATGCTAAATGTAACTATGAGCTAATTAATACATAGAAATCAAACATTCCAGCCATGCATAGAAGTATAAGACCTTCTAACTTCGGGAATTGGCTATCAGACTTTGGGGAAAACACATAAGAAGGACTAACAACTCAAAAATACTATGCCGGAACGCCTAAACACGGTCTTTAAGTTATTGGGCACTTTGACAAACAAGCTTTCATAGTTTTAGGCAAAGGGCTAGATCGGGACTAGGCCTCCTTGGTTCAACAAGATGATAAACTAATCAGTCAAAGAGATAGTTTCATGGACAGAACTATGGACAGTTATAGGTAAGCAGGGCACACCATACATCCTACTCAACATGCATAGAACTTATGAATAAAACTAGCAACAGTATCCTTAAGTTACTAAAGAGCAATTAAGAATTCTTTAGTACAACTAAGGAAGAAGAAAACATAAAAGCTATGAAGATTCAGGAATTTTGAGGTGCCTCCATGGGCATATCTCAAACTTAATCTCTACTGATCTATAGCAAGCAAGAATCATGTATCATGAATGAAAACTAGAAGACAACAACAAAGCAAGAAACACTATACCATTCTACCATGTGATGGAATCCATCAACAATCCTTCATCATTCATCAAAATCATCCAAGAGGCAGTCCAAAATCATAACACAAGTATGTTCTTCAAAGCTCATATGACCAATATATTACTTCTTCTCTCAAGTTCAGCCCTGTTTTACAATGAAGCCTTTTGGAATAAATAGGCTCAAGTGAGGAAAACCTCATGGTGCAACTAGCTATCCCATTGGCCTAATCAAAATATCTAAACTTGTCCTTGAGGCTTTGCAAAGCCCAAGGCACAAAATATCCCATAAAATATCTTAAAAAATGCTAAAAACGGAAATTATATTGACTTTGCATCATTTTCCAAGTGCAAAAATAGCTAAACGCACATTTGGAAAAAGCAGATTTTTGAGGTTCAAAAATTACAAAAATACTTCAAATTTATATCAGGAAAAGGTCCCCTGACTTGCCGGAAACATTTGGCAGCCTTCCCGGTGTCAAAATGGGGCTCATGATGGCCTGTTGGAAAGCTCTCTGTGTCTACTTTCCGGCACAACTGAAATCACCTCAATCTGATGCCTGGAAGTCTTCCAAATCTGTACCTGTGTGTAAAAAGCCAGAAAATTGCAGACTGCTGATATGCCGGGCAGAATGTGCAAAAAGTGAGCATTTTTCGCCAATTTGAGGGGGCGAATGATCTCCAAATGCTCTGAAAATCGCTGAGGACCTGATCATGAAATTATGGCATCAATTGGTATCATCCTCCTCCCTTGAAAAATCCTCAAACTGAAATGGCGAAATTATGAGTTTTCGACCAAAAACTCAAAAAATGCCAAAAAACAAAAAGTTGTCGAAATGGGCCCAAAATTGGCACGCATGACCCTCAAGGGTCCCTAGCAACATGCTCCGAAGCTGAGGCCAAAATATCAAGTGTTGATGTGCTTTTCTCTTCTTTCCGTGCCGGGCGTTTCCCCTTTGCTTTCTTCAATTTCTCTTGGGCTGCCTTTAGTTTGCGCCGGGAAAACTAATTCAACTTTTGAAAGTGATGTGTCCTCTTCCTTTGCAGCTCTAGATCTTTGTTTTCTCTTTCAAGCTTCATCTCCAAGTGTTTGTTGGCTCTTTCAAGCCATGCCTCTTTGTTTTCTTCAATTTCCTGCTCAAGGAGTGTAGTGAGAGGAAAGGCTTGGAGATGGGCTTGTTCTTCTTCTTTCTGCTTTTCCAAGGCTCTTTTAAGCCCTATGGTCCTAAGCCTCTTCCACCTAGGCTGGTCTCCCTCTTCTTCCTCATCAAACTCACCAATAAGCTCTTCTATCCTTGCTTGTGCCTTAGCTGCCTCATTCTTATATTTGATAGCTCGTGCTTCATGAACAGCTGTGTGAACATTCATCTGTTTGTTTTGGGTTTCCAAGAAATAGTTGAAGTTCCTTGCCCGTTGAAGATCATTCTCCAATGTCTCAATTTGCCCCTCTTTATGGATTAGGAGGTTTTCAAGAAGGCGGGCCTCATTATCGCTGTCATCGCTTTGAATTGGGATGACAGCTAATGCACCTCCATGCTTTGTACTTTCTCCAACCTTGCTTTTCCCTTTGAAGGCCAATCTTGCACTTTTCCTCCTTGGCATGCTAGTAGGTGTCCTTTTGGGCGATTTCCTTTTGCTAGGAACAACCTTTGTCACTGTTGGAGTGGCAACCTTAGACCCTTTTTTCCTTGCTGTGCTGAGCTTTGTTCTTTTGGGAGGAGGAGACACAACTGATTTACCCTTGACATCTTCTTGAAACTGCTACTCTCCTTGAGGCTGCTGGATGTCTTCCTCTTGCTGTTCACTTTGCTGCCCTTGTTTGCCAACCTCAATTTGCTATTCTGCTTCAATGCCTTGTTCAATTTGTGTTTCAACTTGCTGCCCTTTTTCATCAAAATCAAGCTGCTGCTGTGCTTGGATTTCTTGCTCATTTTGTGGCTCAATATGTGGCTCAATTTCCTGCCCAAACTGTTGTTCCTGTCCTTCCATATCAAGCTGTTGTTCTTCCTCTTGTACCTGATGTTCATCATCTTCTGTTTGTTGCTGACCTTCACCACTGTCCTGCTGCTGTTCCTCATCTTTTGTTTGCTGCTGTTCATCCCTTTCCTCTTGCTGCTGTTCATCCTTTTCCTCTTGCTCATGACCTTTCTCTTTTTGTTGTCTACTTCCCTCTCCTTCTTCCTGTTGTCCTGGCTGTCCTATAATCATTTTGATCCTCCTAGGAGTGGGCCTGTTGGACAGAGGCATAGGGCGATGAACATGCTAAGTGGGAGATACATGGACAGGAGGAAAAATAGAGAAATCTGGGTGACTGATGAATACATCCCATGGAACTTCCTTCTTTTCTAGCTGATGTAGGATGATAATTTTGATCAGATAATGATGGAAAAGGGAAGGTATTTGCAAAGGTGGGGCCTTCTTCTAGACTGTAGATGCCATCTTCTCGATGCTCTTGAATAAAAAGTAAGGGAGGTTTAGTTGCCTATTTCTAGTGAAATGCATCAATAGGCGGACATGGTAGGCATAAACTCGATCAAACCTCCCTTCACAAGTAAAATATTTCATTATGACTTTCATAAGAGGAGCATAGTTGTCAAGAAGATATGAAAAAGGGAAAATAGCAATGAAAGCATCTCTATGCTCAGGCTTGATGAAAGGCTTGTAATCTTCTAAGTCAAGATGGGCCTGTTTGAACCATTTTTCGCCATGATATGGAATCTTGGTGGCTTTGGACACTGATCTTGGAGAAAACTTGAAATCAAAGCCATCTACCTGGAAATGTTTGTTTTGGAACCTCAGGGCGCATAGGTGTGTCAATGGCGAGAAGCTTTTTACTTCCTGTATCTTCTAGCAGAAATCTAGACAACCTACTTCATGGAAGTTGAAAAGGGTGGATGGATGAGCATTAACCTCTTCTGTAGAGATTGGCTCATATCTTTTATGTGGGCCACTTCTGTTGTCTTGCCTTGGAGGAATTTTGACCTAAATATGCTTTGGAAGAAACAAACTGCCTCACTGTGTGTAAATGCCTTCTTGGAGCCAAACTGTGTCAATTCACTGTCTTTTATAGAGAAACAATGTATTTGGATGATTTACAACAAGTTTCCTTACAAATACAAAACCCCTGCTTTTTTTCAGAAAAAGGTCTGTCCACCTTTAAAATATCCATGTCAGTAGATTTCTCAATAAGAGATCATACAGTAAAAAAGGAGACAACAGTTAGGTGAATTGTCTGTTCAAAGTGTCAAGAAATCACCTTGTTCTTGTGAAGTTTAGAGGTCAATTAACACATCTATATCTTTGTCTCAAGGTAGAATTTCCAATCACTAAAAACATGCTCTTCCTTATTGTGCTAATGAATCAACAGACTTATGGCTTATGCAATCAAACCTCAGTGTAAGTATACAGTCAAATTCACAGTTAGAGAACAGAGGTGACAGAGTTAAACAAGCTATAAAGTTTCAACAGAGGCTGTAGCAGCTTATTTCTTTCAAAATAATCAGTGGCCCCTTATCAATGTAACCCTTGCCTTTGCAGAAAAAACCTCTACTCTATATGAACATACACTTATCAATAAGCTCGAAAAACAAAAGACAGTCAAGCAACAAACACAGTGAACACTGTCTTTTCTGTGGGAAGTGTGAGCAACTTTCCCCTGTAGCTTTCAACCTATAAACTGCTCTTTGACAGAAACCCTTTTTTCTGTTTACACTTCACTATCTTCTATAGGTATGTCACTTCATCAAATAGAATCATACACATACAAAGTTAACCCCCAGTGTGAGCATACAGCCAGACTCACTGATATGGAACAAGGTGACAGAATTTAAACAAGCTCTATAGTTTCAACAGGGGCTGTAGCAGCTTATTTCTTCCCCACAATCCAAACTCCTGTTTAATATGTAAACCCTGTTTCTTCAAAACCACACCCCTCCTTGTCCTTGTATGCCATTCACCAGCAGATTTAATCAAAATGAGAACAGTCACCCAGAGTATATCTTATTCAGCCTAAATCCACTGCTCTTAGTTCAACACATATTTTTTCCTGTAGGTGCCTTAAATAACACATTTAGCATTTTCCTACAGATTTACACCTCGAAACCTCACACAGCAAAAACACTGTTTTTTCAGCTATGGTGACAAGGTTTTAAAGTTTTGTAGGCTGTGGTGTGAAAAATTTGTAGCAGTTTCAACACACTGTTTGCTTGATAGGCATTTTTAGCAACATATTTATCACTCCAGCATGGTGTTTTTAAAACCTCTCACAGTACTTAGAAATTCTGAAATCAAGGGGGAGAACATGTAAAAATACCCTCAAACTTGATGGAAATCCTTTGTGGAGAGTTGGAGCAACTTTTTATATGAACTGGAGGCGAGCTGGAGGTTTTAAACTTGCGTAGCACTCTGTAGAGAAAGAACGTCGTGCAGAAATCTAATTGGGCGGCCTGTCGGGTCGTGGTCGGGCACCGTGTACAGGCGCGTCATGCACACGTACAGGCGCGTCGCGCGACAGTCTACTACCCGTGCAAATCCGCTCCCGAGCGCGTCGCGCAAAACTCCAGGAGCGTCGCGCGGTGTTTAAACCTAAAAACTGTGTGCAAATTGCTCCAAAATTGTTCCGGTCTTCTTTGTTTGATGCTGAGAACATCAAAGGAAAACTTGCTTGTGATTTGAAAATGAAAATTCATTCCTCGACCTCACTCCTTTGACATATTAAAACTCCCAACGGTCACCTTTATTTTTTGAAATGCAAAATGAACTTTGATTGGCCCTCGCAAGGTTTTCACAACTTTTTGACTTTCTTCATCACAACCCTTTGGCGTATTTGTAACTTGGATTCGGCAGCGATGCATGCAGTGGAAATTTTAATTTTTTTTGAACCATGCTAATCATAAATGAACCTTTTTACAAACAACAAATATAGCTTGAAGGATCAAAAGAAAAAATCTGTTTCACTTATACACATGGTTCTGAAGAATAATTCCTGTTTGGCTTTGTCTCCTTGGTGACATTTTAACATAGCAACCCAAATTTTGAATAATACCCTGATGAATATCAAACCATCCTCTGCCACTTTGTTCTTAACACTGTTGATGGAATTTGTCATGTAAACCCCACTTCTAAACTGTTTAAAAATCCTGAAGATTGCTTTATTATTTGAAAGGGACAGGGTTTGTCTTTTCACCTTGCTTTGACAGTTTCTGTCTTCACTTGCTTTCTCAACTTCTTTCTCACTGCAGGTGCCCAAATTTGCTGACATTATTTGGATTTAGTCATGGCTCTGTGATTTAAGAAAAGCGCCCTTTTCAAAATATTTCCCTGCTTGTAGGTGCTTCATCAGCCTTTTCTTCCACTGTAGGTGTCAAACTTTACTGCAGTTTTTCATAGTTTGCCATGTTCTTTTATTTAAGAAGGGCACCTTTTCACTACATTCTCCTGCTCAAAACATATTATTTATGATATCTTTGTCCTTTTGAATAATGAAAAACTGTGTTTGTTTCAAACCATCCAAACAATGACAATATGTCAAATGACCCTCTTTTGGACATGATGAACAATAATTTCAAAGGTGATGTCTCTTGGTGATAAAACTCAAATTGCCCTTGCCAGCTAATTTTATTTCCATGCTTTTTAAAGCTTTCAAAACTCAGATGATAACTTGTGGATAAAATGTCTTTTGAAACTTTGAATGTTATCTACTTAGAGGAGGGAATGTCTCTTTTTGGAGCAGTGGCACTTAGATTTTGCCTTTGATGATTTCCAGAACCTGAAACATTTGTGCCAAAGCTCTTTTTGTATTTGATGAGCTTGTATACCTGTTTGTAAGAGACAACCTAGATCAAATACATTTTTGCTCTAGGTATTATGCCAGAATCTTGCCTGCAATGTAAATCTAATTAGGTGACAGGTTTTTCTTGACTGTAGATGCAAGTGCTAGGCCTTTTTGAGCTTTCTTCTTTAACTGTGGGTAGAAAACAAAACAGGGGATGATGCATCAAAGTCAGAAAGTGAAACAAGGATAGCTGCTCTTTATGTTTCCTGTGAAGGAGCTTTTCACTGTCTCATTTCACTGCTCTTTGCTGAGGGGAACTGAAATGTCACCATTTGCCTTGGTCAACTTATGACAAATTATTTGAAAGATAATCTCTGTGAGTAGGGAGGTTAGCACCCTTTGAAAAACAACCACCTTTTCTTCTGTCTGTGTAATGACATGATTTGTCAACATTTCTTCAATTTGGTCTTGTTGAAACAGTAGGCTGCTTATGATTAGAATTTTTTTCACTAATGATGTGTCTCTCTAAGGTTTTAACAATTCATATGATTTGAAAACTTCAAATGACTTCCTTTACAAGACCAAAACTCTGTTTTCCCTTTAACTTGCATACTTCAGACTCTAGCCTTGTTATGATCATCACTTACACTCAGAAAACCTAGAGTCATTGTTTCACTGTTCAGTAAAAAGAAAACCTGGGCTTTTGCAATCCTTAAAGTCAATATCAGCCAGCGCCCTCTGCTTGTAGATGAAGGAGGCACCCTAACCCTCTGCTTGTAAATGAAGGAGGTTCTTGGCCATGACAAATTACCAGTTTGCTGTGACAGTGGTGTCTTTCTCTTACTGTGATTTTCATGCTGAAAGGAAGCTGCAAGGTCTTGATGAGTGACTCTCTGTCTTGCAGATATATCTCAGGCTCATGTTTACATTGAGAAGCAACTGTTCTTCTAAATGTAGATTCAAGCAATTTCTTCTGAGATGATGTTATATTTCCTGTCTTTGTAGAGTCCATAAAACACTGTGAAACACCTAATAATCAGCTTGAGACTGTGGTTTATGCAGTGCTGAGACCTAGGGGTGTGTAAGTGGCGCGACTTAGAGCTGTGATCAACTTGATTTGCAGAGTGGGAGGTCTGTCATGAATGGTCTGTGTCAGATGGAGGTTTTTGGCTTTTTGATGTTTGCCAAAGGTAAAATGCCTTAAAGCGCCACTTCCTAACTTAGGGGGGGCTTTTGAAACAGACTTGGATTTGCCTTTTAGAGCTGATGGGCAGACCAGTAGGGCTGAAGCTAGATAGGATAGTGATAATGAGTTTTGACTTTGACATGGGAGGACTGAAAAGTAGGAGGGCGAAAAAAGTTTTTTATGAGGGTTTTCTAGATGACAAATTGAAATATGGAAATCAGCTTCTAGAAAACTCAGCTATGGATCTAGTCATCACTAACAAGTGAAAAATACTGATGAATAACAGTTTGTAAGGCTGATCTTGCAAAGGTTCAACCAGATCAAGCCCTAACTCCTTATACCCTGACCTCATTGGGGACATGCAAAGAAGGATCGAGAAAGAGAAGACCTCTCTGATACAAATGATATTAATTTATGCAGGAACGCAACATAATACACATATAACCATAAATACAAATATGTAGTGGAAATAACACTTCATTTCATTAATATCACATAGCTAAAATATGATTACAAACATAATGGAAATAAAATAGCTAGGGCGTTGGTAGCTTATCTCTGAGAAAAGATTTGGCAGCTATAAGCCTGTGAATTGTGTTATAATGAGGCTCCAAGGCCTACTTATGATTGAGAAACAATTTAAAACACTTAACATCCAAAAACCTAACCCTAGGAGATGAAGAGCAAAAACTATGGGCCTCGTTTGGGTAAATTGGTACATCAACTTCCTAGGGACGTAAATTTGGCATAAGATCGTCGATTGATGTGCACAATACCTCTTTAGAAATACATATCCAAGGAATACAACTTTTGAGTGATAAACATCAATCGTAAACCCATATTGCTCACATTTTTCCCAAAAAACGTCGTTTAGGGCCTCAAAATGGATTCGAAAGTTCAGGATCGGAAAAACTGCCAAAAATAGTAAATATTGCTATAATTAAGGTAACTGAAAAACTGAAAGAAACAATGGGGGGGCCCCAAGTGGAAGAGGTGAGTGGCCACCAATATCCACCTGGATCAAATAATAATACCGCGACTCATCTCCCCTCTGCCTTGAAACCCTAATCTACTCAGAAAACAACAATTGACATAAAATTCCTTGAAAATTTTGAAGAATCTATAGTAGGGCGCTTGGGGGGGTGGATTTAATCATAGAGAGCCCATAGATAAGAAGGATAAAAATAAGCTAATGAAGAATCAGAAGAGGATGGAGAAGAGGAAGATGAGCCAAAAGAAAAAATTCAAGGACGAATAAGGAAATGTAGAGGCATAAACTGTGCTAAACAACAAAACAACATTGCTTAAGAAAGAACTAATAAAATTAGTCATGACACAAATAGAAAAATAAAAAACTCTAAAGGCCATTGGGAAATCATCTAGGCCACAAAAGAGAAGAGGAAGGTAGCAAAAGGAAAGAAGGCATTCACCTTCAAAATAGAACTCAAACCACAATGATGAAAATAGGCTTTCCAAGATGTCTATGATATCTTGTATATTGTGTCAAAGGCCTAGAAGATGTTATAGAAACGTAAGAGGAAAAAATTATGCATGAGGTGCAATTTTGGTCAAGATATGACATATTTTGTGATGTGTTTCAAGATGCTGCAGTTCTTCTACAAGATGCTTTGTATTTCTACAAGATTGCATCTGCAGGAATTTTCAGGGTTCCAAAGGAGGCCAAATGGTGGAAAAAGGTATCAAGAGGCTAGGAAAGGATGTGGAAGACATTTCCAAGCCTATAACTCTTTATGAGCCCATCATGCATAAGGAGAAAAAAATTGGGTGAAAATGTGAAGTTGGGTTACACTTTTTTCCCCTTTTTGAGAAAAAACTTTCAATTTTTTCGGTTCTTCAACTTTCTACAAGCTAAAACAAATTTTCTGTTTAGAATTTCATTTTGCAATAAAAATAAAAGTTGTCAAAAATTTTGTTAGCTTTCTATTACTTATTTTTTGGAATTTTTTATACACATTTGATATGTCAACTTAGTGTTTCTTTGAGTGTGTGTTTTTTAACAATCAATGGATTCATAAGAAGTCATGTTAATACACAATGTTGTATTCTTTGAAAATTTGTGTTTTTGAGAAACAAAATGTGTTACAATAATCTAGATAGATTCTACTTTGGTTTTTTCATATTTACAAAACCAATGGATGCATATCATAATTACTAGAATTTTTTGAACTGGTCCAATACGAAAAAACCACATATTTTTAATATGTTTCGCGATGCAAGAAATTTCTTAACATATAAGTTATAAACTAAAAATCTAAAAACTACCCATTAGAGATGACATACCAATGTAATGTACCATAATTTTTTCAATTGTTTTTTACAATGTATTTTGGAAGATACAAAATTTTGATTTCACGGAATCAAAATGACCTTCAGAAATTGTTTGCACACGTTTTATTACAAAATTAATTAAAATTAGTAAATATTTATGAAATTCCATAAAAGTTGTATTTCCTGAAAGTAGATTCAATTCTGAAAATGCTTGTCTTGGTTCTGACAGTTAATTTAGAATGTTTCATGGAGTTTAATCAGTCCAAAGTTGCAAATATGTATTCAGAGCTTGGTTCTGCGTAACTGGTGACACGTTAGTTTGGTCGAACTCTTAAACAAATTTCGGCTGAACTGTTTTTTGCGCCGACGGCCCGTTAAGTCAAACGACAAAAAAGTTCAGCCAAACTTTTACCTAACTTTTCGTCGGCCGAAAAGTACCACCGAGCCCCTCCAAAAAAATAATTCGTGGAAATATAAATTGCCGCGAAATCATTCATTATTTTCGCACATGTGGTCTGGTTTTACAAAGTTCTTGATCTGATTTTGCAAAGAATTGTTTTGGGTTTAAGGACTTTTCTTGGAGGTACATTCAAAGGAAATTTCTTGGAGGCATTCATTATTTTCGCATATTTTCGTACATTTGGTCTGATTTTGCAAAAAATTGTTTTGGGTTTAAAGAATTTTCTTGGAGGTACATTCAAAGAACATTTTTGAAGACTTTTCTTGGAGGTACATTCAAAGGACATTTCTTGGAGGTATGTGAAACAGTTTTTTGGATGTTTTTTGGGCTTCATTTTTTTGAAAGTATGGACTTGGGCTTAATTTTCATTATTTTTGAAGGTATGGATTTGGGCTTAATTTCGAAAGGACATTTTTTGGACATTTTTTGGAAGTATTTTTAAAGTGATATTTTTTGAAGTAATTTTTAAAGTGGCGTTTTTTATGAAGTTGGAATTAATTTTCAATGGACATTTTTGGAGGCATTTTTTGAAGTGACATTTTTTTAGAGTACGTGTTTTGGGTTGAAGTAAATATTTTATAATGATTTTTTAAAATGAGTTTTTGTCTAACTTTTTAAATGAAATTTTTTTGTTGGACTTGGAAGGAAATATTTTGAGCTTCATTTCATTTTTATATGACATTTTTTTCTTGAATTTTTTAAAGTAAGTGTTTTGGATTGAAGTATGTATTTTTTGAAAAAAAATTTAAAAGAGTTTTTTTTTTTTTTAATTAAATATTTTGTGATGTTTTTTTTAATTGAGTTTTTGTCTAAATTTTTGAAGGAAATATTTTGAACTTCATACTCTATTATCATGGGAAATCGAAGGAATTGTATGAGAAAATATGATCGAAAAAGAGACCCTGAGGAACGTAGAGAAGAGACAATACAATCTCGCAAAAGAAAGATAGAAGCACTCTCAAATATTGAAGGAGAAAATCAACCTCAACTAGAAGTCGAAGTAGGTATGTAAATGTAAATATTATGATTTTGATATATTTAAAATTTTCCTAGTGTAAAATGTGAAGCTTAATTTTTATTGATGAACTAATTTGAAAAATATTTTGCAATGTAAACAGAGATAGATATTCCTCAAAACATTGATGATGAGATACAAAATTTTGAAAGAGAAAGTGAAAGAGATATTGAACCAATGATTGAAGATGGTGAAAATGTTGAAAGAAATTAGAGTGAAGAAATTGAATCACAAGGTATGTACACACACACACACACATATATATATGTTGAACACATGCACGTATTATTGAAATTATACATATATTTATTAATTTAGTTATTTATTGAATATGTAAACTTATTATGTACTATTCATTCAAATATGTATAGATGAAATCAATGTCGATAATGAGATGTTAGAAAATGTTGACACTTACACATATGGAGATAAAAAAGCTGACCATTATATACGATATCGTGTTAACCGCATTTTTGATAAGTATTTCATAAAGGAAAATGTGACAGTTCAAGCCCAAATGTTGAAAGGTCTCCTATCATTAAGGAAATTAAAAGAAGCTACGACTTTATTGTGTATTCAAAAATCAACCAAAGATAAAAAAAAGTGAAGGAAAATGTGATACAAAATATAAATAGTGCTATAAATTCAATTAGAAGATCTAGACAGAAAAATGTTTCAGTTGTAAGTAGAGTAATACATATGGCAGTGGTTTCATCAAGTACTAAAGAGAATCTCTTGGTAAAATCTATGGCACGAGCATTAGGAACCTCACGAAAAACTTTGCACAAACATTGGAAATTTCGGTTGCAAATAGATGTAAATGATGAACTCGCTTGTTGGAGAGCTATTTGTAGGCAACCATACAAAGATAGACTTGGAGAAAATGTTAAAAAAATAATATATGAATATTGGAAGAACAATTCGCGTGTTTCACCGACTGCAAGACATGTGATGCGAAGAAGAATAACACGAAATCAATACGAAGAACATGAAAACATCTCTTGGAAACCACTCAAATAGAGTTATTCAACAAGTTCAAAGAAGAGAATCGTCAAATTCAAGTTTCACTCAGTGCTTTTGTTCAACAAAAACCATGGTATGTAAAACCTATCACCGTACGCGACACTTGTTGTTGCCGTTATCATGTTGAATTTGAGTTATATTATGACACATTCCTTGATTTCGGTAGAACATTATGGAAGGATTCACCTCCTCCTTCCACTATCCGTGAATTCATATCTCAAATTCTGTGTGAAAGAGAAAGCGATGAACTATTTTACAAAAAGAAATGTGTTGGTGGTAAAAAATGCGATGATTGTGGAAATTTGACTGAATTTCAAAACAAATATCGTATTGATATAAATGATCAATCATTGTCCAACATGAAAGTGAAATGGAAGAGATATGAATATATCGGTACATCGATTCAAGGTGCAGATAGTGTTAAAAGAATCGAATTACGAGAAGACGAAATTTTTCTGATAGACTTTTTGAGAAAGTTTGAGGTAGAAATTTACAAATACACCAAGCATTCCCATAGAGCTCGATGGCAAGACTTGCAATTCAAAAAATCTCGTGAATTTTTTCCACCAGGGACCATTTTTTTAGTGATTGATTTTGTAGAAAACTACACATTTGTTCCACAAAAAGAAATTCAGAGTGAATACTATCATTCTGACCAAGTCTCCATGCTCGTTCATATTCTATATAGACATGCTGAACAAAATGTCGATCATATAGAAAGCACGAGTGAAAATCGACATATCATTAAAGAATATCATTTTTATATCAGTGACGATCGTACACATGATACATGTTTTGTACAACATTGTTTTGGATAAATTTATGATTCATTGAAAAATCGTGGAATAACATTCAATGAACATTGGATATGGTCAGACGGATGCGCAAGTCAATTCAAATCTGCACGATCATTTTTTTGGTTGTGTTGTCTTCATAAGAAAACCTATATTAAACATTGTTGGAATTTCTTTGAGACTGGCCATGGAAAAGGAGAACATGACAATGCAGGGGCATGCATAAAACGAGCACTTCGAAGATATCAAATGAACCTCTTTGCAAGCCGACTTGTGGACGCGAAAGAAGTTATTCAATGGTGCATCGCTACTCTAAGCCATGAGACTAACCGATCAAGGGAAGTGCGAAAACACATTCAATTTAATTTTTATTAGATATCTAATTTTAAATAGTGTACATTTATCACAATGATTATCTTGACTGTATTTTGATATCATATTTACATTCTTCTTTAAATTTTCCATATAAAGGTTTTTTTGGCATATTGGGATCGAAGACGTAGATAGATCAATTGGAAATGATGTTGAAACAATAAAAGGGACTTGAAAATTGCATTCAATTAAAACAAAGTCGTCCAGAAATGTGTTTGCAATTGATAAAATAAATAATCTTGTTTTAGTCATATTTGCATAGACAACACAAAATCCAATGACGTTTGTGAAAACAAAATGTATGTAAAATATTGGAAACATACAGAGCTAAATACAAAGGGAAAAATGTCCGTTGCAATGTTTGAAGAAATGCAATCAAAGGAGACTAAAATATCATCCGATGGTGATTGAGTTTCTAATCTTGTTAGAGAAGGTAACATTTGAATTTATTTCTAATGATAAAAATCTAGAAACAAATTTAAATATGTATAATTTTGTTAAGTTTGTTTGATTGTGCAGGAGATGTTTTTGTTGTAACTGCACCTACTGACAATGATGAAAATGTGAAGTATTATTTGATGCATTGCACTGAATGAAAAATGAAATTATTAGAAGACTATAATGATCACGGATTTCCATATGAAAGAGGATCTATTATACTAAAAGGTTATTTTTTCAGACAAACTAATCAAAGTGGGGATTTGCTTACTTTGAAGACTATGAACCTGATTTCATAAGTTGTCAATATAGTCACTTGGTGTGTGTAGCACACATAAAGTTGATAGAGGTTCAATCAAAGAAAAAAACTAAAATTAAGAAATGGAAAATGTCAAAATCCAATCATGAACGGATTATTGAAGATGGCATTCCATTGGAATTTTTTTGATTGAACTGCCCAAAAATTTATTTTCTTTGGATTATATGTTTTAGAACTTCCAGTGCTTAATTAAAAATTGAGTTGCCTTGTTATGTTATCTGTGCAAGTGTTTTCACATTTACAAATTGTTTTGGTACATGCACACTCTAGTATCAACTGAAAGTAGCTTTTCTATACATGCATTGATGAAAAATGTTGCATGTATTGGATATATATATATATATATATATATATGTATATGTTCTAGAATGCAATTAACTATTCAAGTAGTTTTACTATGTGCATTTCTGAAACATGTTTCACGTACTCAATATATATGTTCTAGAATGCAATTAACTGAAAGTAGTTTTTCTATGCACATTGATGAAAAATGTTTCACATACTAGATATATACACGAACTGAATGCACGCCCAGTTTTTCTTGTGGGATTTTCTGGAAAAAAGTATCCACAATGTAAATCAATCATCAACAGTATAATTTTGTACGAAGATTCCTTTCAGACAAGAGACTCGGAGCACTTCTCCAACTTTTAGTGGGATTTGACCCACATCTCTATTCTTGATTGAAAATCTAGTACAAAATTTGTCTGTCCAATGGTCGGATATGTTATTTGTGCATTGATGAAAAATGTTGTGCATGTATTGGATATATATATATGTTCTAGAATGAAATTAATTGTTCAAGTAGTTTTCCCATGTGCATTGATGAAAAATGTTTCACGTACTGAATGTCATCAATTTACGAATTTATAAATCAACAAGGCTACCTAGTTGAGTGCATTAATGACATTGACTCCAATTCAACAAACATATATCTACTTCTGATATTTCCAATCAAAATTAAAGGGGTTTATATGGGAAAGAGGCAACTGAATATATATGTTCTAGAATGCAATTAACTGAATGTCATCAATTTACCAATTTATAAATCAACAAGGCTACCTAGTTGAGTGCATTAATGACATTGACCCTAATTCAACAAACATATATCTACTTCTTATATTTCCAATCAAAATTAAAGGGATTTATATGGGAACGAGGAAACTGAATATATATGTTCTAGAATGCAATTAACTGAATGTCATTAATTTACCAATTTATAAATCAACAAGGCTACCTAGTTGAGTGCATTAATTACATTGAACCCAATTCAAGAAACATATATCTACTTCTTATATTTCCAATCAAAATTAAAGGGATTTATATGGGAAAGAGGCTAAACATATAGCCCATGAACTACTTTTAGAGGTTAATGAAGGTATCAACATGTGGGAAAATGTTTTGAACACTTGATCATACTTGAAAGTAATCATCTTAAGATTGTTTTTGATCTCTACATACTACATACTATTGTTTGAGTGAAAAAAAATTCCAATGAAAAGAACATAGCTTTTCAATCCAACTAACCATATCAATTGAGCTCTATTTGAAAAAAAAAGTAAAAAAAACCAAAAAGCCAACAAAATAACATCCTTGGTTGTTATTTTTATTGGAATAACTAAATCATATTAAGGATTCTCTTCATTGAAATTTTTTTTCGATGGAGAATCCTTAAAATATGATTTAGCTATTCCAACAAAAATGACAACCACGAATGTTATTTTGCTAACATGTTTTGTGGCATGTTAACTTTTCTTTACTCTTTTTTCAATTAGAGCTCAATTGATATGGTTAGTTGCATTGAAAAGCTATGTTCTTCCCATTGGAAATTTTTTCACTCAAACAAGAGAAGAGTATGTAGAGATCAAAAGCAATCTTAAGATTCCAAATGTACTTCAACCATCCAAAACTTGAGTTTTAAAAACTTTTTAATTATATCAAAACATTACTTCACATGTCATGCCAATTGTAGTTCAACTATCCAATAAAAACATTAAACATTTAAAATTATATCACATGCCAAATATAGATTGAAACCATCCAAAACTTGAGTTTTAAAAACTTTTTGATTATATCACAACATTACTTCACATGCCATGCCAATTGTAGTTGAACTATCCAATAAAATCATTTAACATTATATCACATGCCAAATGTAGATTGAAACCATCCAAAACTTGAGTTTTAAAAACTTTTTGATGATACATCACAACATTACTTCACATGCCATGCCAATTATAGTTCAATTATCCAATAAAAAATTTAACAATTTTTTTTCTTTCTAAGTAAGATTAAGATCTATTAATAAAACATATGGTACATGGAGGCACTGACTTCTGCGCATCTAGTCTGTTTCAGTGGCATTTTGTCTCAGAACAACCAAAAATGGAGCTGCCCATATACGGAAACCAACCCAAAATGAGTTTGGAGCGCTGCCTCTAAAGAGGAAACCAACGTTATACAAAATTGAGTAAATGTACCAAGCATGATAGCAAACAGAAAGAAAAACGAAAAAACTAGTGGCCTTAAGCATAGTAAGACCTGAAAAACTGTGTCATGAGATTCTGGAGGCGGTTATTCAACGATAAGGCATATGTATTCATCATCTTTTGCATGTGAGTGACCTGGATCCATCTGCTGCGGCGTAACTCCTACATCACCTTTGTCTCCATCTTTCTTGCTCCGCTCCTTGTAATAGTCTGAGCTGCTGCCACTGTTCAAATCCAGATTGTGCCCAGCTGGAGCCTGATGAGCTTTCAACGAAACAGAGGGGCCGGGGTTGCTGTAGGGGTGCTTGGGTTGGATGGGCGAAAGGCGACAGGGGTCATTACTGGCCACCTCACGAAAAGAAACGGAGATGGTGGCAACGACAAGAGGGCGATCAGAGGAGCATTGGAATTGAAATTTAGCGGTGGTGAGAGACTGCACAGAGGCGGGGGGAGATGAGTGAGGCAGAAAGTGCGTTAGATGAGCCAAGGGGGGAGGCTGATTAGAGGAGCCGAACAGTCGGCCTCTACCACTCCACGTATCGGGGTATCTGCCCCAGGAATGCTCAAGAGAAGAGGCCGAAGAGCTGGAATGGGAGGAAGAAGGTGGACGAGAGACGCAGCCTCTACTGCTGCCTCGCCAACAACGCATGCGATGCCTAAGGCGAGGCATGTTGGCACGATGGGGGTGGAGAATTTGCAGAGCAAGGGAGGAAACAAGGTCAATATGCTGAAGCGGAGAAGCATGGGCGAAATTGAAGCCGAAAGAAGCCGAGAGGTGAAATTGATAGTGAGGACTCTGAGAGAAATGGTGCCCTGGAAGGAATTCGATGCAACCTCCGAGATTGCAACACCTTCCAGTCACTGTGCGGGAATAAGGCTCTGCCGCCTCAGAAGATTAGTGGCACCGCAAGGGAAGAGAATGACTATGCATAGAAATGGAAAGCAGGATATGGAAATCCTCAGAAGGACAAGAGGCCGAACCAGAGGGCCAAAGGAAATAACCAAAGGCAGAGCCAGAGGGCCGAGGGAAATAACCATTTGAGCGCGCAGGAGACTTCATTTTCTTGCGGAGGAGGTGACCTCAACCTGTGCAGAGGAGTAAATTCTGCTTGGGGTGGTGGCCAAGCAACATTAATGCTGGAGAATGCCAAGGAGAGAACTTGTGGGTGGCCATGTGGCCCTGCCACGCGCCAACCCGCAAGCTGTTCTCCGTACTTGCCCGATTAAACACTCGCATCCGGGGATAAAAACATTTAACATTATATCACATGCCAAATGTATATTGAAACCATCCAAAAATTAACATTTAATTTAACAAAAAATTATAGATCACAACATTACTTCACATGCCAAATGTACTTCAACCATCCAAAACTTGAGTTTTAAAAACTTTTTGATTATATCACAACATTAATTCACATGCCATGCCAATTGTAGTTCAACTATCCAATAAAAACATTAAACATTTAAGATTATATCACATGCCAAATGTAGATTTAAACCATTCAAAACTTGAGTTTTAAAAACATTTTGATTATATCACAACATTACTTCACATGCCATGCCAATTATAGTTCAACTATCCAATAAAAACATTTAACATTATATCACATGCCAAATGTAGATTGAAACCATCCAAAACTTAAGCTTTAATTTAACAAAAAATTATAGATCACAACATTACTTCACATGCCAAATGTACTTCAACCATCCAAAACTTAAGTTTTAAAAACAAAACAAATTATAACACATAATTACATAACATGCCAAATGTAGTTCAAAAGAAAAACATTAATTTATAGATGACAACATTACTAGTAGTTCAATTATCCAAAACTTAATTTTAAAAAACCAAACAAATTATATAACAACATTACTTTATATTCACATAACAAAAGTACTTCAACCATCCAAAACTTAACTTTCAAAAACAAAACAAATTATATTAACACAATAAAATATGTCCAAAAATTGTAGATTTCACAAGTATCAAGTATCAAGTTATATATATATATATATATATATGACTGTGCATCTAGATAATATATAAAAAAGTAAATTTAAGACTAATCTCAATCAAATCTACAAATCATGTCCATCAAATGCAGATGGATGTAGTGTCTTTCCTAGCAGAGTATCAATCTGTGCACTGTCTTGTGAAGCATGGGGAACCTGTACACAATGCACGTACAAACATTAAAATTTGATGTTTCAAAAATGAGTGAGAATATATAGAACTTCATGTAAAAAACAAAATATAAAAAAATCATGCAATACCTCATGAGGTTCCCTCTCCATTTGTTGCTCTCCTGCTACAACTTCCCCCATGGGAACATCTCCAACATTAAACTGTACAATATACATGTACAGTTATATATATATATATTAAAAAATTTCAGATGAAAATGCACATGTATATATAAACTTATTTTCAATAATATTAAAAAAAAGTTAGACAACTTGTTCAAATCGCTGAAATGGTGTGGATGTTCCTATCTCCGTCGCTAGAGTCCGTGGATTAAAGAAATCTTCTATAGAAACCTAAAATTCAAAATTTTAAAAGTATAAAATAACTCAAGATCAAGATCTCAATTTATAATAAAACTTTTAAACTTCAATTTATAAATTATAACTTAGAAAAAACACATATATTTAAAAGTGAAAAATTGAATACTTATGTAGGTGAATTTGGGACATCTCCTAAGAGAGGCTCCAAAAGAAAATCTCCAAAAACCTAAAATTCAAAAAATTTAAAATAACTCAATATATAGATATATATCTCAATTTTTAATGGAACTTTTTGAGGTGGAATATATATAACTTAAACACAAATTTTAAAAGTGAAAATTTGTCCATATTTGTTGTGGATCTAGCACATCTCCTAAGGAAGTAGAAGGTACAACTCCCAAGGAAGAAGAAGGTACCTCCATCCCAAAAACATTGGACGGAATCAGAATCTGTTAAAACATTTTATTATTATATATGTACATGTACATGTGTGCACAATTATTTATTTTAAAATTATCACTTAAAAAACACTAACATTTGTCAACATATCTTGATGGTGAGACCCATCTTGATTGTTTGAACCATAGGCCCCAAACGTGATATTAACATTTTCGTCATTCATCATGCGTGACAACTACAAATGGTGTTTTAACATATAATGATACATTTTTGTTAGATTAATGTACATACAAATAAATGTATACATATACATACATGTATTTATTACAAATTGTACATGTATGTGTTAAAATAATTGAACCCTAACCATTAACACATATTGTTCCCATGCCCTCTTCCTCGTGAAGAATTAGGTCTTGCCAACCATTGCGAAAATTCTTTGCATATATTCTGAGATCTTCAACACTCATGTTTTAAATCTATTCATCTGTACAATACATAAAATTGGCGCATGCATTCTCATGTGCTCTTTGTCGATTTAGACAAACATCGACTCCACCCAATCTGCTGTGAACATTGTCGATGATAGCATCCCTTGCTTCTCAACTTATTTGAGAAGTGGCATCTATCTCTGACCGCAAAGTTTCGACCCGAAAAGGTCGACTCACCAATGGTGGCTCAGGGTGAGGCAACTCAACATCACACCTAGCGCCCCTACGGTCACACAATTGACCATTCCTAGGACCAAAAAATTTTGACGGAAGGTCATTGTAATTGGGTTTCATTTCCAAAAATAATTCTACGTAAAAAAATTTTACAAAATAAAGAGGAACCTCGTCGTTCCATGGGAGTCTTCCATAGGCTGCAAGGTGCTTATCATACAAATAGTGAGCTATATTGGGGTGCCTGAAATATTGCACCTTCAACATCTTTCTTTTCGACCCTTCTTTGAAATTAAACATTGACTTCACCATTTCTTTTGTAACTCTTGGTTTTACATCCTCCCATTTATCGGGACCCATTACTGTTTCCTTTCTTTTTCTCATGACTTATACAAATGTATCAGTCATTGGCCCAAGATTTTTGTACACAGCTACTAGTTCGCCCAATGAATGTGTAACTATTTCAAGGCTTTGTCGACTCTCAACAGGTAGAGTCGAAGTCACGAGATATCTCTGCAATTTTGCATGAAGTTATTGACACCTTTCTAAGGTGCATTGTGCCATGTTTCTTTCCCATGGTATATCAGAAATGTCGGTCGGATAAGTTGTGGTGCGTGGACAACCTTCTTCTTGAATGTAGCATTTTGCCCCATGTCTTTTTTTACCAACATTTGGAGCATTTTCAGCCTCTGCATCAATATATATAAAATTTTTTATATTAGAAAAAACACATGTAAACAAATTTGTACAAATTGAATGAAACAAATATTGAAATTGATGGTAACCTCGACATGGTTGGCTAGCATCTTCTCCACCATGAAATTGTTCAGAACCAGAACGAATCTGTTGAGAACTAACACCACTAGCCATTGATTGGCCTCTTGGAGAATAAATATCACCACCTTCACGCAACCTGATACCACTTATTGATGGCCCTCTAAGGGAATTTTAATCACCACCAACCTCTTGAGAGGAGAGAGAAGCTTCATAAACAAATACGAATTTATAATCAATTGAAAAATACATTCATACATATAAATACACACATAAATTTTCATTGATTAAATTATGTTCAAACCATGCCATGACTGGGTGAACCATGGGCATGCTCCATGGATGGAGTAGAGACCCTTCTCCTCTTATTTGCTCTTAAAAAATAAAAAATGAAACTTATTAACAACTAATTTAACTCTCAAAGTTGATAAAAAATCAATTCCATATGTACGCACATGTATGGAGATTTAAGATTATATTTAAATACCATGAACATCCCTCGATCCCTGATCCCCCCCTCTCGTAGAGATATTGGATTCTGTTGATCTTCGTCATTCATCCTCCATGATATATATATCTACGGTGGACATTTACAATTATTTTTTTAAATAAATAATTTAAAATAAATTCAAAATATATTTTAGAAAATTAATGTAATTTAGTGTAAACAAATTATGCAAAACACAACTTTCAAAGCACTAATTGATGTGTGAAACTCAATTTAAGCAAAAAAAATTATAAAAATGATAATTTCACCAAATTTCACTTTACATGGTGGGAACACACTTGGTATAAAATTGAAAAAAACACAATGTCATTAAAAAATAAGTGAAACTCCATTTAAACAAAAATTTGTTGAAGTCCCCACATTTTAATATTATAAAAATGTGAATTTCACCACTTATTGCAAATGTGAAGTTCACCAAGTTGCTCTTTACATGGTGTGGTGGGAGCACACTTGGTATATAATTGAAAAAAACACATGTTCAATAAAAAAGACACATTTATAAGTACAAAACACACACATATCCAAGATATGTTACAATGTCCATCAATAAATTTTGAAGGACAACGTCTCAACACTAATTCATCTTTGAGAGATGAATCTTGAATTTTTGAAGAAGAGCGTCTCAAAACTAATTCATCTTTGAGAGATGAATCTTGAATTTTTGAATAAGAGCATCTCAAAACCAATTCATCTTTGAGAGATGAATCTTGCATTGGCATTGCCCTGTATAATTATAATTCATCTATTAGTTCATCTTTGATAGATGAATCCTGAATTGACATTGCCCCACACAATAAATCAGTAGACATCTTAATCACATTTGTACAATGCCTTATACTAAAAAATTGAAATTGGATAACAATATTTTATGCTATTCCATGTAGTTCTTTTAGCCTCTCCTTCTTAACTTGGTACATGTCATTCATTTGGTTGCGCACAAGTTCAGAATTGGTGAAAACTAAAATTCCATTTGATCCATACTGCATCATTGTTCCCAAGCCTTCTATCAATCCAATATAATATGCCTCGTTGTTTGTTGTTCTTCCCGGTATATTCATTTTCCTTTGGACGAATTTTCTAGTCTCAATATTGGAAAGCACATATGTAATCACTACTTTCCCTGGATTGGGATAGCAAGAAAATTCTATGCATAATTTCCATTTTTCAACCATATTTAATGGTTTTCTTATCCCTGAAAAAAAATAAAAATAAAATAATAATAAAAATAATAATAATTCAATAAAAATATATATTAAATTGACATTTATTGCAAATGCATGGGAGAAATGACACAAGATCATGAGATAAATGACATGTTCATGGTTTATCTTAAAGTTTGACTTAAAATTTTTATGGTAGAATTCACATCTAGAATTAATGGGAGGAAGCCTTTAATTTGTGGGAGAAATGACATAGGTACACAATTTACCTTAAAGTGGTTGTGTTGAATAATTTCTATTTAGATCTATTCCATAGATTGACTGTAGGGGCATTTACTAGATATGTCACCTTTCATAAAAGATGAGATCCAGAGGCTACCTGGCCCTTTACAGACTCTGTGTTGGAGCAGGGTCTCCCACATTGAGGAAAGTTGTTCCAATTTTGTATTATTTTGATTCTATTTAGTCTAGCATAGGGGTGATAGTGTGGATAAAAGCCCCAATACGTTGTAAGTGGGCAAATAGGTAAAACCAAGAGTCCGCAAACCACGGTTTGCGTACCATGGTAAGTCTAGGCTAAATTGGTATAAATAGTAAGTCTTTTTGAGTCGATAGGTAGAAGATGGATAGAAAGTCCCCAGTGGAGGTGCACTTTGTCTGAGTTTTAGATATTTGAGTTAGAGTCTACTAACATGTCAATCATGAATCCAGCTGAAGTATACGTGTCTTGGGCAGCCCTGCAGGCATTATACATGAGTGGGATTTGGGGTTATGTAAGAATATGCTGATAATATATGAGAAGTATTGCTGGTATTTGGTTCTGGATCTATCTGTTATATGAATATGCGCTCTGTGTTAAATCTATGATAAGGTATGAGTGGTCTATGTTATCTGCTATGTTTATCTATAATATATGCTATCTGGTCTGCTGCGCGTACTGTAATTTATATCTTTGCTGGTTGAACACACGTGGATGTGGACCTAAGATCTAGATCTGTAATACTATGTACACCGGTTATCTATTTAAGCCTTCGAACTATCTCTGTTTCCATAGATCTGTGCGTTGTGCGTGGCTTGGCTTACCTGCTCTCTTTCCGGGTGCGGAAACCTGGTTCTAGCACCCTCCCATACTGCTTCGGGTGAGACTTTGACCTGCACAAGCAAGTCACTGCTGAAAGGGCCAGTAGTATAGGAGTTTGTTAGCAAACCTTAATGTGTGAACCTGGGTTAGGACCCCTAAAGCAAACAAATGGTTCCATTGCTGGGACCAGGAGAATTTTGAAAGAGCAGTCAGGTAACGCCAGAATGCCAAAAAGAAGGTAGATATGGCTGCAAATTTAAAACTACCTACCTTCAAGGGTGCGGGTGATGAGGATATGGATAGGTTCTGGTTTGTTGCTGAATTAGTATGGATGGCGCAAAACATCACAAGTGATTCGGTGAAGCAGGCCCAACTATCTCTGGCTTTCGAAGAAAGAGCTCTGGATTGGTATATGGGATACATTGGACAACATGAAAATGTAACTATTGATGAGATCAAAACCACACTGAAGTAGCAATTCAAAAGACCTAAGTCCTATTCACAGATAGTTAATGAACTAAAAGATATCAAACAAGGGGTGTTTGAATCTGTATGGGAAGCGGATCAACGGTTAAAGAAAGTCATCAGGGAAGGTGGATTCCAGTATGACGACATACAACACACATAATGGTTCATTGGTATGCTTTTACCTCACCTACAAATAATTATGGGGCAACAATCTATCAAAACACTCGAAAAAGCACTGGAAATAGCTATGAAACTAGAAGTTGCCCCAAGGAATGACACCCAGTTGGGGGTGCAGCAGATACAAGGCCAGCTAGAGGCGATGCATATGGAAATTCATAATCTAGGCAAAGAGCAAGGGCCAGAAGCCAGCCCTGGGAAATGGTGCATCCAATGTCGAGTAAATGGTCACACCAAGGATAACTGCATATGTACGAACACGAGCGCCTAGCCCTTTACGATCTAGGGAGGCCATTGTAGAAATTTGCTGAATAATGACATTTATCCACCGAGATTATCCTGATCACATATCAATTCGAATTCATATGCAACACATAATCTCTTCCACTCAGATCATCACACATGCGGAAATAAAACAAGCGATAGCACATCAAATCATCATACACATTAACACAGTATGTATGGGGAAAGCCTATAGCTGAAAACCCCACAGCTATATGTGTATATTATAATGGAGAAAACATGTAACAACTCAGTACAATACTCCTCACAAGTACTCAGTACTATCTCATGAAGTTACACACAAACTAGCTTGGTTTTGAACAAGTCACGAGTTCAAAACACATCCACTAATTGCCTGCCTCTATTGCACAATCATGGCCTGTCTAAATAGAGATCCAAGGTTCGAATCTCCTTGGCTTGACAGCGCAATCATCATGGGAAATTTCCTCCAAGTGTGGTGCAAATCTCATGCACAACTGATGTCACAACTGATAGTTGTACTCACCCTTTCATCTACCTCTTTCACTGGTCTCCACTGAACTGTTCATGCACTGTAGTGAACTGATGTTTTCTTGAGTTGAATAATGAGTTACTAATTAATGAATTAAATAATATTTAATTCACTCCACTCATTACTAGTTGATTAGCTAGTTAAACTAATCTCAACTAGTTCAACTAAGTTAAACCGAACACAACTCCACTAGCTGTCCCATTAACTCCACCAAACTTCTGCCACTGAAGTCCTAACTGAAGTCAACCATGCATGAGCTCACCAAACCCCTAGGAATAGCGTAATTCTTCTGTCAGATGCATGAGCCACTTCCAAGGCTTGAACTGAAGTGCTCCAAGAGAGTAAACTGAAGTTTAGAGTCCAAATATTATTAAGGGTAAATAATATTTGACTTCCCTATTTTAGGATAGGCAGTCTAAAAATAGACTTCGACCTATAGGTCCAAAAATAGAGGTCCATCTATTTTTACCAACATGACCAATACTCCAAGAATAACATACTGCAACCCCTGGACCATGCTCCATATGTCTAAAAATAGACATAGTCTAAAAATAGACTTTGCGCCAGAATTTGCCTGCGGGCCCACTTAGTGAAGGCGACTTCATTTCACTAAGCTCCATCATCTTGTTGAATTTTCAACACTCCCTCTCAGCAAGATATGGATTATCTGCAACCCCTATCCTGCCTCTGTGGAATTCGAACTTGCTCCTGGTGAGCGCCTTCGTCAGGATGTCGGCATCCTGATCCTCCGTGGGAGCATATGAAAGCATCATGATTCTCCGCTGAACACAATCTCTGATATGATGGTACCTGATGTCGATGTGTTTGGATCTATCATGAAATACTGGATTAGCTGAGAGCTTGATGCAGCTCTGGTTATCACAATAAATCAATGTAGGCTCCAAATGCAACCCGAACAATCCAACGAGGATCTTCCTCATCCAAATAGCCTCGCATGCAGCCAAGCTTACTGCCATGTACTCGGCCTCTACTGAACTGAGTGCCACGGATCTCTGCTTCCTGCTGTATCGGGAAACTGCTGTCGACCCAATGCTAAAAACTCCTCCATATGTGCTCTTCCGGTCCGTTGGGCTCCCTGCCCAATCTACATCAGTGAAGCCAGAAAGCTTCGCTCCATCCTCCTGTCTATACCATAGACCATATCCCGATGTGCCACTAATATAGCGCAATACATGCTTGCCTGCCTTCCAAAAGAGCTTGGTAGGCTTAACCATAGCTTGTGAAAGCTGGTTAACTGCATAGCATATATCGGGTCGTGTATTTACCAGATACATAAGCGACCCCACCAACTGTCGATAGACAGTGGCATCCACTACCTCCGCTGAAGTAGCATCCTCCTTCCTCCAACCACCAGGAAGAGGAGTGTCAACAGGCTTGCGGCCTTGCATGTTGAACCTCTCCAGAATCTCCCGAGCATACTTTCCCTGAGAAACAAACAGTCCTCCGCTGCGCTGCCAAATCTCCAATCCCAGGAAATAATGAAGGATGCCCAATTCCTTCATCTCAAACTCTCGTGCAAGATCCTCCTTGCATGAAAGTATCAACTGCTCATCGCCAGTCAAAATCAGATCATCTACATACAGTGCGATGATCAACAGCTTCCCCTCCACCACAATCTGGTACAGGTTTGGATCCGCCTCACTCTTGGAGAATCCAAGCCCGGTGAAGTAGCTGTCTATCCGAGTGTACCAAGCACGAGGTGCTTGCTTCAGCCCGTACAGTGCTCTCTTGAGTTGGCACACATGCGACTCACTGCTGAAGATCTTGAAACCTTCAGGCTGCTCTATGTACACCTCCTCCTCAATGACTCCATTGAGGAACGCAGTCTTCACATCCATCTGATGGATGTGCCATCCCATCTGCGCTGAGAGAGCTAGGATCGTCCGTATGGAAGAGTACCTTGCGACAGGTGCAAAGGTCTCCTCATAATCGATCCCCTCGATATGTGAGAAGCCACGGGCGACAAATCTCGCCTTGTACTTCTCCACACTCCCGTCAGCCGCCTGCTTCACTTTGTAGATCCATCGCGAACCCACCACTGATTTCCCCTCCGGTCTTCGGACAATCTCCCATGCACTGTTTCTGACGATCGAATCATATTCTTTGATCATGGCATCAACCCATGCGGGTTCCTCCACATCTTCCTCAAAAGAGGATGGCTCTGTCATGACACATTGACTCACAAGAGCCATGTATCCAGTGTACCGATCCGGTGACTGCCTCTGTCTGCGCTGTGCTGTAGGTGGTCCTACAACCTTCTCTGCATCTCGAGCCAGTCGCTCAGCTTCTGTAGTGCGCATGTGCCCTCTGATGGTTGGCGCTACATGGGTGGTTTCTTCCACCTCCTGAACTTCCTCTTGTGGCTGATCCACATCCGAAAGCTCCTCCTTAGGAACTAACAGCTCCTCATCTGCATGCAAGTGTAGCTCCCTCTCAAGCGAACACTGCATGGCTTTCTCCTCCTGAAAATTGATATCTCGTCGCACAACAGTCTTGCGACTG
The DNA here is from genome assembly GCA_034641835.2 of Pinus albicaulis. Taxonomy (NCBI): domain Eukaryota; kingdom Viridiplantae; phylum Streptophyta; class Pinopsida; order Pinales; family Pinaceae; genus Pinus; species Pinus albicaulis. Next base: position 13,350 of record JAXQQM020062409.1, on the reverse strand, counting down.
TCTGACAAATACACCTGGTAGTTGTGAGGTGTATCAGTGTACCCCACAAATATTCCAACCTCTGCGGTCGGATCTAGCTTCTTTCTGGCATCCTTCATCACATGCATGTAGACAGGCGAACCAAAAATTCTCAAATGAGAAATGTCAGATCTCTTACCAGAATAAGCCTCCTCCGGTGTACTCATGCCAAGAACCTTGTGAGGACAACGGTTCTGCACATACACTGTTGTATTGCATGCCTCAGCCCACCAGTGAAGGGGTAGGCCCTGATCATGCAACATCGCCCGTGCAGCACCCACGATCGTTCTGTTCTTTCGCTCAGCCACCCCTTTCTGCTGTGGGTTATGAGGTGCGATGAGCTCTCTCCGAATCCCTTCTGCACTGCAGAACTCCTTGAATTCAGCCGAGATGAATTCACCACCATTGTTGCTCCTTAGAGCAATCACCTTCTTCCCCAACTCCTTCTCGACCAGTGCTTTAAACTCACAGAACTTCGCGAATGTATCGCTCTTCTTCTACACGAAGAAGATCCAGCACTTGTTGAGCCCCAAGATTGTGCTTTCTTTCATCTTACTTTACCTCATTTTCCTTTGTCCATTGTTATCCCAGACCCAATTTATCAATGAAATTAGTTAAAATTACTTTTAGAATGATGAACATGGCTAACTTGCTAAGTTTTGTGATTTTTGTCATTGTAATGCATTTTGACCGGAACTAGCTACAGAATGCAGACATTCCGTAGCTAACCGGAAATTCTGCAGCTGTCTTCACGTTCAGGCATGTTCCAGGTGTCCTCTCAAGAAAAACCACACATGGGTATATTCCACGTCATGTCCACATCATTCATTGCTCACCATGAAGGAAGAACCGAATTCTGGACGTGGTTTTGGTACGTGGGAACACATTTAAGAAGGCAGACTTCTAATAGGACTGTCTTAGTCCAGATGTCCTTTTTCTCTTTACGTTGCCATCTTCAAGAGTCCTAATGTGATTTCGATAAGGAAAGACAAGGATCCTTGTATTGTTGCAAGTTCTGTTATGTAAATTTGTTATAAAAACACTTGGAAAACCGAGAGATAGGCTAGATTTTTCTTAGATTTCATGCTATATTTCTGAAAACGAAGAATACTCTGTTTCAAGTTATTTCTACTTTAATGAAGAGGACATCATTGCTTTGAACGCGTTGAGTTGATTTGGAGTTAGATTCCGTCTGGTGGTAGAGGGCCCCTGCCTCCTGCACGGCTTTACTTTCGTAATTTAGATAAGTATCTTAGTTGTTTTTACGTTTTTGAAGTTTGAGTTCGTAGTTAATTTCATTAGCCACTATAGTTATACTTGTTCTAAGAACTCTTCCAAAAGAAGAAACTCTTCCAAAATATCCTGATAATGAATGGGAAATGGCTATAGTGTTGTAGGATTTAATTGTAATTTCTTTTGTTCACTATCACAGTTGAACTTATACTAAGCATACTCTTCCAAAAAATCCTTATGATGTCTAAGGCATGACTGTGATAATGAACGTTTCAGTTGTTTGTTTTCACTAAGTAGCATAGCTGATCTTACTCTTAAAACGCCCTTCCAAAATACCATAATGATGGGTAGGAGATAGCTGTGATGTCTTAGTTTTTAAATTGCTTTCAGTCTTTATGTTTGCATTTGCACTGAATTGTACAGCCAGGATTTTTCTAAGAAGCTCTTCCAAAATACCAATCATGATGGACAAAACAGGCTGTAGAATCCCATAGATTAATGCATGATAACTTAGTTAGGGTACTCCGGAGTCAAATTGCATTCAATTCATGCTCTGTTATTTTGTTTTAAGTTTGATAATGGCTTGTTATTTCAACATTGTTTTATACTAGTGACATCTTAAGTTCAGTTTTAGCTTAACTCATTGCATTTTCACTCCACAATTCGTTGTCATCCACTGCATATTAGATTACATTAGTTGTTAAACTTAACAATACGACCTTCATTATTTACAAGATATCTTCTTGTTCCAAATCTATAATTGATTCATAACCATATGAACAGAAGACAGTATCATTTCAAGGCCTGAGGTAATTTTGCAACTTCTTTACCACTTCATAAACAGAGCCTTTCCTCAAAAGACTACTTTAAAAAGAAATCTATAACTCTTGAGTAAGGTTTAGTGATGTTTAACTAAGTTGCAGAATAGAGTTAGGAACTAGTCTTAGAGTAGAGATCTTATGATGGTATCAATGTTTTCCTCCAAATATGTTTTCAAAAATCTTTAATCATTGATAAAATGTTGTCTCATTATAAGCTGATTGTTTAATTGTTTAGTTAGGAGAATTTGTATACTTAGCTGACCACTTCTCAAGCTCTCCCAAAATACCTTTGATGAAAGAATTGGACAAGTTAAGTTTATGTTTTGATTCATTTCCTTAAATTCGTTATCAAGCTTTGTATTTTGCTTAGTCATAGTTCAGGTTTGATTTTGTTTCAGTATTTGCATTTGCATTTGTCATTTGTCATCAACCAATTAGGCTTCACTCTATTTTTAACCAGTAGCTTCTTTCCATTATATTTTTAGTCATTTTCCTTGTGAACATAAAAACCACCAAAAGACCAAAAACATCATAAATCATCACAAAAGACCAAAAACATCATAAAACACTAAACACAACGCATTAAGAGACAAACACCTAGGCACATATAGTGCACTTCACTTCAACAGTTTACCAACCCTGGTTGACAATTAAATGAACTCAATTTAGGAGACTAGGTTGAGACCAAACATTTTGGCGCCGTTGCCGGGGAAGTGAAAACTAGGTAACCTTTTTTTCTTAACTCCCAAAAAAAATTATATGCGTAGAGAGAGAGATTCAAGGGGTAGATTTATAAGCAGCAGAAACAGAGATTTGATTCCTAGAACACCACTTGTTTCACCTAGACCAAGAGCTAGTACACCTTCAACTCAGACCCATATTCCATCCTTTACTGATCCTGGACTTCTAGAAGACCTAAGATCAGATATCCCATTAGAGAAACCTTCCACTTCATCCACTGAACCTGCCTTAGAAGAAGATCTAAAGACTCCTGTTAGGGACACAAACTTTTCCACTTCCACAGGAGAGTCAATCATGGCAGAAGAAGGGGGAGGAGGAGTCTTTAATGGAGAACAAACATTATTTGGAGGTAGAGGTAGAGGTAGAGGAGAAGGAGGTAGAGGTGCAGATGGAGGAAGAGGTAGAAGAGAAATAGGAAACTCTTTTTGGTTCCCTATAATTGATGAAGAAACCAATACAACCATGAAAAACATTTCACCCTCTGTCCTTCCAAACTTCTATGGACTTAAAACTGAAGATCCTGAAACATTCCTATTTGAATTCAAAGTTCTGTGTAGAACTTATGACTACTTACAAGATGCTCAAAAACTGAAATTATTCCCTTCAACCTTGAAAGGAGCAGCATTGAAGTGGTTTATGAGTTTGATCAACAGTTCTATTAGGACATGGGAAGACATGAAACAAGCATTTCTAGAGAGGTATCTAGATTATTGTATGCCGGTCAATCATAAGGAAGAAGTGTTTAAGATGTTACAAAAAGAAGATGAAAACTTGGAATATTTGTTGGAGTGATTTCATTACAACATCAAAAGAGCAAAAATGGAAAACCTACATCAAGACACCTTAAAAGCTCTTTTGTTGAAAACAATTAGGGATGAATGGTTGGATATCCTTAACATGATGGGAAAAGGGGATATATCACAGCTCTCATTACCTGAAATATCTGAGTTATGTATCAACCTTTCAAGAGGGAAATCTAAAACTATAAAAGGTCCAAGAGATCCTGCTCTTGCAAGGGCAAGTAAGTCTTCTTCTGGGACAACAAGTAGATCAGAAATAGGACACATGGTTGATGATTTCAAATCTGACATCTTAGGGAGTCTTAGTGAACAAATAGGCACCCTTAAGATACAAAACAAGCAAAAAGCTGAATCTAATGCCTTGGCAATCTTTTGTCCCAAATGTAGAAAGAAACATGCCTTGAGAGAGTGTCCATTGGATGTAAAAGTTGTAGAGACCTGTGTCATTTGTTCTGAAAAACATGAGACCAAGAATTGTCCTTCTCTTCCTGGTCTCAAAGCTGTCTTTCAGGAGGAAACTCCTACAGATTCCACAGAGTCTCTCAATTTTGTATCTAGAAGGCCTTGGCAGGGACCTCAAACACAAGGATTCCATGATCAAATGTGTAATCAACCTCCACCTTGGAATTCTTGGCAGCAAACTTGGCCTCAATTTCAAAATCAATCTCCAGCTTGGGCACAAGGATCACAAAGTCCCTATGGAAGATACTCCCCATACTATCAGTATCCACCATCCTATCCACCATACCCACATTTTATCCTCAAAATCCTCAACAAAATTTTCCTCAAAATCTTCAACAAAATTTTCAACAAAATCCTCAAAAACATCATCAGAACCTACCACATCAAAATCAACCACTTTCATTACCATTCCATCAAAAATCAAATCAATTTCCTCCTCAACCCATACCAAACCCTAATAATAAAAATCCTCAGAACACATACATGATAGAAGGCCAACAGTTTCCAACTTATTTAATTACTCCTTTAGACCTTAGTGATGTTCAACTTAGGTCTGGAAGAATACTTGAAAAGAGGAAACCTTCTGTGATTATACAAGAACAAGATAACTCCGAGGAAGACTCTCTACGGGTGAATAAAAGTCTTGAGGGAGACACATCTTTTCAAGACCCAAACACTGAAAAATCAAAGCAAAAAGATCCAATAATCTCAACTCCTGTATTAGAGAAACCATCCACATCTACTTCTATACCTCCCTTTCCAGAAAGATTACAAATTGATAGAGGTGTAGAAAAACAAATTATGGTTCCTAATTATGATTTCCTAGATGAGCTGAGAAATGTTTGCATTAAAATTCCATTATTACAAGCCATCAAGGAAATTCCAATTTTAGCCAAAACAATAAAGGAGTTGAGTATGAAGAAAACAAGAAAAAGAATAAGAGAAACAAAGAAAATTCAACTGGCAGGAAAAATAGCAGACATTATGATAGGCAAGATTGCTATTCCAAAGTATCTTGATCCCGGAAATCCAGTTGTTAAAATTCACATCAATGGAATTGAAATCCAAAACACACTCATTGATTTAGGAGCAGCAATCAATATCATGAGTAGACAAATCATGGATAAAATGAAACTTCCTAATCTTCTCTTTACACCCACATTATTACAATTAGCAGACAGATCTGTGATCAAACCTGATGGGGTAATAGAAGACATTCCAATGTCCCTAGATTCTTGGGAGTACCCTGTGGATTTCATGATCCTAACTCCTAAGAATAATCTAGGAGGACATCCTGTTATATTAGGAAGACCTTGGTTGGCTACAGCTGATGATTTTATTAGTTGTAGATCCGGTGATATGTATATCTCTGATGGTAGTTCAACTAAGAAATTCACTTTATATCCTCCAGCTAGGACAATTACAGATTTAGATGACACTCAATGGATAGAGGATGAAAAAGATTTACAACCTCTCTTCACAATTTCAGAAATTAGTGAAGATAATCAAATTCTGAATACTCTAGAAAACTTTGAATCCTATCCAGAACACAAACATGAATCATTTCAAGAGGGATCCAATATTGAGTTTTTGTCATCAAGGCAGATGTCTCTTCATTCTATGGATAAATTTGGCAGCTCTACAAGTGAGATATTTCCAGGAAAAACTTTGAATATAAACAAGAACCTAGAAAAATCTCAACAAGAAGAGTTAGTCAAAGTATTACAGAGACATTCTTCTGCATATGCATGGGAATACACTGACATGAAAGGGATAAGCCCCAAGACTTGCACTCATCACATCTATATAGAGGAAAATTGCAAATCAATCAGACAACCTCAAAGACGGATGAATCCAAATCTTAGGGAGATTGTTAAAGAAGAATTGAAAAAATTGTTAAATGTCAACTTCATCTATCCCATTTCAAATAGTCAGTGGGTTTCTCCTTTGGTAATTGTGCCAAAGAAAAATGGTAAATGGAGGGTATGTATTGACTACCGGGAACTAAACAAAGCTACTCTTAAAGACCATTTTCCCTTACCTTTCATAGATCAAGTGTTAGATACATTAACTGGCAAAAAGTACTTCTCATTCCTAGATGGGTTTAGTGGTTACAACCAAATCCAAGTAGCACTTGAAGATCAAGACAAAACCACATTTACCTGTCCTTGGGGTACCTATGCTTACCAAGTATTGCCATTTGGATTATGCAATGCACCTGCAACATTCCAAAGGGTAGTATTAGGAATTTTTTCAGATCTAATACATGATTGTGTAGAGGTATACATGGATGATTTCACAGTTTATGGAAACACTTTTGAAGAAGCTTTAGCAAACTTGGAAAAAGTTTTAAAGAGATGTCAAGAAGCAAATCTTTCACTTAGTCATGAGAAATGTTTCATGATGTTTACTGAAGGTATTATTTTGGGGCATCACATTTTAGGGGATGAGATTAGAGTTGATGAGTCAAAAGTTGAAGTCATCTCTAACTTATCTATTCCAAGTTGTCAAAAAGATGTTAGGAGTTTTCTAGGATTTACAGGATATTATCGGAGGTTTATAGAAAACTTCACCAAGATAGCATCTCCACTCTTCAAATTTCTTACCAAAGAATGTGAATTCAAGTGGAATTCTGATTGCCAGTTAGCCTTTGAGACCCTGAAAACCAAAATTTCTGAAGCACCTATATTAAGGGGACCTAACTGGAAGTTACCTTTTCATATCTCAACAGATGCTTCTGATACAACTCTAGGAGCAGTATTATACTGTAGCTGAAAAAGAGTTTTTAGCTGTTGTTCATGCCATAAACAAATTCAGACACTATATAACAGGCTATGAAACTTTTGTTCACACTGATCATTCTGCAATTAGATACTTAATGAAGAAGTCAATTACTAATGGCAGAGTCATAAGATGGTTATTTCTCTTACAAGAATTCAACATTACCATTCTAGATAGGTCTGGAAAACAAAACACAGTAGCTGATTTCCTATCTAGACTCCAAAATATCAAAGATGACACTCCAGTTGAAGATCAATTTCCTGATGAATATCTTTTTGCAATTTCTACTCAAACTCCATGGTTTACTGATATTGCTAATTATTTAGTTTCAGGAAAATTTCCTTCAATAATGAATGCAAGGGATAAAAGAAAAATCATTTATGACAGTGCAAAATATTCATGGGTTGCTAATGAGTTGTACAAGACAGGTCCAGATTTGATCATTAGGAGGTGTGTTCGTGAAGATGAGATGCCCGAGATTCCTAAAGCATGTCATGATGAACCTTGTGGCGGACACTTTGCTGATAAGAGGACAGCCTATAAGATCCTTAATTTAGGATATTATTGGCCATCCTTGTTTAAAGATGCTAAAGAGTATGTCAAAAGGTGTGACAGTTGCCAAAGGGTAGGGAAACCTTCACCTTCAGGTGAGATGCCATTACAACCTCAGGTACATATTGAACCTTTTGAAAAATGGGCTTTGGATTTTGTAAGACCTATTAGTCCTCCATCAAGACAGAAGAGATATATATTAGTTTGCACTGATTATGTTACTAAATGGGTAGAAGCCAAGCCATTACTTGTTGCTAATGAAGCATCTGTAGTTACTTTTCTTTTTGAGGATATTTTTACTCGTTTTGGTGTCCCAAGGGAAATTGTTACAGATCAAGGAGCTCAATTTACATCAAGGCTAGTGGAGCAAATGATGGAGAGGTAAAAAATCAGGCATAGAAAATCTACTCCTTATCATCCACAAGCAAATGGTCAAGTGGAATCTACTAATAAGGTCATTGAAGGAATCCTAACAAAGACTGTTCATTTACATAGAAGAGATTGGGTAGATAGGCTTCCCGAAGCCTTGTGGGCCTATAGAACTACATGGAGAAACACAACAGGCCATACTCCTTATGAGCTTGTTTATGGAAAGCAAGTTTTGTTTCCCATAGAGTTCCAGATTCAAACTTTCAAAATGGCAGTTCAGCTAGGACTTGATTTAACGGAGGCACAAAAGCATAGACTGGAGTAGATTAATGAATTGGATGAGATCAGACAAGATGCAGTTCAGAAAACAAGTCTAGTCCAACAGCAAAGGACTAGATGGCATGACAAGTACATCAAAGAGAAGAAATTCAAAGAAGGTGACTGGGCTCTTTTGTTTGATTCAAAATTCAAGGATTTTCAAGGTAAATTTCAAACACATTGGCTTGGGCCATATGAAATTGTTGAAATTTTTGACAATGGAGCAGTAAAAATCAGGACAATAGATGAAGAAGAGGTCACTTTTCTTGTGAATGGTCATAGATTGAAACTGTATCACAAACCACTCTCAAGAGAAGAATTTGTCAAGAAGTTCCAGGAAAACAGTGATGTGAAGTTAATGAAGAAGAATATTTCTTCTTCATAAACTTGATTGAATTTTTTGAAGCATTTCTTTTGAAAAAAATAAATAAATAAATAAAATAAAATAAAATAAAATAAAAAAATAAAAAAATAAAAAATAAAAATAAGGTATAAACATGAAAACCAATCATTGATTGGCATGTTTATACAGAAAAGATAGGGTGAAAATCAGAGTCTTTCTGACACTCTAACTTTTCCCATTTTGTTTTTGCAAGCAGCTGTTACAAATTCATAAGTTCAGATCCATTGTACTTATGATCCATCTCATTTCATTTCATTCCATTCACTTATCCATCCATACTCCATTTCATTCATTCATTCATACTTCACTTCATTCCATATATCATTCATCTTATTCCATACTCCATCCACCTCATTTCCATGTCAAAATTTAAAGTTTGATGTCTTGCTGCAAATGAATAACACATGTCATGGATTGCAGGCCATTTCTTATATTCTTCCACTCCATTTCATAAATTGAATCCATTCCATTTCATCATCCACTTCATACATATCACGACTCATCATCCATCTTCATTCATGCCATATAACATTTCACTTATATCCCAAACCACTCCATTCCATGATTAAAATTCTCTACAGGTACATTTTGCAGCTTAACAGACATTCTGCAGCTGATCAGACTTTCCGCAGCCAGACAGTCATTCCGCAGCTACAGATCCTGAAGACACTAATCAACAGAAATTTGAATTGCAACAAGATGATCCAGTATATCCATGAATAAGAAGAATCAAGAAGGTTTATGAAGACTCTTCCAAAGGAGAACAAAGAAGACAAAGACCACAAAAATCAAATGAAAAGCAAAGGTAACAAGTTTTGATTATAATGGCATATCATAAACTTTAGAATAGTTTTAGTTATGAATCATTTGAAAAAGTTTTTTTGATTATTTTTATTGATCATGTCCAATATACCCTCCACAAACTTTGGATAAAAATCTCTCATTTCAAATTCTATACCCAACCATCATTTAAGCGGTTAAAAAGGCTGAAGTGTTTGATTTCCTCACGTCACCCAGCCAAATCATTTAATGATGATTTATTTATTTATTTTATTTTATTTTTTTCGTTGTAAAAAAAAATCTCCGCAGTCTTTTCACTCATTGATTTGTTTTCTTCACCTCACTTCATTAACTCATTCCGTAACTACCTCCATCACTCCATTCCATAGCCAGCCCTTCATCATTTCATTCCGCAGAACAGAGATATCCCTATCACTGTGAGCAGAGGTATATCAATTTGAAATATCAAAGCACTGTCACCGTGAGCAGAGATTGAGGCATTATCACCGTAAACTCAGAGATATATCAGTGTGGAATTTAAAGCCATTATCACCGAGAAACAGAGGTATATCAGTGTGGAATTTGAAGCTATTGTCACTGTCAACCAGAGGTATATCAGTTTGAAGATTGAAGCCATTGTCATCGTGAACCAGAAGTATATCAGTTTGAAGGCTGAAGTTATTGTTTCCGTGGGCAGAAAGAGTATTAATCTGAAGATTGAAGAAAGAATTATGGGCCTCATTGTAAGAACTGAACCAGTGGGTACAAAATATCTGGAAGGATACCCTCAAAGTAGATAAATGTTGCAACAGGTAGGATGGCTACAATTTCTTGAGAAATTTAATGGCTTCCACAAATAAGTCACTAAAACATTTGCAAGGTCATTTCAAGGAGCTGAGGTTGAAGTGGGAGATGTTAAATTCACTGTCACCGAGGTTTTCATTGCAGAAGCAACATGATTGCTTAGAAATGGAGAGAGATGGTTCAAAAACAGAGAATTCCATAATGAATCATGGAAGCAAATTCTAAAATCACTAGGTATGGATGTCACTGTGTTTAAGAAGGGAATTCCAAGTTCTGCATTGAAAAATAAATGGAGAAATATATTGCTTATTCTGCAAAAATTTATCACATGTGAAGGTAGATATGGAACATTTTATGTTTACCATATTAGACTGATAATGCATTTTCTGGAGGAAGAGTTAAACTTACCCTATTTCTTGCTTCAAAGTTTGAAAAATATGGCTTCTTGTGTTCAAAGAAGGGTCCAATTTTTAGAGACAACTCTATACCATCATGGCTTGGTTAAGATTTTAATTGAACACCATTTAGCCAAAACAAATGATACTTGGGATAATTTCTTGATAAGAAATCATTTTGAAGAGCCAAAAGAGCCCTCACCTGAACAACAGCCTACAAGAAGAAGCAGAAAATGGAGAGCCTCTAAAATTGAAATTGACAAAACAATACAGGAAAGTAGTGAGGAAATAATCTCATAGAAGTTGACTCAAATTAAGAGACAACTCAAGAAAGAGAGGGTAATAAGAAAATCTGCCACAGAAAAAGGATAGGGATCATCCCAGCCAAGAAGAAGCCATAGACTCAGGGGGAAACTAAGGAAAACTCAGATCAAACAAACAGGGGTGATAAATATAGAAGATGAGGAAACATCTATTGAAGAAGATGTTGAAGAAGATTTTAATGAAGAAACCCTTGAAATTGACCCTGCTCAGCAAGAAGTTTATGACTATGTTGAAACATTGGAAAGGAAAGCTTCAGAGAGTAGAGATAGAACCCCTAGTCCTCCACTGTCCGAAATAGATGTGTTAAGAAGAGATAGGTATGAGCTGGAAGTACTTAATAGACATATCAGAACTGAGAATGATATTCTCAAGGAACAAGTCAAACTCAAAACCAATATGAACTCAACCTTATCTCTACAAATGGACAAAGTGGAAAAGGCTAATGAAAAGTTGAAAAAGAGGAACAAGAAGCTAATCAGGGCACTCATCAACTTAAGGTTCAAACTTGTCATCAGAAAACCCAGAAGACCTTTAGCTTCCAGGCAAAGAAGAAGGAGAGGATTAGATGTTCTTGCAGAAGTCTCTGAGTTTATGGAATAAATTGCATGAGGACATGCAAGAAGACAGCAGTGGGGGTATGTTGAGCCCTAAGATTGTGCTTTCTTTCATCTTACTTTACCTCATTTTCCTTTGTCCCTTGTTATCCCAGACCCAATTGATCAATGAAATTAGTTAAAATTACTTTTAGAATGATGAACATGGCTAACTTGCTAAGTTTTGTGATTTTTGTCATTATAATGCATTTTGACCGGAACTAGCTGCAGAATGCAGACATTCCGTAGCTAACCGGAAATTATGCAGCTGTCTTCACGTTCAGGCATGTTCCAGGTGTCCTCTCAATAAAAACCACATATGGGTATATTCCACGTCATGTCCACATCATACGTTGCTCACCATGAAGGAAGAACCGAATTCTGGACGTGGTTTTGGTACGTGGGAACTCATTTAAGGAAGTAGACTTCTAATAGGACTGTCTTAGTCCAGATGTCCTTTTTCTCTTTACGTTGCCATCTTCAGAGTCCGAATGTGATTTTGATAAGGAAAGACAAGGATCCCTGTATTGTTGCAAGTTCTGTTATGTAAATTTGTTATAAAAACACTTGGGAAACCGAGAGATAGGCTAGATTTTGCTTAGATTTCATGCTATATTTCTGAAAATGAAGAATACACTGTTTCAAGTTATTTCTACTTTAATGAAGAGGACATCATTGCTTTGAACATGTTGAGTTGATTTGGAGTTAGATTCCTTCTGGTGGTAGAGGGCCCCTGCCTCCTGCACGGCTTTACTTTCGTAATTTAGATAAGTATCTTAGTTGTTTTTACGTTTTTGAAGTTTGAGTTCGTAGTTAATTTCATTAGCCACTATAGTTATACTTGTTCTAAGAACTCTTCCAAAAGAAGAAACTCTTCCAAAAGAAGAAAATCTTCCAAAAGATCATGATAATGAATGGGAAATGGCTATAGTGTTGTAGGATTTAATTGTAATTTCTTTTGTTCACTATCACAGTTGAACTTATACTAAGCAAACTCTTCCAAAAAATCCTTATGATGTCTAAGGCATGACTGTGATACTGAATGTTTCAGTTGTTTGTTTGCACTAAGTAGCATAGCTGATCTTACTCTTAAAACGCCCTTCCAAAATACCATAATGATGGGTAGGAGATAGCTGTGATGTCTTAGTTTTTAAATTTCTTTCAGTCTTTATGTTTGCATTTGCACTAAATTGTACAGTCAGGATTGTTCTAAGAAGCTCTTCCAAAATACCAATCATGATGGAAAAAACAGGCTGTAGAATCCCATAGATTAATGCATGATAACTTAGTTAGGGTACTCCGGAGTCAAATTGCATTCAATTCATGCTCTGTTATTTTGTTTTAAGTTTGATAATGGCTTGTTAGTTCAACACTGTTTCTTGTAGAATAGTGATATTTTAGTTCAGATTTAGCTTAGCTCATTGTATTTACATTCCACAATTAGTTGTCATCCACTGCATATTAGATTACATTAGTTGTTAAACTTAACAATACGGCCTTCATTATTTACAAAACCTCTTCTTGTTCCAAATCTATAATTGATTCATAACCATATGAACATAAGACAATATCATTTCAAGGCCTGAAGTACTTTTGCAACTTCTTTACCACTTCATAAACAAAGCCTTTTCTCAAAAGACTACTTTAAAAAGAAATCTATAACTCTTGAGTAAGGTTTAGTAATGTTAAACTAAGTTGCAGAATAGAGTTAGGAACTAATCTTAGAGTAGAGATCTTATGATGGTACCAATGTTTTCCTCCAAATATGTTTCAACAAATATTTAATCATGGATAAAATGTTGTCTCATTATAAGCTGATTGTTTAATTGTTTAGTTAGGAGAATTTGTATACTTAGCTGACCACTTCTCAAGCTCTCCCAAAATACTTTTGATGAAAGAATTGGACAAGTTAAGTTTATGTTTTGATTCATTTTCTTGAAGTCATTATCAAGCTTG